>JAQHUG010000019.1:4732028-4778334 GCA_028555095.1 Dicrostonyx torquatus | reverse complement strand
TGCCATTAACCTTGGCTTCTCAGTCAGTCCCCATTGGCAGCCACATTCAGAGAGTCCGGTTTAGTCATATGCTCATTCAGTCCTGGTCCAGCTGCTAAGCATCTATTTCCAATAATATAGGTACAAGTATTAATTACTGAATTTGAATTTTCAAAAGGAAATAAGGACAGATCTGGTGGAGCCAAGTTTGATTCCATCTCTTCTGATTGCTAGCTCTCTGAGGAGTCTGTTTCCTTAGTGCCTGTGAGGAGGACCTAGTGATGTATGTAAAAGAATAGGCTTACCTATTTATTAGCTGTAGGCCACGAACAATTTTTTATATTCTCTGGGACAAGTTTCTAACCACTGTGAGCATCAGTCCTCTTGGCTGCCACATGATCTTCATGTCAGTTGTCCTTGCAAAATGCTGAGTTAGTTCTCATAGTGTCCCTATCTGCATGTCTGTCTCCACTGGTTCCCCAAGCCCTGTGTCAAAAGTTGTTTTCTGTCATTTCTTTTTCATGTATTTACCATTTTATTTTAGCTAATTTTTATTAAGATTTTGAGAACTTTGAAGGTTTACTTTTATTGTAAGTAGGTGTGTGTGAGTTGCACATGCAGAAGTCAGAGACAACTGTGTGGAGCTGGCGCTCCCCTTTCTTTACATGTGCCCAGGGAACACACTGGACTTCGGGCTTGTGTGACAGATAATTAACCCACTGAGCAATCTCACCTCCTCCCAGATTTTTAGCTAGTGCACACAGTATTAGGTTTCGTTGTGCCATTTTCAAGGAAAATTTATTCCTGCTTACTTGCCTTCCTCCCACTTCTCCCTCCATCTGTTAGATGCCTCACCTGACCGTTTATGTCTCTATTGACGTAATTTCCTGCCTACTTTCATGCCGCATTTATGCTTTAGTTCTTTCTAGTATCTCGTTCCCTTTCTTCCCTGTTTTTTGTTCTTTAGCCCTTCCCTACCTGCAGCACATACGCCCTTATGTACATGCATATAAACACTGTCCATCATCATGGATCAGAATTTGAGAAGAGATCATGTGATTTCTGTCTCACTGAGTCTGTGTTACCTGGTTGAATAAAGTTCTTCCCAGCTTATCAATTTTCCTTTAAAATTCTTGATTTCATTTTTCTTTACAGCTGAATAAAGTTCCAATTTTACTCCACATTTTCATTATCAATCCATCTATTGATGTACAATTAGGGTAACTCCATTTCCTTGTTACTGTGAACAAAACAGCAACACGTGTGTGTGTGTGTGTGTGTGTGTGTGTGTGTGTAATTATCTTTGTGGTAAGTTATAGAACCCTTAGGGCATATTTCTCTGCATAGCATAACATGATCATATAGTAGTTTTATTTCTAAATTTTTTAAATAAAACCCTTTTGGATAAAAAGTATCATTAAATACGACCTAGTTCCTCTGTCTCTGTCACTAGCTAAATTTATCACACACTTCTTATGTTGAAATAATAAATCAAATACATAAATTTCAGTGGCATCAAATGGTATACACAGCATATGGTCTAAAAAATAGGACTACATTAGTTGAAAGATTGAAGACATGCACAGGGGTGCACACATACACACACAAACTATACATAATATACAGGATATCTTTTAAATATCTAGTAATTCATAATTCTATAATCAGTATGCTTAGTTTATATTTTATTTTATTATGTTGTTGTTACTTTTCTTATATTGAAACACAAATATGCACCATATTAAAAACTATCTAGAATAGTAAACCCCATATAATAAGAGTGTTAACCATTGTAAACCCTTTCATGTCTCTGAGACGCAGAGGAATTATCTTGTTATCAATTTAATAATGGAACATTGAAGTAAATGATGCCATCCACTGACAATAGTAACACTGACTCTCTGGGGAAATTCATGTCTGCGAGAACTGTCAATCGAGATAGATATTGACATATTAAACATTCTATCTTCTACCCATAAATGTACTTTCTGGGTTGCCATAATAAAAAGATAGCTTATTTTGATACAGACAAGATATGTAGAACATCTTGGCATTGCTGGCCTGTAGCATCTGTATTTTTTAAAAATATAGAATTTTTAGTAAATAGCTTAATATTACTTTTCTTGATGTTTTCATCCTTCAGCATAACTTACATGTAAGTAGACCTCTGAGCTTTTGATGAATGAAGTACTGATGACTACATAGGGTTATGTGAAGTAGATAAAATGTATTTCTTTCCACTATCTCCTTTGGGAATTTTTCTGGAAAATATAGCCAGTACCTTCACTGCTTTGCATTAAAGACACCTCTAGCTCCAATTCAGATAGTTATAAAATGATTTCTTATATTAAAATATCACACATTTTCTCATGAGAAAATATGGCAAAAGTCAAAATTATAGACATAAACAAAATAAGCATATACAAATGTCATAAGGACAGTGAAAACATTTTCAGTATGAAAGTATACTGCAGAAAAACAACCAAAATGGCAAGAAATAAATTCAACTTCCAGGTTAGTGGAAAATGGTGTGTGAAGAATCTTAGATTCCTGTTGTACATTAAGTTGCATTAGTGGGCAGAAGGCTTAGCTGAAACCTAGAAGGAATGGCATCTACCCTAAGAAATGGACAATGGAAGAACAGACATGGTCAGCAGAGAACATGAAGATGGATCAGGGTCTTTGGGAAAAGGTTCTGAAAATTGATTCTGAGCTATTACTGCCCTCCTCAACTCACATAAGGATCTTTGAGAATCAAGAGAGACTTTCGGCTATAACATCATTTATTCTCCTCTGCTTTAGAATCTTCTGACAACCATCTGGACATCCTATAGATCGTAAGAAAACCCATATGTTCAAAGCCAAACTCTTCATTTTTGCCTCACATTTTCAATTCCAAGCCAACTTTAACTTTAGATGAGTGGACTTGGTAAACACACTGATGCTTGACTGACTGAGAACTGTTCTCTAATACTTTTATCCCTATCTACAATAAACCCTGCTCATGCAACTGGAGTCATCTCCACCTCTGGCAAGTCTAGGTCCTGCCCACTCCAAACTCTACCATCTCTTCTGGTTTCTTAGCATTGGTATGGTTCAAGTTGTCCTTTTTCATTATTCGGTCCTATTGCAAACCTAACAACCAGCAGACACGCAAGCTTTGTTATGATTTTGGATTGGCAGAAAAATCTTTGAAGAAATCTTCACCATTCCCATTTTAAAGTGCTTTTTTTTAAATTAAAAATTGTTGTTAAATATTGTTTGTGTGTGTGCATACATGTGTGTGTGTGTGAGTGATAGTGTCTGTGTGTGTGTGCTTTCTGAGTAAATAAAAGTAACCTTCTCAGTCAGATAAGATCACTTGTGTGAGGGTTGTAAGGATGGCCATTTGGTAGTGGCTCACCAATCAGTGTATGTTACCCTGGGGAAGACTGTCTCCTGCTCTCCACATTCCTTAGTTGCCTGCCATTCTTTGTCTCAGCTTGAGGCCTGATGGCCTCTCCACATTCCATGTTACCGCATCTGCATGTGCTTTATAGAAGGAGGATGCTACTTTATAATTCTACTACCAGCACAGTTAATGGTTAACACCCATTTCCCCAACTCTTTTTTTATGCATCAGATTCCAAGAAGAAAATAGGTAGAGCCCTCAGTTTTGAGCTTATTAGAGTAATGATTCATGAAAGGAATATTTGCAAAGATGGAGGATTGTATAATAAAATGATAAAGAACAACAAAGAGCCATTTTTATCTCAAGATTCCATGGCTAGCAAAAGAGGCCACCAGACAGAAGAGATCTCCATCTCCCCAGACCAAAGTTGAAAACTGTGAGGTAACCATAAATGGCTCTTCATATTGAGGCTCATGTGTATAGGGAGATCATCCCATCCATTCTTCCTGCCACCCCTCCATCTGTATTTTATAGTCAGTCATCACCAAGCCACTTGTTCTTTCATTTGTGAACCGTGTCTGTTTGTAAAGGCTCCATTGTTCTCTGGCTGGGCCAGCTCTTCCTCTGTGAAATCCTAGTCTTTCTTTGAGATACCACAGTTGCGTTCTCTGTAAATTCCCACCAACACTATCAATTTTTATGCCATGTTGTATATTTCTTACCTGAGATTTTTTGGACCTATTTACTTGCTTTTTATATTGTGAGCAACATGGCAACATTGTTCATTCTTGTTTCTTGTCTTTTTAAAATCACTGTATTTGCTGTCCAGGAAAGACATTGATTTTTAATGGCCCATGGGGCATCTGTTGACATCTTATTAACTTGCAGGTATACTTAACAAGAACGCCTCAATTTCCCTAACTTCTTCCAAGTACTTGGCTATGAAATGGATGTGGTATAAATGCTGAGGGCTCAGGAAGTACTTTTTAAAGCTCACCCAAACCATCAGAGTAAAATCAAATAAGAAAAAACAAACAAACAAACAAACAAAAAAACAAAGCAAAACCAAACCCTCAGAAATTACTAGCCATTGATTTGTCAGTTCCAGAATCCTTATGTCTGATATTAAACTGGCCAGTATTCTACCCCAAGTATTAGAGAAGAACAACTTGTAAGAATCTATACTAGGTTTCCCTAGATAAAAATGAGGTTCTCCAGAGACCTTGTTTAAGATTTCTGAATGCAGAGAAGAATTTGCAGCTGATTAAACATTTAACTGACAATAAGCACGATAGCCCTTGTTTTGGTCCAGCCCCTGAGGAGAGGAGCAGAAAATTCTGATTTAAAATTTTTTTAGCTATGCATGTGAGCATTTTGCCTTTATGTATGTATGTGCTCCACAGGGATGCCTGGTGCTGTGCCAGTCAGAAGACAGCATCAAATCTCTTGCATATGGAGTCGTAAATGGTTGTGAGCCTCCTGTGGGTGCTGGTAACTGAATCTGGGTTCTCTGCAGGATCAGCAAGTTTTCTTAACCATTGAGATAGGTCTCTAGATCAGGAATAGCAGTTGCACATTAAAACATAGGTTTGAAATGAACAACTTGAAAGTCTTACTCATTCCTAAACTTTGTTTTCTCTGGGGAAAGACATGGAATTATCCTCACTGATTATTATAAGAACTGTTGAGTTAAACTTTAAGAACAGGGAAAATGAAGCCGTTTCATAGCTATTACTTTATCTCTTGATCAGTATTATCATAGGAATTTGTATTTGAATCTGAACAAACAGAATAGGGCATTTCCAGCTAAAGGGAAGCAAGCACTCACAATATAAATGTCTTTCCTTTCATTGGCCTACAGACATAACTGAAGATGGGCTCAGAGAGGAAGGGGCTTTGAGTCTACAGACAGTACACAGCACATACATCGTTGGTTGACTAGAGATGGTGGCTGGCTGACCTGGACAAAGACCATGAACACAGCAGCTAAAGAAGAGGTTCCTCTCATAAACTTACTTTTCTGATCTGAATTTGAGAAAACTTACTTTGCATCTGTATGGGGCTGAGGAATCTTTCTACTTCACCAGATCTTGAATTTATAATAGAGACTCCGAGCACAAGATGGGGTGGTAGTCCTTCACTGCTCACCTACTAAATGCTCACTTACTCAAGGGATTGGGCTAGCAGTGTCATTGATGGTATTATAGCATGCTTCATGCTCTTGTCCTGGTAGAGAAGGGAAATAGCACAGGCACTGGAGATGTGACTGGGATGAACAGAGGCTAGTGTGGAAATGAAAGGAGAAGTGAAGAGGATCCTCTGAAGTTCACGTGTAAGCTATTTCTCTACACTGGATAGCGTAAATGTGAGAGGTTGGCGGAGGAATTAAAATTTCTTGGGTAAAGAATCGTTGAACTCAAGAACTGGGTGTTTGATGCAGCCAGGTGAAGACATGGGGAGGACTAAGTACAACACTTTAAACAGAATCTTGGTGATGACTGAGAATGGGATGGAATGGAGGCTGTCGAGGAAGAAGGCAGAAGTCATTTTGATCCTAGTAAGAGAAACCGCACAGCACTGGGTTTCCTAGCAATACTACGTAAATCTGGAGCTCTTCTGCACTTCCTGTAGGCCCATTTCCTTCAACTTGAAGACAGAATCGAAGAGCAGTGAATACTTGGCTTTGTTCGGGTCTGGGAGTAGCCACACACAATCACAGTTCACTTTTCTGTCAAATTCATAGACTCGTGTAGTTAAAGGAGGGGCTACGATTATGGCTAGGAAGAGAGGGTGGAAGGAAAGTAGCAACTTCTTTTGTTCCTTCCCTTTTCAGACCTGATATTATCCAAGAGAAGAGAGCACAAAATGACACTGCATGCCCCTGCTGTGGAGAGGGCAAAATTGGTCATGGGCAATTGTGAGCACCAGAGCTGACATAGTACCCTGGTGACCCGAATGAGTTAAGGCATTGTCCAGAGTCTCTCATTTACAACTGGGAAGAATTTGGCCATTGAGAGGCAGATTGAATAGGTCCATTTTTGTCCATTGTGATTTCAATGACAGGTCCAGTTCGCTCTGGTCTAAACTGACTCACCAAATCATGCACTCGGACAATTGAATCACCAACCCTCTGACACACTGCAGAATCTCTGAAGTGCAATGCCATCATTACTTCAGGCTGCAGCTGGGGGCATCCTCTCCTCTCTAGACAGGTTACACTCCAAAGTTTCTCTGGCACAGATTTTAAAATAAGAGATTGATATTGCCACTCATCTTTCTGTTTGCTCATGTTTGTGTCGTTGGTGGTAAATCTGCAAAAAAAAGCCAGACACGCAACAGGAGAGGCAGCTATTTCTCCTGATTCCCACATTTGCTCTCTCTTAATAAACCAACCTTGTGTGACATCTGTGCCTCACTTTCTGTGGAGCTGTCTTAGGTACGTAGTAATGACTTTTAGTTTTGCCTTCTCATGATGAGACTGAGTCCATTTCAGTCAAGTCAAAGTAAGAATCATTTTTAAAAATCTTCAGCATGATTCCTGATACTTTTTGAATGACACCTGTTAAGTTCTTGCTATCATTCAGACCAAAGGCTGTGTGGTCGAATGTTCTCTAAAGTACTGGTTTTCAGAGTGCTACATGGTTGTCTTATGAGACCTCTTCTAGAGTGCTTGATCCCCCAGGCCATGATACTGCTGAGGGAATCATGAAGGAAAGTAGAAAAGATAAGTGAGAGTGTGGTCTGAACACTAGTGATCGTGCAGTACTTCTTTACTCTTCAGGTAAGAAAGAGAAATATGGAAATAAGATCTCTTCAAAGAAGGCACATCACCTCCTAGGTTGAAAAACAGAAAACTTTATCTTTTTTTTAAATATTATTTTACATACCCAGTTCCCTTTGCATCCCATCCTCCTTCTTCCCCCAACCTCCTCCCACCTCACTCCTCATCGACTCTTCCGAGAGGGTGAGGCCTCCCATGTGGAGTCAACAAAATCTGTCACATCACTAGAGACAGGACCAAGGGCCCTCCCCTGACCCCTAACATGTATCTAAGAACACTTAACCAGCTGTTTCTTTTTCTGTGCAAAGGTTTAATTTACTCTGATCAGAAAATTCTTATTAATACTGTGGTCTTGTCATCAACGAGAACAACTGAGATAAAGAAGGACACATAAAAGAAATCCCACATTAGCTCAGATCTGAGCATAATAGAGGGTTATTTATTTAGGGTAGACTCAGAGATCTCAGTCCTCTGCTCCAACGGGGAACAGCAACCAAATCCAGCAGCCAGAAAAAAGGTCAGAGATGCTGTTTTTCATCAGCATATATACTGTAAGAGGTCATGCCCAAGTGGGCGGGTAACTTGAAGGCTATTGATGGTAGGAATTCCTACAGCACCAAGAAATATTTTATTTCATTTGTTTAGGAAGCTAATGATATATTTGTTGATACACGTATCAAATGATAATCTTTCTATTGGAAGGCTCAATTTTATTGAGTCCTGAAGATCAGACAGAAATAGCCTTCTTGATATTTTTCCTGGACATGATCTCAAGAGCCAAAACAAATGTACTCCTATTTTTGCTTGGCCAATGACTGACAGTTTTGTGCAGCCAAAAATTCATCCCTTCATCACACACAAGCAATAATACATACAAGCTCCTGTTTGTCTATTCTAGGAAATGACTAAGAAAACATAACCCCAATCCTCCACTCTACACTAGGTACCAAAATAATTTCACAGCTGATTTAAAACTCTTACCCTTGTCTTCATGCCCCAAGTGTGATGTGACCTGTCGAGGCAGGAAACCGACAGAGTGCTCTCTCCAGTCTTGTTTCTGCTTTGGTTCCCCTGCTCTCAGCTGTGCTCTATTCCCGTAGTTAACCTCACAGAACAAGATAAAGCTTTCTTGCCCAATGAAGCAAGCAGTTAAAAAAAAAGTTTCTCCTTAAAAATGTACCTCTGTCTCAATTTTTTCCCAGAAATAGATATTATTTCTGCCCCCTTTTCCAGCTCAGGCAATAGTCAGAGAACCTCAGAATATAAAACTTCTCAGTAATTTTCTGTGTTGCTCACATCAAACTATTTCATTATGTCCAACTAAAATGAAGTAGAAAATGGAAGACAGTATGCGTTCACCTCTGGAATGATCTCATATATTTTCTAAGCATGTGATCCCACTGGCTTCTCTCATACGCAGTTCAAGGGTACCTAAAACCTGGCTATGTGCTTATCATTCAGTTAAAGCACTTTTCTTCCATTATTCAATATGAACAATAGCAACACCACGTAAGTCACATTACACATTACAACATTGACTTCATCTTCATAATATAATTCATGTAATCAAGCCATTGTCTGAAGAACAATATTGTTTATGGCATTTGGGATGAGTGATAACCTCGTACAAATTCTTTACGGGTGAAATTAGAAATTTAACTGTTGATTTTTCTCATGGTTCATGATTTTGCCCTGCACTCCTAAGCTTTAGATTATAGACTCAATAATCTACAGTTGATCAAATTGTGGAAAGAAATATAGATGAAATTTCAAATTCTAAACAAGAAATGATGGTCAAATAGAAAGATGACATTTATAAGTTTTATGACCAATAAATACTAGCTTGAATAGTTACATTAAATGAGGCACTGCATGACATTAGTAAGACTAATTAGGGCATGGTATCATAAGTAAGACTAAAACTGTAGAAATGTGACGTAGAAAGTTCTGTCCCAGTGGAAGTTTCAGTGTGACCTCACTACTTAGATGCAGCAAGTATACAGCTCCTTCTAAAGAAAACACTCATCCAGCAATGAAACAACCAAACACAAAATAGGAGCCACAGAATCTATTACTTAACAACAGCTCTTACAAAGGGCATGACTCGGAGCATGATAATGAACATTCTTAAAAAAGGGTACATGTCAAATTCGTTTCAAACTTCATAGATGCACTTTTTAAAGTTTGTTGGTGTAGGTAATGTTAAGATAAACTTCTCAGGATGTGAATATTGCTATGGATAGACTTCCATGTTAATTTAGATTTGAGAAAATGGCTCTTGGAGGTTTCTTGAATAGAATATTGGATAGATATGGCAGTGGAGATATTAAGACAGATCCATAAAGACGGGTCAGACTATACAATATCTAGTACACAAGTCTGGTGATCTTAGTTCCATTTCTGGAACCCACGTAAAGTTGGAAAGAGAGAACCAACTCCACACAGCTGTCCTCTGCCATCCATGTGGGTATCCCACACACATCACACACACACACATGCATACACACACACGTGCATGCACACGCACACACATACACACACAAGTTTAAATTAATAAAAAAGCATTATAACAGGGTGTAAAGCTGTCCTGATCAGTGAAAGGCTTTCTCCTCTTTGAGTTAGTAGACATAAAGAAAAAGACAGCACAGACAACTGCACTGTGTACTGGAGAGTCTGAAATGTCCAACCTTGATGCCTGATTTGACGTTTTCTGGTTTTCAAGAACTTTTGTCCTCAAAACGTTTTTAAGGCTTAGGGTTGTTTCCTATTCATAGAGTGAGGTTAACAAGGACTTTAAATGAGAGTCATACGTAATACCCTTAAAGCTATGTTAAGGATTAACAATAAAGGATGTATGTCATTTAGCATAGCAGCTAACACTGCTAAGTGGTCTGTTACTAATATTTTTAATTTACTAATTATTGTTTATTTATTTAAATTTATGTATCTCTCTCTCCCTTTGTGTGTGTCTTACAATCTTAGGCAAGGTCAGAAAAGACCATCAGATCCTCTGGACATGAAATTATAGTTGTTTCCAATCTACCCAACATAGGTGCCAAGATTCAAACTCATTTTCTCCAGAAGATGAGTAAGGATTCTTAATCTCTGATCCATCTCTCCAGCCCCTGTCATCATTAGCTATTTCTGACTAATGGGCATTAGCAATAGATAATTCTGAAGGACTTGTATCTGAAAGTTAATATTGTCCTCTTGGCATGCTGGGTGTAGTGGTAGGAAAAGTTCAGCAATAACCAAAGACATATATATATATATATATATTCAATAAAAAGGACATGGTGTAGTTAGTAATTGAATAAGCTAAACAATGGCTCACACAGCTTTGGAAGCTGACTCATTAGCCCTCCATTCATTTTAGTGGGGCAGTGCAATGACTGATAACTGAGGATTCAAAGATTCTCTGGCATTCAGTAATTAACAATTGCTAATGTTTACTGAGAATTATCAGCAATGATAACTATGATTTTTCTGCTGTCACTGATTTTCCCACTAAAATTAAGAGGTTGATGTAGTGATGGCCAGTAGCAATATTTTAAGACAAATCAGAATATCAGAGGAACTGTACATGTGTTAGAACAGTGAGAAAACAATGGCACTCTTGGAATCTGCAATTCGTTATATTCTAAGAGAGCCATCATCAGAGGACTGTTAGACTTTGTAATCAGTTTCTCACATTTTTCCAATATAGCCAGCTAGTTATGGGTTTTAAATAATAACAAACTTTTGGAAGTATTTAAAGAGCTGTGTTTAAAAACAGGCCTATTGTAGAGGGCCCAAGTGCTCACAGGTAAGCAATGGAGAAAACAGTAATGCTACTTACTCAGGATTGTCTTCTCCAATGGAGGTAATGAACATCTGCTTTCCACATTGAAGGCTGGAAGTAAATGCTATTAATCACCTGTGACCTTTCCTATCTGTAGGATCAGATTGCACCTAAATCCTTCAGAATCTTTATCCCAGACTCTTCCTCTGTAGACCTTTATCTTTGTTTTATATTTAGCTCTGTTTCTCAGTCAACACAACCCATGTTAGGGAAGATGCTACATGTACTTTATAGCCTGCTGACTTCTACGTTATCTCTGCAGATTCTAGAAGTTTGAACCAGTAAAGGAGTAAGTCACAAAACAATCCCACACCAGTCTGGAATTGTGATTAATAAAAGGGTTATTTATTTAAAGAGATAAACTTACAGATCACTGTCCTAGACAACAGCCCTCTGCACAACAAGGAAAAGAATCTGGTGGCTGGAAACAGATTCCAAAGCAAGAGAGAGAGAGCGCACAGCTACTGCTGCTTTTTCAAGCCAAAGAGACCACGCCCAAATGGGCTGGTATCTTCAAGGCTATTGGCTGAAGGAGAAGGAGCTCCCACAGCACCTCCCCCTTTTGTTTAAGTAAGAAAGTTCTAAACCTACTACAAAATTATATACAATAAGAACAAATATCCTATTCTAACTAGCTTAAGTCTTGTATAATAAAAACACATGGCCAAGTCATGAGAGGAAAGTAACTACATTTATCTAGTTCTTAACTCCATCGAAGATCCGAGAAGGGAAATAATGTTATTAGTAAATTAGTAATAAGTAATTAGGAAGTGCAATCAAATAACTTCCAAAATATGCAACAAATCACAGAGACAACTGGCTACCTGGGCTGTCACCCAAAGTCATGTTTGCAGCGTTGAAGCAACCAACTTTGGCTAAGGCCTAGAATAACTGACAGATTATTTTTAAAGGCAAGAAATTTTTCAAAACCATCTTACCCTGGTTTGGCAAGATTTGACAGTTCTGCTTATCCATTTCTGGATACTATGTATTTTGTCAGTAGTTGAGGTATGGGCAGTTCCTTGCCCAGAGGCTGGTTTTGCCAAAAAGAAGATAAGCTCCAAGTGGAGTGTCTTTGGTGCTCAACAATCTCTTGGGAATAAATCTGTGTTGCCAGGAGCGATTGTGTCTCGCTACCACAGAACTCTAAGTTAGATTAAATGCCATTTTCTACAGCTCCTTGAAGAGATTGAAGAATATCTTTTATACAGAATATAATCTCTATGTATCAAAAAACCCAATTAGTCTAACTATAAATATGACAAACATAGATGACTATTAATCTATAATTCTAATACCTATCTAATTTAAAGACTAAGACAATAAAAATTGTACAATAAATGAGGACAATGACCTCCAAATGTAAATAATGTGCAAGTATACACTGCAATATAGTAAATATATATCAATACATAAAAAATGTTTTAAACAGAGGTAGAAGCATACATGTATACAATATTGAATATAATTTAACTTTGTATCATATACAAGAATCTATGCCAATGTAATTATCTATAAACAACTCACAAATACGAATCTATTATCCCATGATCCAATTTTACCTCTTTTTTTTCAAAAAGATCCCTGAGCTTATAAAATTCCTCCCTCAACCCTCAACCGTATACCAATTTTAATCAACCCCTAAATGATGTCCCTAAACCCGAGGACAAAATTTGCTGGGAGAGGGAATGTTGTCCTCTAGAATTACTTCCAGCTGTCATGGGGACAACATTCTTTCTAGGGGATCCTGTGAAAGTAAAGTGATGGTTAAATTTAGCACCTGCTAAGAGTGCTGAACTGAGTATTTCTTCTTGCCACTTGAGATTCATTTCCCTAGCAATATTAGAGCTTGTAGAACCTCACAACATATCCTTTGTCTATCTGAAAGATTTACATAAGTAATAGAAAGATACAAGAATTGTTCTCCATCATATCAAATTGAAAAAATTTGATACATGTGAACTTTGATGAACATGAAGCTTTGTCCTATGAAGACTGAAATAACCCTGTCCAATAGAGCTCAGAGGGATGTACATATGTAGTTACAAAAATGAACGACTCAAGCATTGATAAAATATGATTAACCTTTCAATGTCTTATTCCTTTGACCAGAGGTCTACTTTACATCAAGATACCTTTATGTATTTGTGAAATTACTTATATGTACATCTTTCCATTGCAGAATTTGGAAAAATTGAAGCCTGAACATTGGGAAGATAAAAAGGAAGAGAAATAATCACAAACTATGTTTAGATGATTTTATCCCATAATCTTGGAAAATACAAGGTAAATTAGGTCTGTAGTTGACCTGTATGAAAATTGCTTAATTTATATTTTTCAAAGAAACTTGGTTTGACCTCTATTAAGTCCCAGTTACTTCTATAAGGTGAAAAATGTGGGTCAAATGAAAGCAACAAAATGTGTAAGGTCCTTCACTCACAACTCTTAATACTTTAGAGAAAGGATGAAAGGAAGAGACCCTATCTCTATTAATATTGTTATAAAATAGGTACCTGACACTTAGTATATATTCATGATGTATTGGCAGAATAAAATGAAAATGTAGAAACAATTTATACAGGGAAAAACGTCTTGTTTCCATCATATATGTCTTCACATTTTATTTTCAGGTTATATAAAAGTATTATGTACTCAAACATTTCTGAAGAGAGATGAAGAATTTCAGCTTTCATTTTCATTAAAATTAAATTGAAATGCTTTAGGTATGCATGGATCCTGTGATTCTCTGATTTTCTGTAAACTGTAGCAGTCTTGACTGCATTGTTTGGGAGAATTACCATTGTTTTTGAATCTGTCCAGGAGATTCTATTGCCCTTGTACACTTATGCCCCATTTCTGAAAACTATTGCTATCTTTCATTTCTGTATGTCCATTAAGACTATGTTGAGACACTTCCTTGTGATTACTATTCTTTTATAGAGAAAAAGTGCTTATTTTCCCCCTTTATGCAGTCAGTTTCTCTCATTATTATTTTACACTTGTGTGTGTGTGTGTGTGTATGTGTGTGTGTGTGTGTGTGTGTGTGTGTGTGTGAGGGCCAATAAATCTAGTTAGTGTTGCCCTCAGGAGCATGGGTGAGATGTTACTTATAGGGGAATGAACAACTTACTTGTTCTACATCCCCGAAGAAAATGTATCTCTTTACGCTAGTGGTTTTAACAGACTGTTTTAGTCCCCTCCCAGGATGAATTTGATTGAACTAAATGAATTCTATTCTATTTTACTTTCAAAACAGCATTCACAGACAAAGATTTGAGGTCACATAAACTTTGATTTTCCTTCCTCTGTCTTTCTGAAAGACATAACAGTGTACAGTTGGCTAAGACCTGGAATGCTTTAGAAGGATTTTTCTCAGGGCTGTTTTAATTGGAGAATGTTGTGCTTACCTAAGGAAGAACTCACTTATCCCTACTTCTTTGTTTGGTGGACAACCAATGAAGAGTCACAAAAAAGAGTTAGTGAGCATAAATATAGTGTATATATGATAGGGAATATATACCAATTCAAATGGGTGCTTTAAGATTTTAAAATGTCACTGGTTGCACTGTGACGAGAGAAGTGGGGTCTCTGCTCTCCTTACTACTGCCTGGGATGTAGTTCATTTAGAGTTATTTACGTTTTCACATCTCAGGTGGGTTTATAAAAATGAATTGTCTCCATTTACCTGATACACATTTTTTGTTAAAGTGTTAGGGGAAACTCTACTTGCTCCTTATATCCAACTAGGCGCAAAAGTCTCTTGCCTGCATTTCAGGGTCAAAGCCTAACTTTTTGGTATCTAGCTCAGTAGTCTGAATTTGAACTGGGAAGATCTTGGAGGATTTTAATCAAGAGACTAGGGAACATTTCTAAATCACAGGGATTGGGAGTTGAATGGTTGCATGGACATATATAACATGTAGAGTGTTTGAGGTGATAGTTTGTGTAACTAATAATCCTTGGTGAGTATAGTTGCTCATGTTAGTTTCTATAATTTATTTTAGTAATTCACTCACAAATGTTATATGCATTGCTTTTGAAGTCTGTAATTGTGTTTATTTTCTATATCAAGCTATCTCCTCACACCTTATAAACCCAGAACCATACTTAAATTTACAATTTAAATAAATGAAGAACAAAACAGTCAGTGATCATTTTAAGATTGAGGGTATTAAAGGGTACATTATGAAAAAATTAGCATGCAAAAGCAGCACAAAGCTAAATTATTTATTATGAAAAAATTAGTCAATCTAGTTACTCCCCTAAATTTTACATGAATAAAATATTACAGAAAATTTCCTTTTGGGTGATCAGTATATAGATCAGAAACTCCCCAAAGAAACTGTATTAATAAAGTTAACTCATTCTTTATTAATGCCCTAGGCATTTCAGCAACATGCAAAGTGAAATATCTACCTGAAAAATGACTTTAATGATAAGTTATTTCTTTGCCTTATGTACATAATGGAAAATTAGATCAGGAAGAAATTCTCAAAGGGACAAAAAATAGCCAACTGTGAAATTTGCAAATACTTTCTTGGATTTGGTACAAATGCTATCCAGGCCAATACCAGGGATAAATTCTTTCTATCCGATTTACAGCCTGATCTTGATTAGTGAAGAGCTCATTTTCCAGTTTGTGAAGCATCTAGGTCCCTGAGTCTTCTCTTCCCTCTGGCTGATTACCACCCATTTCTCTGCTCATTAGCATCTCTATCCAAAAGGGGAGGAGTCCAGGTGAAAAGAAAAAAAAAGATTATATATTCGCAGTCCTAAATACTCTGATACTTGGTTGAAAGAAATAATAATTGTTTTCCAATTGGCAGTAGGCATAGGCACAAATTTTTCTGTTAAAAACCCAATCAAGACAGCACAGCACAAGGACGAGGCAATAGGATCAGAGTTTATAAAATGTCAAAATCATAGCACTTACAGCTTAAGAAGTTTCTTAAGAAGTATTTGTCTTCATTTGGATATCAGATCCTTAATATGAACTGGAGGTGACAGTCTTGCCTGCCTCACTAAGTTACTGAGAAATGAATGGAAAGAAATACAGACTCATCTATCTGGAAGCTGATAAGAGGTTCTGTGAAGCTGGTATACATTATCAGTCCCTGGATTTGTATCTAAAATTCCTTTGTCACTAGCTGTTTTTTCTTCTTTTTGTTTTTCTCTTCACTTTCTTTTCTTTCCCTTTTTCTTTCTTTTTCCTTCCTTCCTTCATTTTTTCTTTTCTTTTTTTTAAATCAAGGCTTGCTTTTGGGAAAGGCTCATTATTTATTTTTCTATTAAACCTTCTCTATCTGATGTTGTGATAAATAAACGGTAGAGTGGTTGAAAGACCAGTAAAGCTCCAGTGCTGTCTTTTCTGATGGGTTTGGCTCACTGACACTTTCCTACCTGCCGATACTGAGAGGATTTCCCAGTAACGGACTTTCCAGAATATTTCTCACACTAATGTGATTTGTTGTTGTAATTTTTCTTCTTAAATAAAAACATAGCCCACAGAGAGAATTTTGAGTTGATAGAAAATGATGATGGTTTGTTATACATGTTTAACTGTTCTATAAAAGAATTCCTTGTTTGTGATATTCGTCAGCTTGGCCAGACACTAAACCAGTAGGCAAATGTCTTTCAAGACCAGGCTTCATTTAAGTGGTTGATAGTGACCTGGACCATGCATGTAAGTCATAGGTACAGACTTGCATCTGACTTAAGTGGGATCAGTTACCTGTCCATACAAATGGGTGTAAATCAAAAAATTATTAAAATAAAGTGATTGGGGGGCTTTTAAAATAGCAATTCATTAATGCTTAAAAAGTTATTCTAAAAGGATTTCAAGTAAACGTCTTAAACGACCTAAGGGAAGAGATATGACTTTAGTTCCATGTGAAAACCAAAATCATTGAAGAATATTTTTTGTGGTACAAAGTAAATAATGAAACACCTATTGGTGAAAAAGAAAACTAAAGAGGAGAAACTGTATCAACAGCCTCACCCATAAGAAAAGAAAATAGAAGAAAGAAGGCAAGGAGGGAATGAAAGAAGGAAGAAAAAGGGAAGAAAAGGAGGACAGGAGGGAGGAGGAACATGAGTTTGTGACAGAGCACAGCATGCCAGTGCAGGACTGTAGGTTAGCTGGCAACTTTGAGCTTGCTCCCTCAATGTCAACTCCATAAAAGAAAGGGGGAACTTTCTAAACTAAGTTTTTAAAAGTTAACAGATTAAATTGCTATAGAGATTAAGAAGAGATAAATATTCATGACTAGAGCAGAGAAGTAGAGAGGTAACTGCAAAAATTTTATGTCATCCTTTCTCTTCCCTGATACCCTGGTCCTTTGAAAAAGTATTAGAATTGAGTTTAATTAGAAATTAAAACACAAAGATTACCAGATTGATATTAAAGCAAGTGGACCCACTGAACACACTTCTTGGCTTTTTTAGTTTTGACCTTGATCTACATTTGGTCGCATGTAGACCTGACTCCTTTCATGAATTCCTTCAGATAAAGAAAGAGTCTGAATTCACTGTGTCCCTCACAATCCTCTGGATTTCTTTCTAACTATTCGCCATGCTCAGTGCCATGCCTCCAAATCAAAGAGACACTATTCTTACACAAAGGCAGTCTGATTACAAATAGATAGGGATCTTTCAGTAGCCCGGGTTATGAGCAGTTACTTGTTTAATGACTACTTTAAAGGTTTTGATGGACTGTTCTTAAGATTTTTCTCTTACTGAATGACATGAATGGCCAATGTTTTAATCTCTAACAAAGCCAAAGCTTAGAAACGTAACCAATATTGGTTATATTTATTAATACCATATGAAGTCTATTTTAACTTCCTGAAAGTTCCTATGATGCAGCATCTGAGTGATGACACCGACCGTGTGAAATAACTTGGGAGGTATCATGAGTAGCCTAGTAGCTCGACTGAGGAGACTGATTAATAGTAGGGTGTCTGAGTTCAAGTTAGAAATTAATCTTAAGACATCTCATCAAAAGTACTCTTATGATTTTAGAGAATCTCTTTTTAAACTGATTATTTGGTGAAGTACACTCCTACCCACCGCAGGCAGCCCTGTCTTCAGAGCTGGGCTCCTGGACTGAATAAAGTGGAAAAAGTGAGCCAAGCCTATGCTTCAGTTTCTGGTCCCGAATTGTGGATTCAGCATGAACAGGTGCTTTAAGATGCTGGTGCCTGGCCCTAAGGACCGTGATGATAGACTGTAGATTTGAACTGTGAGCTGAAACAAACACTTTCTCCCTAGAGCTCCTCTGACAGGGTATTTTATCATAGCAAAGAAACACGGAGACTCAGACAGGTGTAATTTCTTTATGTATAGTGGAGTTCCCCATCTCATTCTCTATATTAGAAATCTACACCTCTTTTGTTTTTTATTAGTGTTAATTCTGATGAGTCTTGCTAAAGTTTTATTCATTTTGGTCTGCTCACCCAGGCTTGCCTTCATTGAATTTTTTTCTTTTACTGATTCCCCCCATAACCATCGATATTCAGTCTATCCTTTAATTACATTAAGCTTAAATAATTTTCCCTCCTAGTTTTGAAAGGTAAAATTTGAGGTAATTAATTCAATACTTTCCTGCATTTATCACTCATTCACTTATGCATTTGGTAGTGTAGTTTTCCCTATGAGTAATTCCTGCATGGCATATGACAAGTTTAGGCATATTTTAATTTTTATTTACTTCAAAATACTTTCTAATTTTATTTTTTCTTGATGTAAGAGTTAAGAGTGCATTATTTCCCTTTAACTGTCTCAACATTTTCAAAAATATTCTTGTTTTTATAATGAATTGAATTATTTCATCATCAGAGTATATATTTTGTTTGACTTGAATTATTCTAAAAACATTCGAACTTCTTAGGTGGATTAGAAAATGGCCTATCTTTCTAAATTCCCTGACCACATTCAAAACCAAACAAACAAACTGTGTTTTATTAACATTGAGTGGCATGATCCAAAAACGTTAGTTAGGTAAGTTGAATGATAGTATTTTCCAAATCTAATGGTTTCACTTTATTAATTACTGATATCAAGGTAATAGCCATCAAAATGTAATTACAGGTTTTCCCATTGTTCCTGAAAGCTATATTGGTTTTTGCTTCCTGTATCTTTCAGCTCTGTTATGACAATTATAAACAGTGCTGTTATGGCCTGCTATAGAAAAATTGATCCTTTACCATGACAACATGATCTTTTTCCTGGGTTGGTTCTGGTAATATGCTTACTTTGGCATCTATTTTATCTGCTATTAATGAAATATTTTTGTTAAAGTTGACACGAAGTATAATTTCAATGCCTTTGATATAAATCATATTTGAATTTTATACTTAAAATTATATCATAAATTTAGTTGTGTCTTGCTCTTATGTCTAGTCCTTAAATCTCTGCTTCTTAATTGCGGTGTTTAGGCTGTTTATATTTTCATTGTGACACTGAATGATCAGGCTTACCTCTATCATCTTCCTCTAAACTTTATTTTTTCTCTTTTTTCCCCACCACCTTATACTAGTCCCCTTTTTTCTTCACATGTCTTAAACAACTTTATCCTGGTTTTATTGTTTAGATAGAATCTCACACTGTAGCTCAGATTGACTGGATCTCATGGTGTATCTCAAGCTGTCTTTGAACTCACAGCAATCCCCTGACCCAGCTGTCCTGTGTTGAGATCATAGGCATGAGCTACCACACCTGACTTATCTGTGTTCTCGTTTCCTATTATCTGTCTTCTTTTGTAATTAGTGGATCATTTTATGTCTTCTGTTAGCTTTTTATTTCTAATTCTTTATCTCTACTTCCCCATTACTTTCTCCCTCTACCCTTCCTTTCTTGTTTTATATTTCAATATCTTTAAGTTTGCTATTCTTTTGATATGTCTTATAGGTTGTTTAGGACTTCCATCATATTTCTTATACAATTCATAGCAGTTTTATCTCTGTAAAATTAAATATTTTATCTATCTTCTATTTCTTAGCCTTTGATCATTTGGAACATAGTTTTAATAATAATTCTCTCTTGCCATTTCTGAGATGGCTTATATTAATTGATTTTCCTTTAATTATAGTAACATTTTCTTGTTTCTTACATAGAAAGTGAATTTTATTGGCTGTAAGTCACTATGAATTTTATCTCGGTTGGACTGGATATTTCTATATTCCTCAAAATGTTTTCAAGTTTTGTTTTAAGTTGTTAATTTCCGCCTTGGCAAATAACGCTGCAATGCTCAATTGGGACCGTCTCTTATCTTCTCCCCAGTGGTTCCCATTGATGGGACTTTCCAATCTGTTGTCAATCCCAAGGCTATGGAAACAAACAAACATTCCTAGCTCTCTACCCCTTTCAAACAGTCCCTCTCTGTGGACAGCTTGATTCACATATACAAACAAGTTTATACCCTGCTATATACTTTATGTGTGTGGGACTGCTGTGTACTCCCATATACAAACTAGTTTATACCCTGCTATATGCTTTATGTGTGAGGGACTCCTGTATAAGTTTTTGGAATCTCTGTTCCCTCTTAGTCTTTCCTATTTTGTTTGCTATCTTATTAACTCTAGTCAGTTTGTTTTCTGGTCCCTCAGCTCTGTCTCAGTTCATTCACAAAAACTCTCAATAGCAGGGTGGAATTTTGTTTTATATTTCAGTAATGATTGTCTTGACTGTATAATGTTCTGGGTCTTTTGTTTGTTTGGTTGGTTTGGTTTTTCGAGACACGGCTTCTCTGCAGCTTTGGAGCCAGTCCTGGAACTAGCTCTTGTAGACCAGTCTGGCCTCAAACTCACAGACTGAAGTGGAATAAAAGTTAATGCCAAAAGTATTTTATGGACGATAATACATGGTTGTGAATAATTGCAGGGTGTCCGAATGCCACGCATAAGTTAGTTTTTAATAATGCCCTCTGAGAATAAGTATTACTGCCTCACACAGGTAGCGACTGAGGTTGATAGTGTTGCTGGATGGCAAGTGAATTAAAGGCTGTATCCATCCTTTCCGTACTGGCTGTGAGCTCTCTGCCTTTATCAACTATAGGAATGTCAGACAGAGCTGAGTTCTCTTGGGATAACAGGAAACAGACTATTCTACCTCCACTTTCAAAATTCCCATTACTATTATAACTTATATCTACTTTATAATCTAGAGTGCTTAAAAAATCCAGTGACATGGTGCTAATAGTTAATCTGAGGTCACATTCATCCAGCAGTTAGGTAAAAGAGGGAGGCTGAAAACTGCCCATATCCTGAGGAATTTATAAACAGTACTAAGAAATCACTGTGGTGTGAACAAGGACCTATTTCCAAGGGACCCACCAGCCTGCCCTTCAGCAGCTGTTCCAGTAGTTTCTTAATTTATTACTTTTTAATCAATTTGTAGAAATGTGTAGAAATAGACTTGACAAGCTCAGAAAACTCCTGAGGGAGCTGAAGTGGAATAAATTAGAGAGGGACTCTTAAATATTTGCTTGTGACTATCCCACAACTTTTAAATCAATGCTGACAGGACAACAGATATGTAGTTTCATCAGTTACTAAATTTCACTTTTTCTAAACAAGTTGATTGAGTTACAAAAGTTCCCCTCCCACTATTGAAAGTTAGTTACATTTTTTTTTAAACGAGGCCTGCTTGGGCAGAGTCAGCATTCAAGGATCCTGCAAGGAGCCCCTACAGAGGCTGCTGAATAACAGGCCTCCACAGAAGAATCAAGGAGCATTCTATTTGGTCGAATAGTATTTGTACTCTGGCCCCATCTCCATCTGCCAGCATTAGCATTTCAGAATAGAGAATTTAATACGAGACCTGGGAACTACATAAACCTGAGTCGAACTGAGTTGCTGACATTATTCCTACAGGAGCAGATAAACTGCAAGGCGAAAAAAACTGAGCTAGCCAGTATTTTGAGCAGGGACTAAAGCCACAGTAATGACTGTCTAATTACAGAGGTTCTTTGTCCGGTCAAAATATTTTGTTTCTTTTTTGCCAAGTCTGGTTATGAGAGTATATATTTGAGGGAGTAGTTAAGGAAAACTTGTAATAATATTAATTGTCATTTTTCATGTGCTATTTTTAATTCATTAATTATTATTTTTGTGTATGCCTGAGTGCATGTACAAGCTCCTATCTATGCAGTTGCCAGTAGATCTAGGTGTTAAATCCCCTGGGACTAAATTTACATATGATTGTGAGCCAGTCTGTGTGTGCTGGGAACTGAACCTTGGTCCCCTAGAAGAGCTATCACTGGGCTCCACCTCTGAGCTCTTTCTCCAGCTTTCCCAGTGTCTTAGGGCTGGAAACAATGCCACTTGTTTCAGTTTGGGCAGAAACACAAGCAGGAACCAAGAGGCGAAAACTGAAATATGACCACGGAGGAAAGCTTCTTACTGGCTTATATCCTCTACTCCTGGGTTACTCAGCTACCATACAACCCAGGAGGACCACCTGCCAAGGGATGGTACTGCCCACCTCACCGTGGGCTAAGTACTCACACATCAATCATTAATCAAGAAAATGCCCCACCCTCATGCCTACAGACAAATTGGTAGAGGAAATTCCTCACATGATTTCCCCTCTTCCCAGATGACTCTAGATTATGTAAAGTTGACAAAAAACAAAAAACAAAAAAACAAGCAAGCAAACAAAAAGAAACAGAAGAAAGCAAAGATGTACATCTCCCCCAAGGTATAATGGGAAGATTGCTAGTTCTTCTGCCTCACACATTAGCACTGGCCAAGGAGAGGAATGCATTATCTCTACTGCTCTTCTGATTTGCATTTCATAAATGTACCAGTATATGAAGCTCAGTTCCAAATGAAGAGAAAATTATCTTAGTAAATAGTTCTAATAAGGGAGTTTCACATATCCATAAATAATGTTGATTCCATATGTAACACAATCATCCAATAATCTTTATAAAAAGTATAGATTGTTTAGACATGTAGCTTTGGTGCCTGTCCCAGAACTAGCTCTTGTAGACTAAGCTGACCTCGAACTTACAGAGATCAGCCTGCCTCTGCCTCCCATCTACGCACACAGACAGACATACACACACACACGTACACACACTCATTGTGCCCACACCATAATTTTTGAAATGATGGTTGAGCTCAGACAGGAGTGAACAACACTCTTTCCTTCGGTTCCCCAAGTGATTCTAAAATGCAATTGGAATTAAATTCTTAGTAACAGTTCTCCAGAATCCTTCCATTTCCAGGTATGTATGGCCCAAAAGTAGAATGAAGGTGTCTGCAGGAACAAAGGGAACTTACAAGAAGGAAGAAAGAAAAGAGCTGGAAGGACAGGAGAAGGATTGAGGGAAATGGGCTCAATGGATGGTGCATGCTTGCTTAAATTTTTTATAAAGATATAACAGTTAAAAATTATGTCTTTATCGTTTATCTTATTTTCACTTTGTACATGTTTGTGGTGTATATGTGTGCACACACATGTGGAGAGTGCACATACTCGTGCAAGGATGTGTGGAGCACGGAGGTGCCTGTCAGCAGTCTTCCTCTATGGCTTTCTACCTTAGTTTTTGAGGTAGGAGGTCTCAGAACCCAAATTGGCTAGAATAGACGTCCAGTTCTGGGAACAGCCTGACTGCCCCCTAACAGCCACTGTGGTGCCAGTACATGGGTTATACTTGTGTGCCACATGCCGGGCTTTTCATGTCACTGCGGGAAACTGAACTGAGGTCCTCATGCTGGCACACTAATTTCTTTACTCACCGATCCCCCTCGGCAGCCTCCTCTACCCCTGATTTTCAAAAATAAATGTGTTTTGAACATTTTACTTTTGCATAGTCGTGATCTTTCATAACCTTATGAATTTTGAATTATGCCTTTATTATCCAGAAGAGCAGAGGGCCTTAGGATTTTCCTTGGCGGAAAGAATCTCTGGTTCACACAGAAGAATACAAATTTGCAATTAGAGGCTACTGGCCAGTAACACCTCCTGGAATAGGATAGACAGCATCTTCTTTAGAGTCATTGTGAACTTAATCGTGTGCAGTGCCATTAGCTGAGAAATAGCATCACCACCAAGGAAGATGAGGTGGTAATATAGGGAAAGAATATTTGCAAAGCCACTGTCTGTCCTCTGTCAGTGAGTCCACAAAGTTCTCAGCCTAATCTGCTTCGTCTTTACCAGTAGTCACCGCTGAATGTCGGCCTTCCTCTAACTTCTAGTTGCCCAGAATGATACAAGAGTATCTTTCCTTGCTAAGCAAGTACATTCAGGCAAATTGCAGCAAGTATTTTTTTTTTGCTTTTTTTTCCCTTTAAGCCTAAAATATTCCTGTTCTCGGCTTCTGTAATGCCAGTGAAAAGATTCACTTTAAACTTATTTCTGTAAGCCCTAATTATACAGTATATTTCATAATAAGCTTTGCAAAATCTCAGCTTATGAACAAAAACTCTGTTAGTAATAACTTGTCACTACAATGATCCGTGTGCCAAATTTAATTCACAGATAAATATAAAGGAAAAATTGGGAGCCAAGCTGGTCTAGCTTGAGGGTGGGTTCTATTACATCCTGAGTTCGTGTCCCTCACAGAACCTTCCAGAGGCTTCGTACCTTTAAATTCATGATGCTCAGTCGCTGTGTCCTCTGATTCATAAGCAATTGTAGTCTCCACTCTAGAAACAGACCCTAGCTGCAGATATTAGCTGCCTGCATCTTCTCGCACAATTTCATTTTCAGAAAACTCTGCCCTTGCTTAGAAGCTGCCACAGTGGGTTGAATTATCCAATCTCTGTCATTAAAGGTGGCAGCCACACACTTGAGAATGGTGTGGGAAAACTCCAGTGAGAGTGATAATTAAAGTTGGAAGAAGAAGGGTCGCCTCCTTTCACTCAGCTCATTGGCTTTGGCATCAGAATAATTCCGAAACAGTGGGGGAGATGTTCCTCTCAGCATGGCAGGATCTGGGTGCACACGTGCACTTTCCATGGGTTCAAATGAGAATGCCACTTTAATTGTGTTTAAAGTGTTATCTTTGGTATGGGGAGTAAAAAGGGTAAAAATGAGTTCTAAGAATACAGAGAAAAGACTAATAAGTATAATCTAAATGGGAAAAGAATTGGGGGAAAATGTCATGTGTTATTTTTTTCAAACACACAAAAGTGTTATAAGAGAAGAGCATTGTTGTCA
The DNA here is from genome assembly GCA_028555095.1 of Dicrostonyx torquatus. NCBI lineage: Eukaryota > Metazoa > Chordata > Mammalia > Rodentia > Cricetidae > Dicrostonyx > Dicrostonyx torquatus. Next base: position 4,753,176 of record JAQHUG010000019.1, on the reverse strand, counting down.
GCATAGCCTAAGGTTTAAATGTGCCTCTTCTTTCCTCTTGGCTGTGGGATCAAAAAGCCATAAGCTCCAACCCAATTTTCCCCTCCTTGATTGTCATTTCTCGGTGGCCATTATTATCACAACTTATTCCTGCCTCAGAAAAAGCAGTGGTATCACGTGAGTTTACGACAGTCACTGCTGGGCGTTGCTTTTTCAACTACAATATTTTGTTTGTTTGGTTGTTTTTACCAGAAACAGCGATCTCATTCAACAGTGAAGCAGTTTGGGGGAACATATTTATTTCATACTGTTTTATATGTTATGTTAGAAAGTAATACTGACTTTTTAAGAGCAAACACAGGCAGGTACACTAAAGATGCTAATATACAGAGGAGTAGATGGTAAAAACAAAATTCAAATTCCAACTTCAGGATAGATTACATATTCAATCCTGAGGAAGATCCCCTACTTTTGTGTGCATCAGTTTCCTCCACTATGGACTTGGGCTTGTAACAATATCTATTTTAGGAAGATGCTGAAGGACCCAACAAGTTTAAAATACACAAATTTTTTACAACAATGTCTGGCACAGTATAAGCAAATTCTCACGCACCTACCTACTACTGTGATGAAAATGAAATGTTCAGAAGCTAGCAGAGTCGTCATTACTACAGACCTAGTTAGGGAGCTTATTAATACTTTTGTTTTAACAGTTGGGTCTCTTGCTCTCAGGTATCTAAGGAAAAGTTTCCTAAAAAGAGAAATAAAAGAGAAATAACTGCAACATCAGGCTCCCAACCTGAGGAACTCCTAATGAGCAGATGCTTAAGATTTCTGATGGGTGCCCATAGTTCCCTTCACATCTGAAGGATTGTGTTGAAGAAGACAAATTATGCGTGTCTTACACGCCAGTAATTTGGTTCAGGATAAGAGAGGACACAGAAGCAGTGAAGCTACCTGAAAGAAGACCTCTTGGTCTGCTGAGCAATAGCATGTTTCTTTTGGAAGACTGATTTCTTTAGGTTATAGGTAACCATTTGTGAACTTCATTAAATTCAGAAGTTTTTAAATATTTAAAAATACATATCATGAGAGCATGTGACATGTGCTCCCTTTTGTCTCCGTGGAAAATGTTTTCTATAACATAAACACACACACACGCACAGCTGGATACTTCAGGCTCCATTCACCACAGCTCATTGAAAGAATAATAGAGACACAAAAGGGCAGGCATAGAGACAGGGAGTGGGAGAACGAATGAATGATAACAAGAATAACCTCAACTAGACTACTAAAGAGAAAATATTCCTTATTACATGTAAATCTGATTTTAATGCAAGGGTTCTGTGTGCTTCCTTAAATAAGGCTTTCTACAAAACATAGCGAGTTCATTTAGTATAAGGCTGTTAAAATTATTTGGTAAATTATCTCCCACTGAAAAAATATAAATAATCTACATAAGATATTCTGTTTCAGTCTTAGCTTTATATTTATAATGATTTATAGTCTACAATTTCTCCCTAAGGTCATCACCTTCATAAATACCACCCACACATAATGAAAATCAACTCAGTAAAATGGGTATTCATTCCTCTTTCTTCTGCTTATGTCAGGGCTTCTTCCACGCACAAATGCCCATTTATAACAAAACCTCACACGAGAGGGATTTTATGAGTTCCCCAGCTTTCTTTCTTTATCTTTCTATGCATCAGCCAAGCAACTGGCAGATTCTTTAATAAAATATATTATATGCATTAATATTTATAAGCCTATGAATTGGATGTTTAAATAAACATTCAGCAACTCATGCCCATTCCCTTGTTTTAGATGTTAAATCACACTTACATTGTCCGGGAAGTCAGCCTTCAGTTCGGTGACACTGTGACACCAATATGCAGCTGTTTTCTCACTGATGAGCTCAATGTTAAGGAAAGAGCTTTGTCCAGGGCCATACATGGGGCCAGAAGTGGTCCCCCGGATGATCCTAGGTGAGACGTTTGTCACGATGTCCTTGAAAGAGAAAACATATTGAGTCACTGTTCCACAAAGAAAACCTGTGATCTTTATTATATACTCATTTCCATGTGACAATATTTTACTAAGTCTCTTCTCCCATTTTTCCAGATGAGATTTTAACATACTTTAAATTACAGTTGAGCATATGCTATTTCCAAAAGAAATGGTAGAATAAAATATTTTCTAGCTTTTGATAACTTCTTACAGTTCTGGCTTGTATATAGTAAAAATAACCTTTTAATTAAATAATTTCATGTTGGTTTGGGATGTACATATCTTAGTTTGTTTGCAGTTTAAATAAATAAATAAAGCATTAGAATTTCACGTAGGTCTATGTAATCTAATCATCATCTCCAGTAAGAATTAATGTTTAAAGACAAAATGTATAATTTTCTTAAAATGTTATTTAAATGCAAATCAACTAGGAAAAAATTTATTATTACTAGCTCATTAAAACTTTAACACACATTCTAAACAATTAACTAGATCAAATTACCTGTACACATGTGTAAATGTGTGTACCTATGCATAGAAATACACATATATTTATATTCCCATAGGATATATATACATATGTGAGTATTTGTACTCACATTCAATTTGAAGATAGTTTCCCTTCCCAAGATTGAAATGAGATTATCAATAGCTTCCTGATAAATATAAACAGTAAAATTAACTTGCTTGTTAAGTGTAATTACCAGTCCCAGGCTGCTTCTAAATCAGTACTAGCAAAGAAGAATAACATTCATCCATTACTTAAAACTAAAAAGAAACAAAGAAGGAAAAAATGTTTCTATTGCCAACTTCCAATTAAAATTAATTTTGAATAAAGGTCATTTAGTTAAGGATTTATCAGAATTAGTCTTTTAAGTACCCCTCCTCACCATCTTGTCACTTTTAGTGAGATAACATGAACCCCCATTAGTATATAGCAATTAAGGTCAATTTACATATTTTAATTAAGAACCACCCCATATAAAACAATTAGTGTAATAGGCATACTAACTGGATTTCATAACATTTGGACGTTTTTCCAACTAGATAGACAGGAAACCTTAATTAGCATTAATTAGTGCTGATCTGCATATGTTTGATAAGGCATACCCTTGCCACAAAAGATTATTTATTCCTGAATGTGCCAAATGCTACAGTTGCAGAGGATAAAAGGACTTTTCTTCACATTGCATGTTAATTTCTGTTAATTTACATTCACTTTTACATCCGAATTAGTATATTATGAAATAACTGGTATAAATGTTACAAAAGCCTCCTTAAATATGTACATTTTAACTTATAGGAATTATGCCAGTTACATTTTGACTAATTAAGTCATTCCATTTCTATTGTGTTTATGCCCAATATCACCAACCTCGCTTTGATTTGCTGTTGAAAAACCCTGTTACACAATCATAAACGCTAAGATGACAAATAGAATCACTCCAGGAAGCTCTAGCAGACGGGTCAAATTTGCATCCTGGCAAATGCTCCACTGTGCATGCAGCCTCCCTGGGGGTGGCTCTGTGTGCCTCTCCAGGTAGGCGCTATTGTGCTGCCAGGGTCAGAAAAGACATTTCGTGAAGGGTCTCCTTTCAGGCCCTGGTTGTCCTCTCTGTTCCAGTTTTCAGATTTCACACTTTGTCGTTGCTGAGGTCCTTCTTTCTTTACCCACTGTTCTAAATGCTTTCTCTTGGATAAATCCAGCCCACATAACAACCTGTTTCTGCACAGTGTACGTGGCCAAGGAGGTGAACAGATTCAATTCAGGTCATCAAAGTGAGTCAAGATAGAAAGATTGCAAAGGAGCCTCTTTAGAGCCTGATTAAAGTCTCCCACGCACTAAGAGTAGATGAAGTCCTGCACAATTGAAAAGTTGCTCTGAAGATTGCCTCCAAAGAGGTGATATAAATTTTGCATAGAGATAATTCAAATATTTAAAAAAGCTATAAACCAGGCTTAAGAGCTAGCATATGTAGCTTCAAGTATCGCTTTTCACTTTTAGCAGTCTTCTGGGAATCTTAGAAGCAAAGCTATGAAACTCTTTCAAAGTAAAAACACCAACTTACCCCTCTTTTAAAGCCCTTCGCCCTAAGGTTTCATCTTATTATCACATGCACACCTAGCCAATGAACCTCAGAAAACAAACTGTGCCATCGTCTCATTTACCACGAAAAAGAAAGAGAAGGGAAATGAGGGACCCAGAAAGACAGAGAGGGAGAGGAAAAAGGAGAGAAGAGAGAATGGAAAGGAAGAGAGGGAGAGAGAGGCAGAGACGTTTCTTAGCAATCTCTGAGCTATAATTTCAGGCACTACCACAAGTTAAATGATAAAGACCCCATAGGTCCTCATATTTTAAAATTTGGTCCCCAGTTGGTAGAATTGCTTAGGCAGGAATAAAGAGGTGTTGTCTTGCTAGAGAGATGTGTTATTGGGAGTGGGCTTTGAGTTTTCCAAAGCCCACCACAGGCTTCCTCTCCATTCCTCCTTCCTTTGCTCCCTCCTTGCCCCCTCTCTCCATGCCTCCCTGCTGCCATGTTTCCCACAATGTTGGTAATAGGTCATCCTCTAAATCTATCAGCAAAGCAAAGCTCCAACTAAATACTTGATTTTATAAATTGCCTTAGTCATGATGTCTCTTTACAACACTAGAATAGTAAGACACTGTTGGGAATATTTCCATTCCTTAACACAAACAATGATAAAAATTCTTTACAACACTATGGATAGCTACTGTGTAGAATTTGTGAATATCTGTGACTGAGTAACTTAATAGAAATTTTTTAAAATTTGCAAAATTCAACTCAAGTGATAAATTATAACAATCAGCAATTAATAGGCCAGTAGTAAAAAATTTGCTTTTCTCAAATCGAGCTGCCCTTGCAACTAATTTGCTGGAAACTTCCTCTGCAGATTGAAACATTTTACAATTTTTAAAGTGGCAGATGAATGAAAATAGGAATCGAGCCAATTTTTTTCTTTTGGTTTTTCGAGACAGGGTTTCTCTGTGGCTTTGGGGCCTGTCCTGGAACTAGCTCTTGTAGACCAGGCTGGTCTCGAACTCACAGAGATCCGCCTGCCTCTGTCTCCCAAGTACTGGGATTAAATGCATGCGCCACCACCACCCGGCATAAATCCAGCCAGTTTTCCTTGGCTATACGAGCAGATTAAGAGTTGCAGTGATTGAGCATGAGCAACAACTTACTAAAACTTTTGACCAGGGATAACGAGAATTTTTGTATCATTTTATAAGAAATTAATTTGCTTTCACTTTTAATAGCTAAAGTATATTGGTATTGATTAGGGGAATTCATAGAATAAACATGGCCAGGAACATTTAGACCAGATACAAGTCCATTCTCTACACAAAAATGATAAATTATCATGGCCCTGATCTTCAGTGCATTAACAATGTTAAGATCTTCAAAAATAGATGCTTATGAAGGAAGAAATGATAAGAGACACGCTAGTTTTATGTGCTAATGGAATTACCATTGTAAAAGTGAGTGGTAGCATCCTCTTAGCCACTGAGGTGATGATAGTGGGTTTCAGCATGTTTTTTTCAGCATAAATTTCAGCATAAGTTTTGTATGCTCAACGTCCTGATCATATCTGTTGAGTTCATTTACTTGACTTCTCTGGACCTAAAAAAGGATTATACTGTTTCCATGGTTACTCCTGAATAAAGATAATCACAATGGACTCAAGAGTAGAAAAAGAAAACTTAGACCTAAAAGACTAGACAGAGAGCTAGGGTCCAATGACATTGAACAAAAATAAAAAAAACCTAAAATGTTCATATTAAATCACAGCTGGGTCTGCCACTATGGATAGATTTTTATAAATGGTGCTAAATGAAAAGGGTAGTCTACAAAAAAAATAAATACAGGATAGTTCACAGAAGGATAAGAACCACTAAATATATTTTCAGTGATGCACACTGACTTGTAACATTGTAACCCTAAGTATAGAATACTGAAAATGTAGAGGAGGGATTGTCTCTCTGGGTACACAGAGGAAAGTAGCAAAATGGGGGTAAGGCAGAGCAATGAGAACTTTCTCAGGAAAGAAGGATGCCTGCCTGACTCACAGACGAGCAGAACAAGAAATCTGTTTTCTGAGCTATGTGGTCGTATAGTGGATGCTATTATAATGTATAGATTCTGAAAGGTCAGCCTAACTGAAAATACGTAACTTAAGTCTAAGTGATCCTTTCCTTTGTTCAAGAAAGGGACACATGCAGACTAGCAACCTATGAATTTGTTATGTAGCAGAGGCTGGCCTGGAGTTGACCCTACTTCCTCTTACCTTCCAAGTAAAGTGTTGGGATTAGAGGCATAAGTCACTACTGCCCACTTTATCATTGCTTTAAATTCTTAGGTTCTACTATGGGTTATTATCTAAATATTTACTTGTTTTTGCTTTGAAAATAGTTAAGCTATTCGACTTTATAAATCAAAATTTCAATGATGAAAAGTACTATAGGACAAGGCAATTCCTAAAGTATGTCATTTTCTAGGGATGTAGGCTCCGCAGCACATTTCTTCCATAACAGAAGAAAAATACTTTGTAAATGTGTCTATCAGCAAATGCACTGTTACATAAGACTGCACTAGTCTGTCTAGCATGCTGTCACCCTCAAGAGAGCAAAATGAAAATTCACCACTGGCCCAGTCTCAAGCACAACTCTATCTTTGGAAGAAGTCTTTTCTCCCCCACTGTTCACTTTAAGGAGAAATATGCCAATGTTTGATTACTGCAAACATAACCATTAGAAAAAAAATTCTGATTGGTTTGACTGGCAAAACAGGTAATGTAAGAATCCATTTTCAATAAACCAGTTTTCCATCTGAGTGTCTTGCATAAATCTGAAACAGTAATGGGACTTCCTGGGTACAACAGGAAGATGTTTCTATGTGGAAAACACAGAGAGAATAGCAATGTTATCTCACAAATGCTAGGTAAATTGTCAAAGCAGCAGTGTCGTTTTTATTTTTAAAATAAACAATAATGCAGGGATGCATCTTGCAGATCTTTCACATGTATCAGAGCTGATCATCACTCTGTCATCATGCATGCAAGGATGAAAGACAGAAATTGGTCATTTTCCTCAGCTGCACTGCCACTGAGCATCGTAGCTAAGATTAGCTTTCAAATGTACATGAGAGGAGAATAATAATAGTCATGATTACTAATACATGACGTGTGCAACTATGACTAGAATTTTTGTGAGAAAAGAAATCAATGTGAACGTGTTAACTCTTGAAAACCGAAGTACAGTACATATACTTTAAGAATATAAGGAAACAACCATATCTCAGAAAAACTTTCTGTTATCTAACTGCTTCAATTCTAATTGCTTTCAGTATCCCCTCTTCTCCCTGTCTCTCTCCTCCTTGTACCCCATTTCTATTCCCTCCCGAACTTTTTCCTCTCCCAGAAGCTGTCCCCTGCCTTTGTGCACATGGTAGACACAGGATAGGCTTTCTCTGCCCTATGCACATGGTGAACACAGAATGAGGTCTCTCTCTCGGCCTTTGTGCACATGGTGCACATAGTGCACATAGAATGGGCTCCCTCTCTGCCCCTGTGCACGTGGAGGACACAGAATGAGCTCTGAGTTTATAGGTAACAGGTATAGCTTCTTCCTAAATATGGGACTTTTATATCAATCATTAACCGTTATGCCCAGAAAAAGTTAACTTGAATGGGATATTCTACTTCTGCTTGGTTGCCTTTTCTTGCAGGGCAGAATTAATTAAGGTTCATGTAGATGCTCAGATAAATGAATATGGAGAAGTTGAGGAATTGCAAACAATGTCAGAGGAAACTATTCAGTGAGGATTCTCTAAATTCAAAACAAATAAAATGCCATACAGATAAGGGTATAAATAACTCAGAAAATGGGTATAATAGAAGAAAATTTAAAATATTTACCTAGTAAAATATAAATTAATCATAATCTCGAGTCTACTGTGATCTCCCATATCATATTTTTTGGTGACAAATATTTTGCAAAATCAAAACTCTAAGAACCCTTGAAGTACGTTCAGATTTCATATAAACTGAGAACTTGAGATGCACATGTGTCCTGTGCAGAGGCTGACTCAGAAGGGTAGACTCACTCTCCGGTTTGGGCTGGGCCAAATGAATAGACAGAGTCCATATGGAAGAGACAATGGATGGAACAGAAAATGAAAACAGAAGGAAAATGCACACTGTAGAGGCTGACAGTGCTTCATCAGGAGAGTAATGAGTGGAAAGTGCTGATACTGAATGTATACTAAATACCTATATTTGAACCACATTATCTCTACGTTTACCCAGCCAAATGTATTCTTAATCACCAGAGAGACTGGGCATCTTACGGTATAGAAAGGCAACGTGTCATGGTCTCATGCAGCCTTTTGTCCTTCCTCTTTTCATCAACTACATACATATATTTGTTTTTGCATTCATCGATATGCTCTAAAAGGGCTTGTCTTTTGCTCTTTGACCTCATCTTTTGATCTGGGTGATCATTTATACATAATAGAGATGCTTTGGGGTAATAAGAGAAGTAGCACAGCCACAATTGCTATTCAGAGTCCGATAAATATTTATTAATTAATCAAGTTGTCAGGTGCAGGTGTGCAGTATTTTACTAACGTGAGGGTGACAGCTAAGCAGTCAGCAATGAGGACAGGAGATGATGTAAGAAGGTAAGGCTGTAGAGAGTATCTAATGACTGTTTTAATAAGTTCGAACTTTTTCTGCAGGCTTTGAGACTCCACTGTGTTTTGTCTTTTGTGCAGGTTATTAATATCCATGGCTCACAGCAGCTGTGCATTTGCAGAGATAAGTTTCACATGAAACAGATGAAGAAATTTTTTTTTCTGGGGCTGATATCAGATGGATTAGAACGTGATTAATCAACAGACAGGCTGATTAAATTATTGGGTTCACTGTTCAGATAAGAGGTTTTGGATACACTCTGCCAAACTATAATTAAGTTAGAAATTTCTGTTGGACTGCTTTAAAGATGATCACGTGGTATATTTTGAAGAAATCTTTTATGGCCCAGAAGAACAGCTGCAGAGGTATAAGCATGAGTCGGTTCTTATTAATTACTTTCAAGTATTAGAGCAGAATTTTCATTGAAAATCATAAATATACTCCAATGTCTTTTTTATGAAATTTGTATAAGCCTTCTGGTTCTACTCCAGAAGTCACTCCAAATGAAATGGCTATTAGTCAAAGGACAATGTTAAAGGATCAGATATGATGTAACCATTCCTGATATATGGTTAAGAAGATAGCAAGAGAATTTCCATAAAATAGTTGAAATAAAAATGTTTTTCTTTTTAAGCACACAATCTAAATGCTAAGGTATCAGAAAAGAAACCAACAAAAACCCGAAAAGCTCCTAGAATACAAAGCAGCTATGGAGTTCCACACCACCTTAGGTATTTTATCTATCCTCGGTGGTCTCCAGACTGAGTCCCTTTGTGGCAGTAGGTGCATTCAAAATCTTCTAAAACAGGAGCAGCAAAAATGATACTGCCAACTTGTTTCCTAGAAAAGGGCCACTAGTAGGCCGGGTATCTTTAGCAGCCAACAAGTTGTCATAGGAATCCAAACCTATTTGTGTTCCCAAACCCGAGTCCCCAGTCGCGGTGCATTTAGATGTAAGAACTAAATTCTATATGGTTCATTTTCAAGGATGGCTGGAACTTATATATGTCTGGTTATAGAGGAATCAAACCCACCATATCACCCTGCTAATATATGCTAGCAAAGTTATACATCGCTCTCAAACTACAGTATGCTCCCACAACTAGAATGGAGAATAAAAATGACTAACAATCAACTTTGCCTGCAAGTCTGTGTGTATAACAAACACTTATTAAAAATAATCATAATGTAACAGGTAGAGATGAACCCATCCACAGTTTTCATTGATAAAAAAAGATGAAAGAAAGGAGACAAAGAAAGATAGAATCTAGGTAATCTAGATTATACCCTCCTGCTAATTCAGTAAAATGAACATTTATGAGTTGGGGATAAAGACTCCACTCAGTCAGTATGCCTGCCTTTCAGGGCTAATGCATGACTTTGCAAAGCTATAAAATAAGCCATATTGCATTTTTGCTATTCTGAACCTCTAGTGCTCTTACTATAAAGCAAAAGTCTTTGTTTCCCTGATTAGAGAAGTAACAGAAGCAGAGTCCAGTCTTTTGTTCATAAAACATTTTACTCCAGCTTTCTGAAAATATCCATAAATAAATTTCAAAGGACTGTGAGCTCACAACAGAAGAAAATCCTGAAGACACAGGTAAAAAGACAACCTGCATGACAGCCATCAGGAAACAGTCGGGTACAAAATCTACTCTACCAAAGAAATACATAGAGTAGGTTGGTCAGATTAAATGGCAAATGTTTGATAGTTCAAAAATACAAGAGAAATAAACATAGTACCAAAGAATTAGATGCTTCAGATTGTAATTGAAGACATGTAACTGTAATTGAAGATTTGTAACACAACCAAATAGAATTTCTAGACAAAAAAATAGTATTTGAGGGAAAAATCTTAATTGTTTATGGTAATTATGGGACTGAGCACAATCTAATGAGACAAAAGGTATTAGTTAAGTTGATTTTATTTGGGAATATTGACTAAAAGCAGCTCTAGTAATAGGGGTAGAAACATGATTAAGGACTTTAAAGACATTCTAAGTAAAGAAAGAAATGGAAATCTAGTTGGATTTTACTAGAGGATATAGAAAAAAATAAAGGAGTCAATATTTGAGTAGAACTTGTTACATATTTCAAATAGTTGGTCAAGGACACCAATCTTCAGATTCCAGGTACCAAAAACAGGGAGAAATATCTTTGAAAAATAAGTATCTATATACCTAGTGGTAAATAAAGCACTGAAAGGAAAGAAATATGAGCTGAAGACTCAAGAAAAAGCTACACCCTCTATTATACTCAATTCTGAGCTACTGTTGGATTTCTTTTGAGTGTCCTTATTTACTACAAGGCTGATCAACTTATCATAATTGACAGGACTGTGGATATTAGGAATGATGCAAGTCTAGAGTCAAAATTACCTTGGACTCTGTTTAATTACCTTCATAGCCAATCAGTGCCCACTTCTGTGTGCAACCTAACATACTGGTGATTCTGAGAATAATAACAGGCCATTAGCTTCTATCAATCCAAAAACTGAGAATGTCTTCCAACAGCATCCTGGGCTTATAGCAGAAACTTCATTGTTGTATCTTACTTACTTGATGTTATGATGAGTATATTTTTAAAAATGACCTGAATCGGGACTTTATTTCGTTCTGCACTTACGGAAACTTCATAACTTTTACTGTACTGAAACATGGCACTAGAGGCAATCTGAATCTGTGTTTCAGTCACCTCTAACTATCTTTGAAGGAAAGCTGTGATATTTTTATAACAAAAAATGTTGAAAGAGTCCAAAGTTAAAAAAAAAAACACAAAGTAAAACCATATTAGTAGCCAACCTCCATTGGAACTCCAAGGTAGAACATTTTGCATGAATAAGAAAAGTTAACTGAGAATTGCATAGTTTAGACTTTATAATCCAAAAAATAAGGGCCAAAACAAAACAAAATAGTGATGATTTAGAATGCAGCAAATAGGATGATAAAGTCAACATTAATTTGTTAAATGTGTTCTAATTTCATTTATGTTGCTGTGATAAAATACTCTGACAAAAAAAATTACTTAATGGAAGAGGAGTTTGTGGCTTATAAATCCAGGTTGCCACCCATAATTTCAAGTCACTCAAGGCATGAACTCAAACAGTAAACTCACAACACACCCATAGTCAAGACGAGACAGAGATGAATGTATTCATGCTGCGCACTTTCTTATGCCTAGCTAACCTCTTCATACTCTTATACTGCCCAGGAAAAGGTTCTACCCAAACTGGACTGGATGCTCCCACATCAAGTAATAATCAAAACACTTCTTCCCCAGCCAGGCTCACACACAAACCTGATGCAGATCATTCCTAAATTAAAATTCCCTTCTCAAGTGATTCTAGAGTGTGACAAGTTGACATTTACAATTAAAGTTCACAAATGGGCGAGATTAAAGCAAATCACACTTAAAACACAGTCTGTATGAGTCACACAAAAGGGTATGCAAAATCAGAAGTAACAAAAATGGTTATGTTTATGCAACTTCTCCAAAATCTTATAAAGACAAATAATTTCTGTTTCTCAATAAATTTTTTGGTGACTCTCTTCTCCAGCCCACTGTGCATTGTCTTCTCATTATTGTTATGTCATTGATTCTTAAACTATTTCTCTTAATAAGGTTTTCTTTGGGTTTTAGAGGGAAGCCTCTCTTTCCTTTTTCTTCTGCTATTTTGTCTTTAATATAATCACACTCTTCCTTTCAGATATTACCCTAATCATGGTCTCAGTGCCCCTTCTCCTAATATGTCTTATTCCTGAAGTGAAATTATGGATCCGCTACTTTCTCAAACTAACCAGTGCAGCTCTAATTTTTTTGTATTCATTTTTTTTTGCTTGCTATATTGTTTAGAGACAGATTTTTTTTTGGTTTTTCAAGACAGGGCTTCACTGTTTAGCTCTGGCATTCCTGGAAATAACTTTTTAGACCAGGCTGGACTCAGACTCCCAAGTTAGATCCCAAGATCTGACTGTCTCTGACTCCCAAGTTCTGGGATTAAAGTTGTGTGCCAACACCACCCAGCCTTGAGGCAGATCCTTATTATGTATCCCAGGCTAGCCTGGAACCACTCTGAAGACCAGGCTAGCCTCGGAGTTCCAAAAGTTCTGTTTGTCTCTACCTTCTGAGGACTAAGACTAAAGGCTTGCAGCACCATGTCCAACTATACCTCCTTTCTTACATCTAAAACTGTATAACCACATTACAGACACTCATTTTTAGGCATGCTCTAGTCTTTGGTTCTTTAATATAAGTAAAACAAATTCATCAAAATGAGAAGGGAGATAATATGAATTGTAAAGTGGAAATATTCTTGAGTCACATAGATGTTCAAGCACTTTACCTGCATATCAACACCTCTATCAATACATGAATCCAAATGTTTAGAAAGGTCAGGGACTCTAATCATTAAGACAATAACAAGGCTCTCTGACATGACTCCAACATCCTTTCAGCTACTACTAAATTAAGATAGTAAAAAAAAAGCCATTAACCTATACAATGCTAAAGAGTGGCCATTAATCTATACAATGCTGAAGATGCATGATAGAAATATATCAGATTTGGGATGTTACTGCTTGAAAACCTTGACATAAACTGATGATTCATATATAATCCTAAGCTAATTTTAAAAATATTTCATGCAACACATCTGATGTCTAGCTTTCTTGAGGAATTATTTCCCACCAGTATTTTATTGATTAAACAGGAAGATCTGGAATGGAAGGGAATAAAAGTTTTGTTTTTATGAAAAATCATTCATCTGAGCATATCTTCAAGTTTTCATAATGTAAGTTGAGCAGCCATGAGATTTAATAATTAAAATAATAAAGTTTAAAGTCTGTTTTCTCCTAAACCTGATAGCCCCCCTTTTCCCAATACCATTTTCTCATACAGTAGGCTATAAAGATGCTTGTATTATAATTATAAAACACTATTTTAAAAGTGTATTATGTCCTACAGCACTTAGCCTTGACAAACAATTACTGGATCACATTCAACTGAATACAAAAAGCAATCTTAGCACAAGGTTAAAATTAACCTTGGAACAACAACTGCTTTCAAAGCTATTCTCAACTCTAAACTGCTCTGTAGTGGCCTCTTTGGAGGGAATGCAAACAAATCAACTGAAGGACATCTGAAAAACTTACTGCCACAGTCCTCTAAAGTTTCTCAATCATTTTAAATTCATGTAAAATAATGTTATACCTGAAATATGGTGAATATGCCTTCATAGGAAAGCCTTATAAATTCTAATGAACTCAAAATGAAAATTAATAGCTAAGAAAGCAAAGAACCCTACAAATTCTGGACTTTCAGACTACATACCTTGTAGAAGGACTTTCAATTATGATCATGATTTGGATATCATTATGAGAAAAACAAATCAAATGCTACAACAACCTTTCTTTATGGGGTGGATACCAGAAAGCATATGTATTTTCTAATTGTTTAAAACTCAGTATTCTAAGACATTTATTTTCTTATCTACTCATCCTTAAAAATGTAGCATGGAGGGCAACAAGACAGCTCAGGAGTAAGAGTGATTGTGTAGCAAGTCTTTCTCTGTCCTACCAGCCAGCACCTAAACAATGATGCCGAAACATAATATTAACTATGAAAGCTTAACTTACACCTTAGGCTTGTTCATAAGTAGCTCTTATAACTTAAATCAACCCATTTCTATTTATCTACCTTTTTATGTGGCTTTTTGCTTTTTTTTCATTCTGTATGTCCAACTCCCTCCATATCTCCTTGGTGTCTCCCATGATCTTCAATTATTTCCTACTTCTCTCTTTGCCTGGAAGTCCCACCTATACCTCTTGACTACTCATTGTTTATCCAGCTCTTTATTAAACCAATTACAGCACTATGTCATCATTAACAATGTCCAGTTCAATCTTGCATTTGATATACTAAGAGAAAATATTCTTTCTTTTCTTCATAAATTTAAAGTTTTATGCCTAAACTATTTTCTATCATAACTTTTAATTCCATCTTAAAACTATCTTTTTAGACCTCAAAATGCTTTTCTTAGATATACAATTTAAGCTTTTATGTTTCTCAACCTTATACACTTTATACCTCTTTTGCGAGTTTCTTTCTTTTTTATTGATTTTTATTGAGCTCTATATTTTTCTCTGCTCCCCTCCCTGCCTTTCTCCTCCCCTTCAACACTCTCCCCAAATCCCTATTTTACTCAGGTGATCTTATCTTTTTCTACTTCCCATGTAGATTAGATCTCTCTTAGGGTCCTCATTGTTGTCTAGGTTCTGAATTTGGTAACAAGGAAAACTGTAACTATAACTATCTCATCTTCAACTCCATCAGAGACCTGAGAAGGAAATAAAATTACCTGATTAAACAGGAAGGGTAGAGGGAAAACTCTTTTAAAACAATAAAAATGACAGAGACATCTGGCTTGCTGAACAGTCACCCAAGTTTCCTCTGCAATGTTGCTGCAACCATCTTTAGTCTATAGACCTAGAATATCTGAAAAACTTTTTTGTGAAGCAAGAATTTTGAAAGACTGTCCTCCTTTGTTTTGACAAAGTTAAGCAGTTACATTTTTTGTGTCATGCTTGTCCAGTTTGGACAGCATATTATCAGCAGTGGAGGCAAAGCCAGTTTCTTACCCAGTGTTTAACTTTGACATGATCAAAACAAAATTCATATGGAGGTTCTTTGAAGCTCATCATTCTTTTTGAAGTAAATTAATGCTGCCAGAAGCCAACATATCTAACTCTCATAAAAAAGTCTTAGGTTGTTAAAACATTTTACATGTCATGTTCTGTAGCTTTTTTAACTATTTTAAGGCCATCTATTGACTTAAAATAATTTCTGTTTGACCTTGAAAACATACTAAACATGAGTATAACTTTGATGGTTATAGATGAACAACTATTAACTTGTCTTTTTTATTATCCTAAATAGCTTTCAAGGACTAAACTTTACATTTTTAAATTGAGTTGCATAGGTATAATACCTCAAACAAGAGTAGAAACATATATACAGAATAACAAGAATACACTCAAATATGTATCAATATATAAATAATGTCTTACATGAGTAGAAACCAATTTTATAATAAAGTAATTTTACACTTGTATCAATAAAGAAAAATCAATACCAATTTAAAATATTTGAGATTAACAGTTGCCTTTTAGTTTAAAATAGATTTAATAATCTACTCTGCTTTATCATTCTTCTATTCCTCCCTTTTTTTCAGAAAGAAATCTCTGAATCTAGCTTTCTTTGCCTTGTTTCCTCCTTTATCAGGACCAGGAACAACTTGTAAGTAAACCAACTAAACAATGACAAACATACATAATCTGCTGAATGACCAAACCCCACCCATACCACCTATTTGGAGTGTGGGGGTCATGTTCCCTAGAATTCTTACTTTGTATGGAGTTGATGTCATCTTTATTCAGCTCTTCATCAAGCCATTCAGAAGTTGCCTTAACAAAGACACATCTTCACAGTGTAAACAAACATTCTATAAAAATTGTGGTCAAGCCTGATGATCTAATAAGCTTCCCAGATCCACATGGTGAAAAGATAGAAAGAATAGGATCTTACTAGTTGCTTTCCATTTTCATACATCAGTAAATAATTTCTTAGTTACTCACTTTTTAAATTTAAATTTTAATATCATTATCTCCCTTTCTCTTTCCTTCCCTTAAACCCTGCCATAAACACCCCTTGCTCATTCTCAAAATTATGTCTTCTTTATGTTATCAATGTATTTTATTTTTTTTATTTAAAAAATACTGTATTTTTTAAATAAAATTATGTACACACACACACATATTCCCTAATACATCCTGCTTAAAATAACACTTTTTAAAAAAAGATAGTACAAAATGTAGAATTTCTCATTTAATTTATATAAGTTATTTTAGTCATGATAGCTACAATTTTGGAAAGGTATACTTGAAATAAAAACAAAAAATAGGAGCAAATATAAAACTTGGAAGTCTCCAAAGAATAAATGTTTGTATATAAATTGGTCTAAAAATAAACTAGTTGTAACTATTATATACTATCATGAAAATTTTCCCATGAGTTTGTAAAATGCTGATTTGGAACCCTTTATCTATGCCCCTAAAGCAGATTTGGAATTATTGCATGTTTTAAAGGAAAATCACAGTGGCTAATTTTCAGGCTGATCCACAATCTAGTTTTAAGATTCTTTACAAAATTAATTAGGAATGGATGCAGTCACCGGCTGGATATCAAAATGTCAAGATAGATAAAACCACTTAAGTGATAACTTATACCTGCAGAGTGCTTTATAGTTATCATCTGAGTTTTTTTTTTTTTTTCAATGAGGGAACATATCCCACAGATGGACACTCGGTTGTTTGGAAATAGATTGTGAAATCATACAACCAAAGCAATGTGGAGAAAAATAAAAGAANATGCAGTCACCGGCTGGATATCAAAATGTCAAGATAGATAAAGGCTGGATATCAAAAACTTATACTAGCAGAAACCACTTAAGTGATAACTTATACCTGCATTTTTTTTTTTTTTTTTTTTTTTTTTTTTTTTTTTTTTTGCAATGAGGGAACATATCCCACAGATGGACACTCGGTTGTTTGGAAATAGATTGTGAAATCATACAACCAAAGCAATGTGGAGAAAAATAAAAGAATACATCCTCCTGATGACCTAAAACACATATGGGCATATTAAAGGCTCTGAAATATCAGTAGTAAATATGGCTGCACAACAGATAATCCACCATCTCATATATATATATGTTTTTGAAATATTTTATATAATACCTATGAATATCCTCCAAGACCCTAATATATTTAATATGGGCCTTTGTGTATATACCAGGCTGGTCTGGAACTCAGTTAACAATGATGCCTCTGCCCGTGGAACGCTAGGACTGTAGTAAGTAATATTTTAGTGCAGGGTTATGTTTATGAGCTATTTTAATGGGCCAATGGCCTCCATACTTTTGATGACACTGGCAATTCCTAAAATATAACTGCTAACAAGTATCTCCATTGAAATATTCATAGTGTAAGACAATAAAAAAGAGACCATAGAGATACATTTTTATTCTTTTCAGCCACATCTTAGTGCTTTTCCCTACCTCTTACTCACAAAAGATCCAGAGTTCAAAGGGCAGAGTGATAGATCAGGAAATGAAGCTAAGGATCTTCTCCACAGAGGGCAAGAACAGAAGTCAACAGAGACTTAATGTTCCAAAGTCAGATATGCACCTTAGGCTTTTCTGGCAATGTGATCTCTGTTGTATTTATTCACCTCCACCACTCGTCATGGAAACAGCCACAGACAGAATCAACATGTATAATAACATTCGAATTTTATATTTATATATGTATTCATTGACTTTTTTCTTGTTATTCTCTGTGTAAATGGTCCATGTGGATTATGATAATTTAGAAAACTATAAATCATTATTACTTCATAATCTTCATGAAAAACTTCAAAAGGCTGGAACTGGCCCATAGAATAATTTGTTAAATTCTTGTCCCAAATATAAAAAAAAATTAAAGGAAAAGCTAAAGGAGTTGGGACTACAGAGAACGAGTTAAAACACCATTTTTAATTTCCTACTAACCTACATGAGTGAAAAATAAATTAATCACTCAAATAAAGTTATGTCTCTAATATTACTGGAACCAAACCTTGATTTATTTGATAATAAAAAGTTGGGGCTGAAGAGATAGCTTAGAGATTAAGAGCACTTGTTGCTCTTCTCGATGATCTGGGTTTGATTCCCAGCACCCACATGAATGGTGGTACAAAATGTTCTGTAACTCCAGTTCTAGGAGATCTTGTTTGGTCCTCTGTGAGCAACAGTTACACATGTGACATATAAACATACATACAGGCAAAAGACACACTTAAATTAATTATTTTAAAATGTCATTAAGAAAAAGTTGATCCATGCATCAACAATGGTTTCCTAAATAAATTTGAGGAAAAAAACTTCAAAATATTTTTTTTAAAAAATGCTAATTCATACAACACCATGGAGGTAGATAACTCCAAAATTACAGCTGAGCTTATGGTACTTGTGTCTATCTATATAATTATCAATAATGCTGATCATTAGTAATTGCCCCTCAAGATGGTATAAAGGAATGACCTTTAAATACATAAACATCGTTAGGACATTAGATATGCTATTTGTAACATCAACATCAGTATATACAATTATTTCCAAAGTCAGGTGAGGGCTCTTATAATTCTGCTGGCCTGGCCTGTCACCTGGGTACCTTGTCTGTTTAAGGGACAAGTTCTGCCCACCACCAATCTCCCCCTTCCCTAGGCAAGCTGATCTAGCTCCTCCTCTCCTCCTCTTTCTCTATCTGTCCTTCTTCTGAAGAGGCAAGCTCTGCCTCTTCCTTCCCCCTCTTCCTCCTTCTTCTCCTTCTTTATCTCTCCCCCACCTCCATAATCTCCTTATTACAATCCTTATATATATAACCCTTATATACTTCCCAATACCCACAAAATAAACTCTATACAAAAGCTTTCTTTGCATGGCATATCTGTCTGTCTTTCATGCTCAGGTCACCTGCTCTGTAAATCTTTCAAGGGTTACACAAATACTATAGATCTCTGGAAGCCTTTTATCTGATGAATCTAAATGTAATAAAAACCTCTTGCTTCTGATTACCGAAGGCTAAGGAATGAGTAATTTATATACTGTAGGCTTACAGAAATAAGATATATCTGCTAAAATAACCCAGAGGTAGGATAAAATTGAAAAGATGAGAGACATATTAAAAAAAACAATACTATTTCTTGGAAAGATTTTTGGTACAAGTAGAAATTTTTGAAATGTAATATTATTCTGATTTTTCTGGTAGCAAAAATGAAATAGTACTCATTCCTCAGCTACTGCTTGATACAGACTATAGAAAAGAGAATGTTGAAGCTAATATATTAACATATTGATACATTTTTGTTTCTTTCATAAAATTAAATTATACTGAAGACCCACAATGTAGGCTATAGATACTAACCATAGATCGTGTTATGAGCTTGTAATTGGGTTACAATGTTTTGGTTCAATTTTTAATGGGAATAATTTCAAAGTAATTCTATTTCTTTTTGAAAATGGCTGCAAATCTAATACATAGAGAAATGTGGAAAAATCACAGATACCTTAGCCATGGTAGAAAGGATGTCTGGTGCTTTCTTAGAGAAGATGGAGCAGATAGGCTAATAAATATCAGTCAAATTACTGATATTAGTCATAGAAATGGGTTTCTAATAATACATAAGAATTTTTAGCCCTTTCCTAAGTAATTTTAACTATTTTCACAAGTAACAGATAATATATGGACTTGAATATAGGCATAAGAACATCCTATTTGTTAAATGAACTAATGTTATTTGAAGTAATTGGAAAGTACACCAGTGGACTGAACTGATCAAGAGATGCAGTTGATGGTGATTATACAAAACTTGCTTCAGTCATCTTCCATGTAGTTTTAGAGTCATTTTATTTCAAGGGACTTGTTGATATATTAGTTTTTTTTTTTTTTTAGTTTTTTTTTTTAATTGTCAAATTACCTAGAGTGACAGACTAATCAATTTTTCAGAGTAGGTTTACTTTCTAAAGAAGTAAAAACATATGTTACCTCCTTGGTATTAAATTGAGCAAATCAGAAGTAATCTTAAAATGTGATGCATTAAAGAGGAACAAAAGAAGTATGCCAAGGGATATGCAAATTAGAGTGTTTTGATAACATACACATATTTATGATGATTTCCTGGTCTTTCATGTTTACCATTGTGTATGCCATCAATTATGATGTACATAGCCCAATGTTGATGCACAATTTATGTTTGGTGAATTGATGTTGAGTGACAGGAAGGTTGCATGTAATTCTGCATAATACTGGGTATCTGCACTAAGACTCATGAAAAACTCTGTGGGGAGGCTACCAAGTGCTAATTATTGAAGCTATCCAAGTAGTGATAAGGGAGATATGAAAGAAAAGTATATGGTTTTTGAAACAGTCCTGAAAACGTTCTTTCTTTGGTGAGAAAAATAATTTAAATTTGAGACTATGACTGCTATAGTAAGTTCAATCCTGGGATGTGTGTGTGTGTGTGTACATATATATATATATATATATACATATATATATATATGTGTGTGTGTGTGTGTGTGTGTGTGTGTGTGTGTATAAGCAGAGCATTAGATGTCAGATAACCAATGACATCAATAATGTTCCACCATAAATCTGCAAGACAGATGGTCTCTATTTTCTAGATATTTTATAGGGGTGTATAAGAAAAATTATACATATGGAGATAATGGTCCCAGAAAAAGAATGCAAAGAAATAAGAAGACATACAAGTCCCAATCTATAGTACAGGATGGAGACCAATGTGCAGGATCAAAAAATAAAAGAAAGCTCTCTAGGACAGAACAGGATTA
>JAQHUG010000019.1:4716202-4731082 GCA_028555095.1 Dicrostonyx torquatus | reverse complement strand
AAAGAGGCTCCTTATGGTATTAGTTAGCAATTTGGGTAAGAAACTGCTCTTGCCTGAACTGCTTGATGCTATGCTGTATGAACTGGACATATATGATCCACAAAGAAATGACTTCATGCTTCATGAAAGAGACTGTCAGACATTCTGCAGGACACAGAAAAAAAAGGTGACTGACTGTTAAACTGTCAATATAGGTGGGATTATCTTTGAAATTTCCTGCTTCACGGAACAGTCTACTGGATACTATAGGCCTGTAAGCTGAAGATGTATGCTCTAACAATACAGAAGAACTTTGGGTGACTGTCCAAGCAGCAAGATGTCTCTGTCAATTCTAGAGTTTTGGATGTTGCTTACAATGTACTTCCAGATAAAATAGATATAAATTTTGTAACTTTAATTCTTGCTTGATAATGGTTTTATGTAATTTTACTATGTTAAGATTAAAACCTTTCTTTTTATTTAAACAGAAAAGGGGAGGTGATGTGGGATTCCCCTCTCTATGCTGTGGATTCCATTGGTTAATAAATAAACTGCTTTGAGCCTGTGATAGAGTAGACTAGAGCTAGGCAGGGAAAACTAAACTTAATGCTGGAAGAAAGGAGGCAGAGTCAAGTGAGAAGCCATGTAGCCCTACCAGAGACAGATGCCAGAACTTTATCTGGTAAGCTACAGCCTTGTGGTAATACACAGATTAACAGAGATAGGTTAAATTAAGATGTAAGAGCTAACCAATAAGAAGCTAGAGCTAATAGGCCAAGCAGTGACTTAATCAATACAGTTTCTGAGTGGTTATTTCTGGATTCTGAGGGGCTGGGAAACAAATAAGCGGCCCCCTACTACACTGAATCATGTTAAAATGGCATAAAAATATAATCTACAGAAAAACATTGAATTGAATGATTTAAAGGCTTATTGTATTTAAAGAGATAATTGTCTGTAGAAAGCCCCTCCTAACTAAAGCATCCAAGGGTAATTAATTAGTAAACCCTACTAAAGTATATTCTAGCCTTCTCTTTCTGAAAGTTGACTTCTTTCATCCATTTGCCACCCCCAACAAAAATACAAAAACACTTCTGATTGAAAAAAACAATAAGCTCCAAGAGAGTCTAGAGATCATTCTGTTATTTTTACAATATTTGGATAGATAGTGTCATAAAACCCCTGTATCTTAGTTGTTGCAGGAGGTTGTTTGTTGGCTCCCAGCCACTTAGCCCCAAAATAATCACACAAAAACTGTATTGATCAAATCACTACTTGGCCAATTAGCTCTAGCTTATATTGGCTAACTTTTGTATCTAAATTTAACCCATTTCTAGAAATCTGTGTATTGTCATGAGGCTGTGGCTTACCTGATAAAGTTCTGGTGTCTGTCTCTGGTGGGGCTATATGGCATCTCTCCAACTCTGCCTCTTGTCTCCCAGCATTCAGCTTAGGTTTTCCCACCTTGCTCTGTTCTCCTATAGTTCTGCTATAGGCCCAAAGCAGTTCCTTAAGGTATTCACAGCATACAGAGAGGAATCCCATATCACTTAGTTACTTATCTATGGTTGGGACAAAGCACCATGATCAAGGCAACATATAAAACAAAGCATTTAGTTGAGGGCTTGCTTACAGTTTCAGAGGGTGAATCATCATGGTGGGGAGCATGGTGGCAGCATGGTGGCAGACAAGTAGCCATGGCCCTGGAGCAGTAAATGTGAGCTAAGATCTAATCCACAAGCAACCGGCTCACATATCCCGGGATTAAGAACACGCAACAGCAAACCAACCAAGTACTCGATTCTAAATTTGAATGTACTTTTCTAGGAAAGCTTCCTTCTTGTTTTCTGGATGCAAGAGTTATTTCTTTCTGTTTTGCTATTGCTGTTTGTAATTTTTATTTTTGCAACAAAATAGAGATGTACATATTTATAGGATGGGACACTAATTGACAGCAAGATAGTGAGATGAGTAATCAGATAATAGAGAGTGTTCCTGGAAATACCTTTTCAACTAATACTGTATTTGTGTCAACTATATAATTTGTAAAAAGATCTATTTTAATGCAAGGATTTGTTAATTTGATTGCAAGACTTAAACCATTTTCTAAATTGTGTTAATCCACATAGACTCCAAAGGAGAAGAAATAAAATGTTACCTAATTCATTTACTGTTCTTTTGACTGACTGATTTTTTTCAGCACTGTTGAGACATAATTGGTAAGCAAAAGTTGCAGCTTTTTAAAATTATTCAGCATAATTCTATATACATATGCATTGTGCCCAATTACTAACATGGCAACCACTTATGTGTCTGTTTGTGTGTGGCGGTGGGTATGTATGTATGTATGTATGTATGTATGTATGTATGTATGCATGTATGTATGTAATAGCAAGTTTTAAGAACTATTTCCTTAGTGAATTTTAACTATACAATGTGGTATTACTGACCACATCTGTTATTCTTCATATTAGATGCCAAGATTTTATGAATCTCATAACTGAAATAGTGTGTTCTTTCTTTCCTTAACACATCCTTAGATCTATTCTCCTCAATTCCCAGAATTCAGAAACTGGTATTTTATTCTCTGATTTTTGATTCAACTGTTTTAGATTTTCACTTATAGCTGAGATCTATCAGTATGTAGGGCTTATCTTTCTGTTTCTGGCCTTTTAAATGATCATGTCCCTTAGGTCATATTAGCATGTTTAGAGTTGACAGAACCTTTTCTTTTGTGTGGTTGAATAATATTTAAACACACACATTTTTTATGTCCATAAATACACACTTAGGTTCTCTCTTTTTCTTTTTTTTTCGCCTGTAGCCAATTAAGTTCAATCAATGAAACGGGATGTGAGTGAAGGTATATATGTATTACAACAAGGATGAAGGATTTGAATAGTAACTTGCAAAGGAGATATAAACAGCCAAGAGACTATCACCAATTAGGAAAATGGCAATCAAAACTAGAAAGAGTAATCACCTCAAACCTGTTAGGATTGCTACAATTATCAAGACAAGAGACAGGAAGTGTTAAGAAGGGTAGAAGGAAAAGGACACCCCTGTACTTAGTGGGAATGTAGATTGGCATAACCATTCAGGAAAATAGCATGGAGTTTCCCCGAAAAATTCAACGCAGACCACCACATTATCCCACCATGGTACTTCTGATGGTATATTTAGAGAATGAAATCATTATCTAAATTTTGAGCAGATGTTAGATATTGATGAAATGTCAACAAAAATGACATAGTTCACATGTATAATGAAATGTTCTACTAAAGAACAATGCAACTCAGGCAGAAAGAACAGAAATGTCATTTGTTTGCATTTTAAGATAAACACAGGCATTAGCACAATGAACTGAAAATGCCAATATGGTCTAATTATACATAAAATATATGAAAAAACACCAAATATATATTTAAAATTACATATACATCAGTTCTGTTAGACATATTCAAAACTGAAATTTCTAGGCAGTATTGTTTATACATGTAGAATTCTTTGATTAGAGAGATTGCATATATAATCAATTGTTGTTAAGAAAGAATTTAGGATTAATGTTAGTCCTAATAATTTTATATTATACATTTGTTAATATGCTCAACATTCATTTAATAGTAATGTAGAAAGTGAGGAGAAACACATGAAATTTGATATATTTAGGCAAATTGTGAGGTGCTGAAGGCAAGGGAGAAAACATATTTACATGTGAAAACTTGGAATTTTGATTAATTTTTTTGTTGGCTCTGAAATAAATAAATAAATATACATATTTGAGACCACTAATATGTTTTTAGGGGGTACAAGGACGGAGAATGATAATTACAATCCATTCTTTAAAAGAGCTAATTCAAAAAGAATCAGAACAAGAACTTACACAAGATTGTGACATTCATATATATTTTTTTCCAAAATGTTTTATATTGTTAATATTTGAAGATAAAAGGTTAAAAATTATGGTCAGAGGCATAAGTATCAAAAGTTAACCAGAAACTGATACATTCATTTCTTCTAATGCAGAAGACAATGACCTAAGCAGTTTGATAGAGGGCTTGGAATGGCATCCAAGTCTATGAATCTCAATCTTTTGGAGGTTGTACAGAGGTAGTCTAGGACAATCTTCATGGCCGATGTTTGAATTGAGATTCACAATATAGGCAAAACTGCAGTTGTAAAATAACAATGGGAGAATTTTGTAATGGGGGAATCACTATAACATGGAAAACTATATTAAAAGGTAAAAGCATTAAAAATAATTAACTATTGGTTTTTAAATGTCCTTTTTTGTTCAAGGTCTATTCAGGCTTAAAAATGTATGTTTAACCTCCTTGTCTTTGCTAACTTTGTTGGGTTTGGGCTATTTGGACAAACTGAGTCATTTTGTATTGATACTAAGAGGTTTGGACCTCATCTTCTTGGGAAAGAATATTATTTCTATGTCAATCACTCCGGGGTAATTAGAGATTCAATGGTCTTGTTAATGATAGAGAACAGAATGCTCAAGCAAAAGTTGGATGGTAGGAAAACTTGCTCAATTGGTCTCCTTGGTTAACAACCTTTTTTTCAGCTCTAACAGGCCCCTAAGGATCTTGCTTCTGCTTATCAACAGACTGATGGCTTTTGTTCGTGACCACGTCAATACAGTTTGACTGATGGTACTAAGGTTCCAGTATCACCCTTGAGCCCCTGGACAGAGTCTTGTCATCGGTACTTGTGAAAGGAGAAAAATGTAGGTTCCAGGGCAGCTTGGTACTCACCTGCTAAGATGGGTTCTACAGATCAGCAGGAAGGTAGACCTGAGTCTCAGTTTGCCCTAGAGCAATGCTAGCTCTTAGACTCCCTCCTGTTCCCATTTCACCCTCGGACCTTTTCCTTGCCTTCGCAGGAGACAGCAGTAACAGCTAGATACAAACTGTTCTGTTTTTACCCTCAGAATGACTAATTTAGCTTCTTTATTAGTTTCAATTCAAAATCATTAGAGAGTGTGGAGTTTTAGTCTTGTGAAAGCTGCTAACTTATTATAGACTCTTGGGAAGTACAACCTAGTCAGTCATCCTTAAAGTACTGATATAATTAATTACTGGGATAAGCCTTATTTAGGTCCCTGTATATGTTTTCAAAGTCAAACTTGAAACAAGTAATGAGAACCAAAGTTTGTCTAATCAGACGTACCTAGGGAGCCCTCATACTTCAGAAATCTGCAGAATATGGCATTTAAAATAATGATTAAAAGCATATTATATTAGACAGAGACTCCAAGATCCTAGCAGTAACCCAAGGTTTCCAAAGAAGATTATGGGACACTGTGGTGTCTGAACCTGGATTACAAAGATCTCACTGGGCGAGGTGCCACAGTGAAACACCTGCTGTCAGGACCCGGTCCAGACTCTGGACAAACAGCAAGACATTGGAGAATTGATTGCATCACTTTTGCCTAGACAAAATAATATCAGTCTTTCCATGTCCCTCTTCCACAGGGGAAAAAACTACCTCATGGGCTTGGCTAAGACTGTGAGACTGTAAGTTCTGGATACTTTTGCCTCCAATACTGTGTTAGGATACCTAGGTATGACTAACTGTATATGGACTCTGGTCCCTGTAATTTTTAATAGATTAAGAAACTACTAGGTGTGTACTCAAATATACTTTATTTATCCTTCTGGAATCTCTGATAGTATTGATGGTAAGGGTAGTTATAATGTCAGTTTAGCCACAAGAGATACTCATACCCTCCCACAAATCTATAGCCAGCTTGTTAGCTTATTCTAAAGCTACTAGGTCTCTTAAAAATGTTTTAGGTCTGAGAATATACAAGTTCATAAGTTTGAGGGTCTAAAAGAAATGACTTAAGATGTAAATAAAGGCTAAGTATAGAAAATGTTTCTGATTTTCTCCCTCTATTGTATAGTTCTAATAAGCAGATAGAGCAATGACTACTTACTGTTTGGGTCACAAGCTCAAGATTTTAGATTTATTCTAGTTGCCAGTTAAATATGAACTAAAAGGTATTTTTCATTGGTTCAAAGACATCTCTGTCTAAACCATACTTGGTTCTCTGGACATCAGAAAAATATGCATGCTTCTAACCAAAATCTGTAGTTTTTGCTGGGACTCAAAGGTATGAGTCTATTCCTTCTGTTTACAGGTACCCATTATCTGTTCTTTTTCTACAATATAGAATTTTCTTTAAGTACATAAATTTTAATTTCTGTTCCTACTTTAAACTTATCTCAATAGGCTTCCACTTGGCTGGCAGATGCATCTAAGCATCAGTTGCTGACTACAACCTGCTCTGAAAGGTGGTGAGCCCTGCAATTCCTGAAAGTTAATGTGGACCAGTCCAGCTGATATGAACATTCCCCGTCCCTTCAATGGAGTCTGATGAGTTCCCCATTGCCTGAATTCCCTTCCTACCTTTGGCTAGCCATTCAACCTGCTTGGGTCCTGATAACAATGTTGTGGAAAGGAACAGGTTGTCCCAATCTCCTGGCCCAGAATAGTTTGAAGGCTGAGACAAGGGGGAACTCCCCTGGACTGGCGGGCAAAATAACTACCTATAGTGCTGATTGATATACCAAAAAACAGGCCCAGAGTTATTAATTAATTGATTTATTAATTTAAGTAGTTCTTAAGTCCCAATGATACTTCCTTAAAGCCATGGGCAAGCAAGACCCAAGATTGGGTTCTGTGACTAGTGCTTGTGAAGGGGAAAATTTAGGAGCCAGCCATGATAAGCTAAATAGAAACAGACCATCCAAAGGAAGTTCTTTACTTCCAACCATTATCACCTGCCAGAATAGGACTCAGCCATCGATAAGTTTAATGGAGACCTGAGTCTCAGTAGTTTACCCTGATGTTTACTTGGATGCAGGAAGAACCACAAGCTGAGATACCTGAGCACCACCCAAGAACAGGTCATCCAAAGGAAATGCCTAACGTTCCAACCATTGTAGATACAATCGTCTGCCAGCACACTCACCAGGATTCCCCTAGACAAATGTCAGCCATTCCGGGATCCTGAATTTAGGAATCCCTCACCCCTACCTTTACTACTACTCTCTGATTATTCCAATACGTTGGACACACAGAGAGACCAAGTTTGCAAACTTGCATAAAATAAAGACTCTTTGCTTTTACATATGGGCTTCAGTCTCCTTATTGGTTTTTGGGGACTTCATGAATGTGGGCATAATACTTGTTGATCTAAATTGTATTGGAATTTCATTTTGGGCATGGTTGTGCTTGTGATTCTCCTGCTTTGCACCCTCTAAGGAACATATTGCCTCCACCCCAGAATTAAGGCCACTTCTGTGTGATACATTGTACTCTGGGGTGACCACATAAGAACTTCCTATGAACAAACTAACTCCTACACAATGAGTAGACTAGTGTGCAAATTCTGGGAATATGCTACCAAAGGAACTTTGTCCCATTGTACTGTTGTATTTGGTGTTTGGAGCCTTTACATGTTACCTTTATAAAAGGCCATTGGTGCCTGAGAAAAGACTGGAGAAAGGCAAGAAATAAAATGCATTGGTATTTTATTTGGGGGAACCTTGTTTTCCCTGCATTCAAGGGGTTCTAGGTTTGCAAGTTAACTCAAGACTGGAAATTGGTTCATGAGCCAAGATTTCTTTTTGCCACAATCCAAGGTCCATTGGAAGAGCAGAAGGAGGGAGAAGATGAGCAGGGAAGTCAGGACCGTGAGGGACTCGCCCACCAACAGAGACAGTGTGCTCGATCTATTGGGAGCTCATCGAATCCAGCTGGACCAAGACTGAATGAGCATATGACCTAACTGGACCCTATGAATGTGACTGCCAGTGGGGACTGACTGAGAAACCAATGATAATGGCACCGAGACCTAGCTCTTCTACATGTATTGGCTTTTTGGGAACTTATTCTATATGGATGCACATCTTCTTAGACCGAGATGGAGGGGGGAGGGCCTTGGGCTTCCCATAGGGCAGGGTATCCTGCCCCATCTTCAGTAAGCAGGGGGAGGGCAGTGTTGTAGTGGGGGAGCGGGAGGGCCGGGAACAAGGGGAGTAAATGTAAATTTTTCTTTTGACAATAATAAAAAAATAAAATAAATAAAAAAAAATTAAAAAAAAATTTATTTTGTCCATGCTGATCATTGGGTCAGGGTATTAAGGATATTGCTTTGTCTATGCTGCCCATTCCAAGTTCTGCACAGAGTCACCAAATCCATTGTCTCTCTCAATTGGCAAATCAGGATAATCAAATGCATTTGTCCCCTTAAGTTTGTAAAGTAGTTCACACCATGAGCTTTTAGTACTCTTTAAGCTTATTAGATTTATTAGTGGTTTATTAGAATGTCTGGCAACCTGTGGTCCACTGAGGCCAACAATGGCTGTCAACAGTGGACCTTCCAAGCATCTAGTAGTTGCTCAGTACGAAGCTGGATGTCTCATCTAATTTCAGTATAAACCAGAATCCCAAAGAAGTGGGCTCTAATGCCAGTAAAGGATGCACTTGCCAGAGAGACACAGAGCATGCAGGCAAAAGAGCAAGTTTCTTTCTCCAATGTTCTTTATGCAGGTTGCCACCAGAAGGTGTGACCTAGATTAAAGGTCAGACATCCCACTTCAAAAGATCTGTATTAAAATTTAGTCTTCCAACTTCAAATGATTTAATAAAAAAAAAAATCCCTCTTGGGTTTTAGTTAGTTCCAGATTTAGTTAAGTTGATCATGAAGAACACCCATTACAATGAGTGAATAATTAACTAGGTTAAAAAAAGATGCCCTCATTTGGTTTACATACAATTGGCTAAGTCTGACCTCACCAGTTCCTTTCTCAGAACATATGATGGATGGAGAGCAAATACTCTTTCTTAAAAGAAAAACAATGATTCCTTTATCATAACTAATGTATATCTATGCTGGCACTCATTTTTATGTAGCATAAATATTTTAAATGGCCATTTACTCCTGGGAAAATAAATGATCTCTCTTTTTCCTGTGTGAGTATTCATTCAGTCACAAATATATCCCTACATCTTTGTAGAAAAGAATATAAATCATTGTTAGAACATTTTACATCATTATTGTATTGAAAATATTTTTAGAATGCTTTTACTAAAGTAGATGCATTGCCTTCTCCTGTGGGTGTGTGGAAGGAAAGATCTATTACCTTAAAAGTTATAAAAGATATATTGCATGTCAACTTGACAGCAACTGAACGAACAAGTGCTTTGTTGAGAGAGGAGGTGAAGGGA
This sequence comes from Dicrostonyx torquatus, assembly GCA_028555095.1. NCBI lineage: Eukaryota > Metazoa > Chordata > Mammalia > Rodentia > Cricetidae > Dicrostonyx > Dicrostonyx torquatus. The sequence continues at coordinate 4,721,857 of JAQHUG010000019.1, read as the reverse complement.
TATAGCTCTCTCTATTTTTTTTCTGGGTATGAAGAGTTACTGTCAATCAGCAAACTATACAATTATTTAATGTGTGGATGTACCCAGTTCTTCCCATTGCATTAAGCTGTCTTTTTCTTCCTTGAAAACAGTATTATCCATTTGAACACATATTCAATTACATTTTCCACTAAGGATGAACTGCTAAAATCAATGTGCACATCATAGACACCTGTATTTTTCTTTCTCCATTAGAGTTTAAGATTGCTACAATTCTATAAGTATTGACTGACATCATTAGATTATTCAGGGTGAATAATTCAAGGGAAAGACAGTTTTCATGGGAATACTGTGACATAAAATATGTGCTCATATTCTACATTTTCTCTTTTATCCAAACAAGGAATAAAGAAATTCAAGTACACATGAGAAAACAACTTGAGTAAGAATTTATGCAAGCCAGGGCCATCAGTAATAAGGAGTGAATATCTTCTTCATTCCGTTATCATAATTGAAGGGAAACATACCACATGAAGGGTGAAGCAAAGCAAGTAATTCCACACTGTCTCTGAATAGATATAATAATGGGGTTCTTTATTTAAGGGGTATCACAGATCACAATGGGGAACAGGAATGGAATCCATACAGGTATGAGAGCAGAGAGAGAGAGAGTGAGCAGGCAACAATGTACCTTTCTGGTATCCAAGGCCATGACCAACCTGGTCCAGCTTCTCAAAAGTCATTGGCTGAAGGAGGTTCTCCATCATATAATGCGAATTACATTTAGTTTTCATGATATGAGGAGCCATGGAGGACACATATTTCCATTTTTACATTGATGACATACTGCACTGGGAACAGACCAGTTTGTTTATATGCAGAATGTTCCTCTGTCTCTTCTGCTTGTACTCCAGACTTCTAACACATAGTCCCACCATGATGCCACTTACTGTAAGGCAAATACAACTATCCAATCTATAAGTAAACTAACTTCTTTTATATGCTATCTGGCTAAAGGTGTTTTGCTATAGCAAAAGAAAAATGACTAACACATGTCTTATTGTAGAATTTTTATTTGTAACTCTTCCAGAAATTCCTTTGCCTAAGTCACTGACACTTCAAAACTTTGTTAAGTTTTGTTATAGCGCTTCTGCTGTGGCTCCCTGAGAAATGAATGACCTACGGTATGCGTGTTATCTTTAGTCTTGCTATTGTTTGTGTGCAGATCTAAATTCAGGTATTACAGTGTGACTGTGAGATGGTGGGGTTTGTCAGTGGTGACCACTGACCACCAATGCTCCCTTGTTACTAGACCTGAGGGATTTATTAAAGACCTCATGTGAAGCATTCATCATGGTAGCTTGCTATTTCTCTACCTTTCCCCATATGAGAAGGCAGCAAATGAGCATCACAAGATTAGATGGCTGTGCCTTTATGCTGAACTTTCTAGCTTCTGTAACTATGAACAATGATTTTCTGTTCTTAGAAAATTATCCTGTCTTGGGTATTTTGTTGTAGCAGCACAAAATTGAATAATACACCATATCTTATTGATATCATACTCTATGTAGAATTCAGCATTAACAATTATATCTACCAAATCTCAGAAAATTGTCTTCTAACTTCCAATGTTACTTTGTTGACTTCTGTTTTTACTTGTGATCTAATTATTCTATTTCAAGAGTCTTTGATGAAGGGCTAGTGAGATGGTTTAGCAGGGTAGTGGTACCTACTGCCAGAATGCTGTTAAGACTGATGATATCAGTTCTATTCCCAAGATCCAAATGGTAGAAGGAAAAGACTTGACTTTAGTAAGTTGTTCTTTGACCTCCACACAATACCTTCACATGAAATAAATAAATTGAAATGTAATAAAAATTTTAAAAGAGTACCCAAAGGTCATCCTACACTCATTACCTCATGTTTAAATATCTTATAGGACAACCATTGTAGTGGTCATCATCTTTTTCTCCTTGTGTCCTCGTAGCAGCCCTGCTTTTCTTTTCTGGAAAGTTCTCCCATTATGTAGTTGAAAACTGCATTGCTTCAGTGGGTCTGACTTTCTCAATGTAGCACAACTTAGGAGTTGGAGTTACTAGTGAATACCTTAATTCTCTGGTTTGATTGCCTCTTCTCATTTGTAGCTCTGTACACTTTCTTTCTGATTCTGGAAGATTAGTACAGCTTTATCTATTAACTTCCCAAGCCCAGATTTTCCTTGCTGTCGTATTTCCAGTTTCAAATTCAGTTGGATTTGCAAATTTTTAAAACTCATTAGTCCTTCCATAGAATTGGCATACCCTACTATTTCTCTGCTCATTTTATTTACTGTAGAAACTATAACTTCCTTTCTTTACATGATGCATGTGTAGAGGGGAGTAGAGGTGCCAATGTAGATGCATATCTGTGTGGAGACCAGAGACTGACATGGTGTGCCTTCCTCCATCTTTCAGACAGACTCCTGCTCTGAACCTGGTGCTCACAGGTTGACTAGGCAATGAGCTCTAAGGATGCAGTTGTCTCTATGCCTTCCCTCCCGGAGCAGGGGTCATTTGTCTATGTTGACATACTAGGATTTTAACTAAGTTCTAAGAATCCAGATTCAGTCCCTTACACTTGCAGAACTAGGGTTTTACCTACTGAGTCATCTCCCCAGGTCCCTGGCTTCATTTTCTTTTCTTTACATTGAGCTTTTGTATTATCTCTCTCTCTTTTTTAATTTAGAGAAGTCCTAAAAATCATCTTATGTATCTCAATGCTTTGGAGGCTTGAGTTTTCAGTTTCTTTTCTCTTGCTTTGCTGTGAGTACAGGAATCACTCTTCACTTCAAGAGTCACCGAGCTTTTGGAATTTCTGAATTAATGAATAAATCTCTCTCACTTTCTCTCTCTGCCTCTCCTTAAGTTTTGAATTGTCTAAGCAAGTCTCTAAGTTTTGGGCTTCCTTATTTTGACTATTTCCTACAACTCAGCATACTATGATTTTAAACTTCCCACAATTTTCATGTTTTTGAGTATTTTCTTGATATTTTCCATCTCCTTTCTTTTGATATGCTGACTTACTTATTATTCTCTTCACTGATGGGGTCCATAATTATTTTCTTTTTCTTCTTAAATTAGATATTGTATTTTCAATTCAACTCCTCTTCAGTCTTTTTCAAATAGTTTGCCATTTCCCCTACTTTTATGGTTGGGAACGCAGCTGTTGATCCTTTGGCAGTTTCCTCATTTAGTCAGTTTTCTAATTACCTGGAAAAGTTATCTGACTTACCTCGCATAAGCAAGAAACTTTCTGATTTCTTTAATCTACTAAGTAATTTACACTGAACCTATTTGCTTCCTCTCTTCCATCAGTTCCATTATGTCTTTCTACTATAATAACTCCCATGTCCAATCACTAGATACACATCTAATGATACCTAATGTGTATCATAGTTTAAAATTAGGCACACACATAGTATAATTCATATGCAAAGCAGAGTTAAATTTTCTGGAACCATTTTTTTCCTCAGTATTGAAGTGCAATGGGAACTGGGAGAGCAGCACCAGTAAGGAAACTGCTATTGTACACAGGAAGTCACTCTCATCCCTCCACTCACCATCATTTTGTGCCAGTGGCCATGGTTTTGTGACTTCCCTTTGCAGTTACCAGCTATCCCGGTGGTGTGGCAACTAGGAATTGTGAAGGGGAATGGCATACATTTTCATTACCTTTTCATTGTGTCACGATTCACTTAGAAGATTTGAAATGCGTTATTTTGAAACTTTAGAATGTTCATGGATAATATAACAGTGAAGTTGTAAAATATTTATAAAATATATGATCACAGAATATGTTTGCATGAATAGATGAATTATTTCACTCTTCCATTTTGCAGTTTTTAAGGGCTTAAGGGAATAATCAATTTTTTACTTTATGTTGAATTATATATGAAATAGTAGACAATTTTTTTCTTTTGATATTTAGGACATCCCAAACTTCAGTTTGATCATAAGTTTTCTGTTTCAAAACCTGGAAAAATTAATCCATAACAGAAGCTATGGGTATAGCAAATTAAGAAAGTAAAATATCAAGCACCCAAATTACTGTTAAGGGTTAACATTATGGGAGTCTGTTAGTTTCTCCATGTTCATCAATTTAGATTTCTTTAACTTAGAAATATTTCAAATAATTGGGTCTGTGGCTTTCCTTAATGCAACTTCTTATGTCATGTTTTGTTGATATCCACAGGATAGCTTTCCTTTTTTTCCCTGTATTTATACCCTTTTATTATCTACCCTTCTCTAAATAGAAACAGAAAGAGTGGATAGAGGGGCAGAGGAGAGGTGACGGGGGAGGGACTAGGAGGAGAGGAAGGTGGTGAAACTGTGGTATGGATATAAAATACACATATATTTTAAATACATATTTATATATATGATACAATATATATTAAGATACATATATACATATTAAAAGTGTTGTAAATACTAAGAAATCACACCACTGTTAGACCTAGTCACATTTAATTTTACAGGAGTCTGAGAGTTATTCAAAACAGTAAACATTACAAAGCTACTGGGAGTTTTAGATTAAGCATAATTGTTGTTCTATTTCAATGCTTCATGGCATTTAGAACTCAAAGTTACTGAGGAATCCTGGGAGTAAATTAAGTAGTTCTCAGCATATGCTATTTTCAAGTAAATATGGATATATTATCTTGGTAAGCTGTGGGTTGTATTATTTTACCAAACATCATTATTGAAGAGCAAGCATTTCTTAGTAAAAAGCAAAAATAAAAGATGACATAGGTCCAATGATATTAAAAAATATAAGCAAGATGATTTATGAGATCATTTCCCTAAGATTCATTTTTATATGTACTCTATGTATATTACATGTTTCCTAAGACATTAAAAGCTAAAGCAAATTATTTCTTAAATTAATTCATAGCATATAAATATTTATTGTTCTGTCTGAAGTTTAAGATGACTAAGTTTGGTAATTTATCATATATATTTTGTAATTATTGGTTAGTCATATATTTACACTTATACATGGGTATAATTGTATATTTTATCTACCCATGTAGATAAAATATCTAAGACTATATTTCTGTCTTATTAAAGATCCAACCCCCCCCCCGTGTATGTTTGTGTACATTTATGTATGAGAGCCTGCAGATGTCAAAACAGGATTTGGGACTTCCTAAGCAGGGAGTTACAGGCAATTCTGAGCCCACCCACCATGAGTGCTAGAAACCAGTTTCGGGCTTTCTGCCATGGCAATATGCACTCTAAACTGTTCGTTCAGTCATCTCTACAGACATGTATTATTTTATTTTTATTTAAAGTTTTTAATTGATTTTCAAATTTATGTATATGTGTGCTTGCTTCTGTGCATGTATGTGCAAGCACATTTTAAGAAATGCATTTCTTTTTTAAGGCATATACTACATCTAATATTAATCCCCAAGACAGGAAAGTATGTAAAGGATATACAGACAGTTGTTTTATATATATATATATATTTATGGAGAATATAATCCCCATCATTAGTAGCTGGAGTTATCATATCAAGGCTGATACCATAATAAAGCTTTAATGAGAGAGTATCACACATTTTTGATGAAGGGCAAAATGGTTTTTAAACATAGAAAAACCGGCTGGGCGGTGGTGGCACACACCTTTAATCCCA
>JAQHUG010000019.1:4693994-4705476 GCA_028555095.1 Dicrostonyx torquatus | reverse complement strand
AAATGAGAGAGAGAGAGAGAGAGAGAGAGAGAGAGAGAGAGAGAGAGAGAGAGAGAGAGAGGACAAAGTATAGGAGGCTAATAGAATTTTTCCCTCATTTTCTCCCACTTCCTCTTGCCCTCATTGAAAATTAAAATTCAAAATGTAAATATAGATTTAAAAGGATGAATAATGGTGTTTTGGTGCTTTATTCACACACGAACTCAGAGCTGTAATAAATTTCCCTTCCCGAACAACATCAAAATGATTTGTTCTATTGTTGATTTTTATTATTATTGATTATATTAGGATTGCATTAACATTTGTATGTGTGAGACAGTTGGTTAACAATTTGTCATGACATGTCTTATAGGTGGGAGGATGACACACACCATTATCATTATTATGAAGATTCTCTCTTATAACTGGTAGCATGAAAAATGATTTACAGATCAACATTGCAATATTCAAGTTATTTATAACAAGTTAATTAATCATATTGATTTAACATCCTCCCGTGTTCTTTAACATTTCCCCTTTACCTGTTTAGTTTTATATCTAATTTTAGAATAATTAAATTTGGTTCTCATTTCAGAACTCTATGTGTCTATATCTCATCGGAAAGTTATTAACATTGCCAGTTCAATTTTAATAACTGTAGTTCTTCTATCAGAGTGACCTTTTCTTTCCAAATATTTGACGTAATTAAACTTGTAGGATAAAAATATCTATTGACTGTTTCCTTCTGATATTGAAAAGTCCCACATTAGCAAGTAACTGCACAGGACATAATCTTCCTGTTCTTCTTATCTTATGCTCCCTCTTGGGCACAGCCACCATGAACAGCAAGCACATAAACCAAGAATGTACCCCACGTTTTCTCACACAGGCAGGAGCAATACTGCCAACCTAACCTCCTGGGAACCCTTCATGTAGGATCACTTTGCACTGTTTGTGTTTGCTGATGACTTCTTCCCTTCTGCACTGAATCTGTAAGCTCAGAGGTTTCGGCCTTCTACCTGCCCCTCCATTCTATTCTCAGCACTCAAGCAGAGTGCTTGGTTCACAGACAAAAAGAAGGTAGTTATTGGCTCTTCATATTATACTAGTTGAGACAAAGAGTCAATATCACAACGAGAAACAACTTCACACTCATGATGAGGTTATGGTAAGAAAAAGATGGTCAGTGAGGCATGTAAAGAATAGAGAAGAGATATTGCTGGTAGGTATATAAGTTAGTATTGATGCTATGGGGAAAGATGAGATTCTTTTCATGGATAGAAACAGAATTACCTCATTACTCAGATTTTCCATTTCTGAGTGTATTTCAAACTAATATATGCATATATCTGTATATGTTTGTGTGTGTGTGTACTCAGAATCTTCTAAACAAAACCATATAAATAAATGTCTCAACAAGATTTACAATAAACATACAGAAGAATAATAAACATAACTAACAAGCAGGTAAATAAAATGTGGTCTATCTATAAGATGAACAACCCATGAAAACATGATGCCAATAACTTACAAGAAATAATACAGAAAGGTCATCTATGTACATCTATGTACAATTCAGAGTTAGAAAATACATGATTAATATCCACAGAGCAAGGGCTGAAGGACAACAGAATGACTGTGAAAGAATTTGGATTTTTTTTTCTGAAATGGTGAAACATTATAAAATTCATTAAATAGCAGCGATAAGTACATATTTGTGACTATAATATTCCTATGGAGAGTACCAATCACTATATTTACTGTAACTTTTTCTATACATTAAAGTAAATGTATAAATTAGACACAATAATTGATTAAAAATGAAAACTAAAAACAGAACAATTCTAACAATGTGCTATGATAAATTATATTCAATGGTGTCTGTTCCTTTTAAAAATATCTTATTGTACCTTATCTACTCTTCTCGTAATGAAGGGACATAAGTTAAGCAACATAAACTGTGTATGCGTTGTGGTACAGGGCTACAAATCAAAATCACTGCTGAATCATTAACATAGAGGTTATATAAATGGAGATTGCACGTTGGTTTCCCAAATGCCCAGACCCAAATGATCACATAGAAACTATATTAATTAGAACCAATAGCTTAGGTGTATTACTAGCTAACTCTTACATCTTAAGCTAACCCATTTCTACTAAGCTATGTATCGAGGCTTGTTCTATCTGGTAAGGTACCGGCAGCTTTCTCCTTGACAGCTACATGGTATATGCTTGACTCTGCCTTCTTTCTCCCTGCATTCAGTTTAGTTTTCCCTCCTAGCTCTATTCTGCACTGCCATAGGGCAAAGCAGCTTCTTTATTAACCAATGGTTTAAAAACCATATTCACAGCATATAGAGGGGAATCACACATCAAGGTAATAGAGAAAGTGTTGGACACACTAGAATGCTGGGTAGAGGGATGGCATATCTTGGCATAAGGGACAGGAAAGGATTGTGGGAGCTGTCATGTCGACACTCAGAACAGTGCAAATTTAGCACTTACATTTTACCTTTCCATTTAATATTTTCCACCTGCGATTGACCAGGGATTAATGATGCCACTGGTGAATAGGGATCATAAAAATGAACTAGAGATCATGAAAATAGCAAAAATGAATTCTTTGGTATGTATAATTACAACAATAAAACGAGAATTTCAAATGAAGTTGGTGACTAAGGTTGTTAGATATTGTATCTCTTAACTTTTATTTCTTATGACAGGAATAAAACTCTCCAAATGATCTAAAAAGAATCTATAATTTATAGTATCCTATCCCACCCACCAACCCCTCTACACAACATGATTCACTTAATCTTTTAAATATATGCAAATTTGGTTATATAGATATATTTAAAACACAATGTAAAGTATCATAAAGTTTATAATGGATGACTACTCAAAATAAAACAAACAGAATTTATTCATAGGATGACTAAGTACTGATGTTAGCATCTAGCTTTTGATTTGGTATAAAATAATACAGAAATCTATTTATAACTATAATAGAGAAATGTTTCTCAGTGTTCTTTAAAACTTAAAATGAGAGGTTTTATTGATATTTCTTTTATTCAGAGTTTTATCATTTATGACACATAACACTTTTATGTTAGTTCTGTGAAGAGTAAGTAGATGGATGCAGACTGCTGGGTTTTCAGTACTGACCTCTATCTGAGTTTTCTCCCTCAGAAGATGTACCTTTAAAAAAGCAATTTCAGAGTTTACCTTTATAATCTTTTGGTAAATTCACTTTTCTTCTCTCTTGCATAATTTCTTTATAAAATATGTTAAGATTTGCTAACATAAGACTCCAAATGGAATAGCTATGATTTTACATATTTTGGCATAATATTTAATTTTGTATCTACTTCATATCTGTGATTAATATTATATAATTATGCCTTAAAGATTGAATTGATTTAATTATTAAAATGGAAAATGTTTTAACTCATGAATGGTGCGGGACAATTCTGTATCCTGTCAATCATGTTTTAAATAAATGCTGATTGGCCAGGCAGGAAGTATAGGCGGGAAAACCAGACAGGAAGTAGAGGTGAGAACAGGAGATTTGGGAAGCAGGAAGCTTCCCTGGCATTCCTGTGCAGATCTCCAAGGAGGCAACATGTAGCAGCCCAGCTGAGAAAAGGTACTGGCCATGTGGCTAACAATGGGTTAATATAAGTTATGGGAGTAGGTAGGAAGACTGAGCTAATGGGCCAATCAGTGTATAACTTAATGTAGACTCGCTGTGTGATTTTCTTTGGGGCTTGCCGGCTGAGGGGTGCTCAGCGGGACAGTAACCCCAACGAGCAGACCCTTTATGTTACACATAAAGTGTATGTCTCCTCAATTAATAATAACTCAAAATATCTTAACTGGTTCATAACACAATCTAAACAAAAGATAGCAAATACACAGTATCACCTTCTCCTTGAAAAGTAATGGAAACAAAAGCATGCGTAACCACCAACTGCAAGCAGATGTCATTTGTTTGAGAAAGCAGCACGAAAATTTAAAACCCTTATTAAGTGAGGGCTTCTTGTCTTGCAGAACACTTGCTTATGGAGCTTACTTTTTTTTTCATGTTTCATTGACAAGAAAGTGAAAATCAACAAAAGAATCTTTGTTCTTGTGACTCCGTTTCAACTGCAGCCTGATGCTCTATTCAAAATTGTATTCAGAAATCTGCAAGCCGTCACGATGTGGCTTGGGTGATAAGGGATAAATAAGGAAGCAGTGAGTTGCATTCAGGTCCCCTCTGCAGAGACCATATGTCTGGACAGAGCTCCAGCTAAGTGAGGACACTGAACTCTGAGCAGAGTGCTACTTTTCACAAGGGTCAGTTTTCATATGTGTCTTTCAACAAACAATAAGTTACTTCTTTAAATCAAAAGCTAAGCTTTCTCAACCATAATGAATAGTAAATACAAACTTAATTTTCAGATATTTTTTTTGAAGCACCCAATTTACTCAGGTGTTTCATGCCATTTCACACAAGTCCACTCAGAAAATGAGTTCCCCCTAATTAGGTACTGAAATACTGCACCATTATACTTTATTAAATGATAAATGAAATCCAGTTGCATGGTAAACTAATAAAAAATTGTAAAATTAAAGTTCTCTCACTGGGTATTTATATTTACTTAAAATAATATATCCTTATATATTTATATTATAGCTAACATCTTTAAACACACAGTGATTGAGAAACTACTAAAAATCTCAAATACCTTTTTCCATAAGTCTTCCAAACAGTCACATTTGTTTTTTTCACATATATTCATAAAGAGGCATTCCTTCATATATATTAACCTTATGTTTTCTTTAAATATGAAAACCAAATAACATATTTAAGATGAAAAACTGGAAAGCACACATATGAAGATTACTAAAGCATGAGACAGTGTTGAGAAGGCTAGAAGGCGGGTGAAGGGTACATTTTCTCTTAGGACACTCATTTTGAGCCTTCTTTACTCTCTGTGTTCAGCTTCGGATGTATTTCTCAATTGCTCAGCGTAGAATGGCTGCAGGATAGAAACAAAACCTCTAGTCTGAAAATGACAACCCTTTTGTTTCCACTGAATCTGTGTTCTGTCACCCACTGGTGGGGAGCTTTCCAGTCATGTTCTCTGCCAGTCCTTACCAGTTTGCCAATTATACAAGCTGCTTCCCAGACATCAGACGCAAATTCCACAAGACTGCTGTGCAAGCGTACCCTAATTAACCATCAGCTTAATTAGACAATTTACTGTGTAATTAGCAGGCAATTAGTCAACACCTCTCAGATCTTATTGACTGCTGTGACAGCCTTTCCGTCTTCGCACATTCCAGCATTCCAATACACAACAGCGACCGTGTTTCTAGCACTCTCAAGCCCCGTACGACATGGTTCTGGATGAAGAAGTGGATAATATCATATAACAAAGGAAAAAATCAATATGGAGCCTGTCCAATTATTGAACTGTTTGCAAACTTGTCTTTTATTTAATACGCAAACTCCAATAACATAGATACTTTGGTACCTGCTCCAAAAATGGCTATGTAGCTAACTCCTTAAAAGGTTCTGGATCGTGTTTTAATGGAAAACACTTTAAATTAGATTTGCTATGGATTAATCCCCATGATTGGCTATGTCAGGAGTAATAGGAGTAAACCTTCTGATCTCGGTAGAGGGGATTGTTCTAGTCAGGGCTTTACTGCTGTGATGGAACACCATGATTAATAGCAAGTCGGAGAGGATAGGGTTTATTTGGATTCCACTTCCACTTCATAGTAAATCAATCAATAAAGTTAGGGTAGGAACTCAAATAGGGCAGGAACCAGGAGGCAGGAACTGATGTAGAAACCATGGAGGGGGTGCTGCTTACTGACTTGCTCTTCCCAGTGTGTTCAGCTTACTTTCTAATATAACTTAGAACCAGCACATCTGGAACAGAACCACCCACAGTGGGCTGGGCCCTATCCCATCAACAACAAATTAAGAAAATGCCTTACATATGGATCATATGGAGGCATTTTCTCTTAAGGTTTTCTCCTTTTAGATGACTTTAGATTGTGTTAAGTTGACATAAATCTAGCCAACACAGTCGTGTCATGAATACTAAAGGCAATACAGACTAAGCCCCTCAGACACTGTAGGCACAAGTCCCTCACACACTACAGACACAGTCATTTCACACATGTTATGAGATATTCTTGCATATTATGTCATTTCTCAATTTGTTTGATTCCTTATTTATTTTTAATCAGTTGTGAAGAAGTTCTAAAACCAGTTATCAATAACAACTTGAATATTTTAACATTAGCATTTAGAAATTTCACACAGAAATATATTGTAAAATAATGTTCTGCAAACCCATGAGTACATGTAGTATGTACGGCTCTTTAAAGTGCAAGCATGGACCCCTGTGAAATGCTTTTCATTTTCTGGACATTTCATGATTGACGACTAACGAGATCACTATTGCTAGAAAGAAGAATGACAATTTAATCCTTTTCTTAGAAGTACTAATTAAGAATTCCATTTTATTGAACAATTTAGAAGAGGTAAGATTTTTATTTAATGGAACAAAAAGTTTTGTGATCACCCTTCCTAGTTTAATGACCATACCTTCTGATATCTGATGAGTTTAAATAAGTACAAATCACTCATGACAGCAGTCATTCCTGTACTACTTATATTTTCCCATTGACAATTACTTTATTTTACTGGGTATAAGGACTTGTAGTTACTAGACAAGGAAAACCATTTATAGGAGGCCATACATTGGGAGGAAGCCAGAGAAGGTAGGTCATTATGACTGTAGCAGATTGCTTAGCAGGTAAATTGGGAATCTGTACTATCAAATGGCATCCACAAGTCTTTTGAATTTTATTTTTAAAAATTGCAGGAGACATTATATTGGAAATTTTTGAGAAATGAGTACCCCCCAGAATATGAAGAGTAAAGTAAAAAAATAATTATGTTCTTTATTAGAAGTTTAGAGAATTCAAATAATTTATCAGAAGAAACATTACTTAATGAAGAGGTGACCCTAAATCTTTCCTTTGTTCAGCGCACCTATTCTCTATGAATCACCTCATGCCCACATGATCAGACAGACCTCCACAACTTCTCAGGATACATGTTCCAGTGACTGCTCTGTGTTAGACTTACTTCATGTCCCAATGTTTTGTGGCACTTGCCTCACTTTTCACTGCCATCATATGTGCACTTCATTACCTCATATCCTCATAAAGCAAGCAAGTGACCAAAAAAATAAGATAAAAGGCTTTTGTTATTGCATATTGTTAAACTTTTGTGTTCCTGTTTTGGCTATCTGTTACTACAACTAACTGATAAATTAAACTTTCAAAACAAGAATACATTAAAATGAAGTGCTACCTAAAATGTCAGTCATCCCTGGGGGGCTTAGCACTTACCCTCCACACATGCAAGGGAGCTAGCTAGCCCTTTGGGTGCTAGGCAGAATTCTAACTGGAGAGTCGCTGAAATAGTTACAGTCCTATTTTGCATTGTTTTGTGCAAGTTGTCCTAGTATCTTTACTCTGCCTCTGCATTCCCCAGGGTTCAGCCAATGACCTGATTAGTGAAGAGATACTCAGAAAGCTCATTTAGGAGACATAAGACACTCCAGTGGTTTTTCTGAAGTCTCCTTGATGACAAGGTATTCTTGAATACTTTTTTCCATCCTGCCATACTTGTATGTTTCAGTTTCAGTTCTCTCCAACTTGTTGTCAAATCCTCCCCCTTTTCTCACAGGTATTTCACTCCATAAGTTCATGAATATTTAATCTTGTCTTGGCAACTTTTGTGGAAGATGTGTCCTAAAAGCTATGCAGCTATTTAAAAGGGAATGATATAAACAAGACCCATAAACAAAATATCAGCTAGAAAGAAATTTTATGAAATGTAAATAATAAATTGTCATGTATTTTAGTGTCACTACTTAAAAGTTCATGCACACATAAAAATGTATACATATACATGGTTCTATACACTTGACTAAGACTTTAGGCATATTGAAATAAATAACAAAATCAGATTTTTTTTTATTGCAGAAACCTCCAGGTGGTTCGCAAAATACTTGCTTTCAGAAGTGCTGTATGTTTTATTTTAATAAGGATACAAAGGCCAAAGTCTCTGACTTTGGAATTATTTCCTGAGTACGCTGGTGGCAGGGGGGAGGGTTGCATCCCACAGTCATCCAAAGCCCAAAGAGATAACTTAGAAAAAAAACTCTTCAGAACACAGCACATATGCCCTGCCATTCTCTTTTCTCCCATGGAGCACTGTTGCACACCATATAGTGCTTTCTGCTCTGTGTCCCTCAACAATGAGCTGAAAGAGACAGCCCAGGATGACAAGCCTGCATTCTAGGATTTGTAAGACATTTTCAAAAGTCATTTAAGGGACCCATATAAAATTATGTAGTGTGAGGCCATCTTACTTCTCCTGAGAAGGAAATAGCAAAAAAAAAAATAGAGCCAAAGTTCAAGTATTCAATAATATCTTAATAATTATGTAGGTTCCAAAGAGCCGTATAGAGACTTCCCAATTATTGGGAAGAAATTTTGTAGCTGTGTGAAAAGTTAGTTAGGGCTTGGGAGATGGTACTGTGGATAAGACACTTGTTAAGCAAGCATGAGGACTGAGTTCAGATTCCCAGAACCCATGTCAAACTGGACACGTTATATACATTTGTATACCTGGAACTCCTATTGTGAAATGGAAGGAAAATTCCTGGAAGTTAGTAGGCCAGCTATTCTGGCCCATATACGGATGAACGAAAAGAGAACCTTTCTCAAATAAACTGCAAAGTGAGGGCAGATACCTAAGGTTAACCTCTGATTTCTACATGCATGCCAACACACACTTGTACTCATATATACAATCATATATGAACATATATCTATTCCTCATCCACACAGAGAAAGATAAAACAGAGTCTAAGTAACTGTATCCTGAAGACTATTAGATATATTTTAACCACACACATGTCATGCACAAACACACACACATGCAAGTTGACATCATGTTTTATTTTTAAGTATGATGATACACAACTGGAAGATGTGTGTGTATGTGTGCACATGCATGTACATGTGTGTGTGTGAAGACAGCCTTTCTCTACTGTTAATAGTTACTGGCAAAATATTCAAAATATTGCCCATTCATGTTTGTCATTCCAAAGTGAACCCACCTTGAATGGCTCATGGAGGCAGGCATTCATTAGGTTCTTGCAATCCTTTAATTACAAGGCCTGTAGTTTACAGGAGATTAAACAAAACTCTTAACAAATTCATTTTATTTCAAGTTGACTTACTTAAAAAACAACAAACAAAAAAAACTATAATGGTTCAGAAAAATATTAATGTAGTCAAAAGGGCTGAGGCTGACCATGTCAGAATGGCAAAGACTGTCTTCTCATGAATTAAGGACGGCAAAACTAAGGCACAGATAATAAAACCCAAATCTGGGGAATAAATTTGTTTTATCAGAAAAGAGTTTGCATGAGAAGTGAAAGTCATCGTTAAAATGGTTGAGTGGGAATTATATTATAGTCAACTGTGACTTCCAAATTGAATTATGTAAATCCTCTTTTAAAAACCTCTTCAGTGTCCTTGTTATCCACAGACATTTAAATTCCTACTCTAAAGTCTTTCCCCATCATCTCTACCACTGCATGTGTCATCTTATGAGACAAGTATTGCATCTTAAATATGCCTGGCAGTCTCATGATCATGGATGTGCCCCTGCTACTTCTACTTAAAAGGAAGACTCAGGTCGTACAGCTTGGTAAGCAATATTCTAATTCAAGGATTCCCATGGTCTTATGCTAATATTCAATTATCATCTCATACATTACATTGTGGTGTGCATATATTGAGAGCTAGTGTTGCAACATTTTAGAGAAAACACTATTTGTATACATATAGAAACACACACACACACAAACACACAAAGTATCTGGTGCCTGGTTAGTGTTTGAATGAGAATTAATTAGATTCTATAGGGGCATCAGAAAGAGGTCTTAAATGACAGTGGCTTTGTTTGCACACACAAAAGTGAGACGACTTAATAATATGTTTGAGGGAATTTTAACTTTTCAAGAGGGTGAATTTGGCAGAAGGGAGGCAAGAAATTGTTCTATACCCACAAGATTCTGTGGAAAGATGTGTAAATCCATAAGCAGAGCCAGAGGAAAAAGTCATTGGTTTCAGTGAAAGAGAAAGACACAAATGAGGACAAGGGCTTAGAGACATAATTGGTTTGCAGAAAGTTGACAGTATTGTTCTCCAAAGCATTCATCCTTTAGGGTGCATTAATGACACTTTGTTGTGCCCTGATAACTTATCAGAGTTGCAGATTAAATACAGAACATACTGCAAGTCGTCTGAGCAGGAACATATAGGGAGAAGTGCAATTCTGCTAAACCTCAGGAAAGCTTACAACAAAATACCCCATGTCTAGTAAAAATTTGAAGCAAAATGTTCACAGTTTCATATTTATAATATGTAAAGATGGATGAAGAATCTCCCTCCATAGTACTGATAGAGTTCTAGTTTTTAAAACGAAATACAAAGCTGGGGATGAATTACAGAACCAGTCTATGGACTGTTTAACCAAAGACCACAACTTCTATACATTCCCAAATATGGACATTTTAACTAGCTAAGTTTAAAATCCAAAAAGCATTATGTGAAGCAAAATAAGTTTCTCAAACAACAGCATGGGACTTTGAGGAAAGTTCCATTAGCCACAATTATGACAATTTTCATTAACCTTGCCATCAGTTGCTTTAAGAAGAAAGGAAGCTGAATAAGAGGTATTTTCCATTCCAAAGTAGGTTCACCCACTAGCTAACCCAGATCAAAATTGTACATGTCAATTTACATTATTAAAAAGTCTATTTGAAACTCACCTTGTCCACTCTACCAAAATGATTAACTAATTAACAAGTGTGAAATCACAGCCTGAAATGGAAAAGGGTGAAGATGTAATTATATTGGAAAATTGATTTGTCTGCTTTATAGTCAACTAGCCTAAATTTGGAATAAAGTATTTTTAACAAAGGCATTGGATGCAGGCCAAGAAAGCAGGTAGCCTGATTGCAGATCCTCATCTTTCCCTTCTCCCTTCCAAATCCAGTTCCCCAGTCTCACCCCCAGCTCTGCAGCAGACTATGTCTTGTGTTCTTTCCTCAATCTTTTTCTCCCAGTTCCCAGGAGAGTAAGCAGATCTTGGTAGACATTCTTCTGCCCTACTGTGGGCTCCAGTCAGAACCCCCAGCCCTTACTCATTCCTAGATATCAGTGCCCAGTACCTAGAAACACATTTTGGGGACCTCCAGTAGTCACATCTAGCAGGATCCCAGAAGAATTCCCTTCTAGGCAACAAACAGATACTGCAGCCTCCTAAGAACCAGAAAGGACAATGGACTACAAGGAAAAGAACACCCAACTAACAAAGGCAAGACCAGGTATCAGCACCTAGAATTAC
>JAQHUG010000019.1:4646967-4662674 GCA_028555095.1 Dicrostonyx torquatus | reverse complement strand
TCTCCTGTGCCCATGTATTGCAGGCTACTTCCCACTTTCTCTTCTATGAGGTTCTGTGTTTGGATTTATATTGAGGTCTTTAACCCATTTAGACTTAAGTTTTGTGCATGGTGATAGACAAGGATCGATTTTCATTCTCCTACAGGTTGACATCCAATTATGCCAGTACCATTTGTTAAAGATGGTTTCATTCTTCCATTGTACTATACAACAAAGGAACTTCCAGAGTCATTACCATCCCTGACTTCAAACTCTATTACAAAGCTACAGTATTGAAAACAGTTTGGTATTGGCATAATAACAGAGACACTGACCAATGGAATCGAATTGAAGATCCGGATATTAGTCCACAAACCTATGAACACGTAATATTTGTTTGATGCTTTTTCATGATACAAATTCCAGGTATTGAATTTTAAGGAAAAGTCTAATTCTTTTCCGTCACTATACCGTTTATATCGTCACTAACAGTGCACCGGGGTTTTCATGTGGACTCTACCTGCAAAATGACTGATTTCTGCAATAGTCGTTTTAGTGAAAGGTGTTACCGCATCATGAACTCATTTGCATTTCTCTAATGATTGGTTTGAGCAGCTTTTCATAGTCTTCCCGGCCACCTGCATGGCTTTTTTGGGGTAGAAATGTCTTTTCATGGCTTTGTGTCTATTATTTATGTTTTCTGTTTCCTTATCTTTCTCAGCCAGTTTCATATTTTTGCTGTAGAATTTTAGTTTCTTTATGCATTTTAGAAATTAGTCTTTTATCAGATACATATCTTGCAAATTTTTCCTCTTTGAAGTTGGCCTTACCATTCTGTCTGTTGCTACCTTCTCTGCGTTACAGGATTCTATTTGAATGCATTAACATGAATTTTGTCTTGCTTTCATTGTTCTGTGTTTGGACATCCATTTTACATAATATTTTAGAATAGTAAAGTAAGTTCTTTCTGTATCTAATTCCTAAATTATAAAATTACGTTCTGTATATACTGGAAATGTTCATATTTTGCCTGTAATTTAGTTCACATGCTGTGAGACATTTATTTATCACATTAAATTTCCTATGCATCTTAGTGATGGCACTCATATTCTGAGTGCCTATAAGTTTTATATATAATCCTTTTAATGTTCCTTTACTTTGTTGGCTAATAATTTGCTAAAGATTTTTGTATCTATGCTCATTGGACATAATGATCTATATTTTTGGATTTTTTGCATAATGTATTCAGTGAGTATTTTTAATAATCGAGTGGTTCTGTCCTTTTAAAATGACTTGAAAATAATGTTTGATATTATATTTAAAATAATAAATATTAATTATTCATTAAATATTTGCTAGAATTCATTCTGAAGCAATTTGTTCTTGGGTATTCTGTTTTGGAGAGAGGTTTTTGATTACTGATTTAAACGTTTTTGTTACTGGCCAGTTGTGTAATTTTTGTTGGTTTAAATAAACTGCATGCTTTTTTAGGAGTTATATAATCAATTTTACATTGTTGAAATAGTTGACAAGTAATTGTTTATAATGGCCTTTTCTGTGGCATCAAATATAAGACTTCAAGAGAATTTTATTTTAAATCTTTGACAAAGTAAGTTTTTATTGATTCTGTTTATCTTTGCAAAAACAACCCTAAGTATTCAATTGTTCCTTGTGCTATAATAATCTCTATTTTTATATGTTTCTGTCCCAATCATTATTTTACCCTATGCATTTGGTTTTGGTTTTTACTAGTCTGTCAGTGTGTAAAGTAAACTTGCTTGCTGAGTATCTTTCTTTTTGTTAAATAATATTTTTAAACTTAAATAATAATTTTTAAGTAATGAATTGAAAACACGTAAATAATAAATGTTGAAACATTCAAATGTTTATTGATATTTACATAATGAATATTAAATTATTTAAATAATAAATTTACTTTTTAAAATATTCTTTTTATTATTATTTTTTGTGAAGTCATGTTGTATTTATGCTCTCTCTTGTCTTTACAAGTTAGTGATGTGTATTTTGGTTGTTTTCTTTGATCAACAGATTATACTATAATTCACACTAATGCTTAAGACTCTCCAATAATCTGTTGCTATTGATTTCTGGTCTTATTCTTTTGTAGCTGGAGAGGACACAAGAGATCATTTAATTTTTCTTAAATTCATTAAGATTTGTTGTATGTAGCACATGATCACTGCCATAGCGACACAGAAAACCAGTGTGTAGTGGGGAAAAGTTCAGTGGGCCATATGTGTCCACATGATAGGTCTGCTTGGTTTAGTTTTATCTGTTCAGATATAGTCATCCTGTGCACAGATATTATTCCACTGACAAATGTATTTTTTGTTGATAAATCTTCTGTTTTCTTACTATTACCATCCAGATGGTCCAGCTATTTTTGAAAGTTGGCACAAATGTACCCAATAATTATTATGGTTCTGTCTGCTACCCATTCATATTTGTTGGCATTTACTTTATATTTTGGTGTGTTCTGAGGTTGATATTCCAATGTAGGGAGGTAGCTTTCTAATCATTACATGTTCTGACTGCATTTGCAAATTCTCATTTAATACTACCTTCTTTCTATTTTATGTTTCACTTACTAAAAGTGTAGTTTGTTTAAAATGAGCACAACTCAAATTGTTCCCTTTGGTAGTTCTTTGCATGTAAAGTCATGATCTATCCTCAAGTATGTGCTGTTTATTTGTTTGTTTGTTTGGTTGGTTGATCGGCTTGAATTTTTGATATAGGCTCTCATATCCTTCCCTTCTCAGGCTCCTGAATTCTGGGATTATAAGCATGCATGTGTCAACACATCTCGGTTATGTATCTTTAATTCAAAGGTGAGTTTCTTGTAAGCAGTAAGTAGTTGAGTCCTTTTAAAATTCAGCCATTCTATGTCATTTGGTAACATCATTCATTTAAATTACAATTAATTTTAAAGTAATTGGTAAGAAATTACTATCATCATTTTAATAATCGTTTTCTCTGTTTCTTATAATCACCTAGAACTATCCTTTTATTTTGCTTTATTTTTAGTTTGATTATTTGCTCTTGTTTTTTTATTCCTTTACTTTTCCTTTTTTATATCTATCATACTTTTCTTCCTGCTTTTAACTAAAAGCCTTTCTTTAGAATTCTTATAGCAGCGTCTTTAGAACAGATAGCAAATTAACTTCAGTTGCATGCAAAAGATCAACATTCTTAACTTTATTACCAATGTTATTATACTTTTTATATTGTGTATCTATTAAGGTATTACAGATTATAATTGCACACAATATTTAGTCTTGTTACACTTGCTCTAGAAATAAAAAGAATTGGATATCATTAATGGAGTATTATAATATTCTGGTTTGTGTATATGTATCTTTACTTGTGATATTTATCTTTTCATACAGCAAATTTGTTCTTATAATTAAGTCTAACAGTAACAAACTGCTTCAATTCTTATATATCTTTAGAAGTCTTAAACGTTCTTTCATTTTTTAATGCAATTTTTTAGATACAAAATTCTTGACAGTTTTTATTTCAGCTCTGTGATTATGCCATCCCACTCTCTCTGGGCTTAAAAAATTTCTTTTGATGACTTATTGGATTTCACTTTATGTGACTAGTCATTATTCTCATTTGCTATCAAAATTATCTCATGTCAAAATTTTATTAATTTAATCATAACCTCTCATTATAAGCATCATTGGTTTCACCATATTCATTGACAATTACATACTGTCAATATTAATAATCATAATTTTTACTTACTACTTCATTATTTTGTGTGTGTGAGTGTGCACAGATGTACATGCATGCTATGGACCACATACAGATGTCAGGGAGAGTTAATTCTTTCTTTTCACTATGCGTTTTCCAGGGATCAAACTTAGATCATTAGTCTTGGCGGGAAATGCTTTCACTTACTGAGACATCTTGTCAACCTCATTATTCCTTTTGAAGGATTTTTTTTTTTTTTGCTGCTGTCTCTCTCCTTTCTAGAATGCTCGTAAGAGTACATCATTTGACTTGTTGGCAGACCATACAGTTGGAAAACTTTTAGCTCTCATTCATTATTTGCTTTCTAGACAGAATATATAATTTCCAATATTGCTTCTGAAATTATTAATTGTTCAGCTTGGTTGGCCATACTATTGAATATCTTTATTCTGTATTTCAGTGCAGTCATTGTATTCTTCAGTTCTAAGACTGTTATTGAACTTAATTGCCATGTTGAATGTTTCTTTTTGTTCATGTACTGTTTTTCCTGGTACAATTTGTCCTTCCATATCCACTGGTGGTTATGGATTTTAAAAAATCGTATTATGAAAATTTTTAAGATATTTTAGATATGTGTTTTGTATTAGTTATAAAAATCCAATGTTTTTCATTTGCTAACACTATGTTTCCTGATTCTTCATCATCCTTGCATCCTTATGTGCATATTTGAGAAAGTTGCAACATCTTTTAGGATTTATAAGTTGGTTTTCTGATGAAAAGGTCCCACCAGTCAGCTAGATTCAAATTAGACTAGCACATAGAGTTTGCATGTGTGGCCAGCTTCCAGGGTTATTAAGTTGGCTAATCTTAATATTGAATCTTGAGGTTAGTAAATTTTCTTGGGAGCATATCCAGATGGTTATAGCTTTTGCCTAGATAGTTCAGTTGGGTATTTCTAGTTGGTTGATTGTATGGAGGAATGAGCCTCTTACTGGGATTCACTGTTACCAAGATTGGTTATTTGTTTGGCTCCCCAATGACTGCTCTAATTGGGTGAGGCCACTGGGTTCCATTGAAGAAACTGCTGAGGTCTATATTGTAGTTTATGACATCTCTTGCTCTTATTCCTTGATGCCCCTAAGAGTTTATGTTTGCCTATTTGATTATCAGGTGAGGTGAAAGATTTGCGGCTTGAGTGTATCTTGCAATCCATGTTAGAGAAGGAACTGTATGTAGAAATGAATTTTCTCATTCTTTTTTTAACGTGAGTTTTCTCAAGTTTTGTACTCTACTGGGACTGCAATTTCAGTTATTTTCACAAAGGCATTTCTAACTGTGAATAATGGCAAATTTCATTTCTGTACATAGACTAGTATTTGAATTTCCTGTTCCATTACTCCTATCTTGCTGGAACCACTCAATGAACATCTTGTTGGTGTCGCTCCTTTGCAAACTTTCCAGTTTTCTTTTCCTTTTCTTTCATTCATTTGCTTGGTGACAGAACTTTGCTAAAAGTACAGGCTAGCTCCCAAATTCTTATGCATCCCAGGGTGACCTTGAACTTAAGATGCCCCTGCTTACTTTAAAATAGGATAGTGAAGGATGAGAAGAGAATGACCAAGAAAGATGTGTATGTGTATATGTGTGCTTCTTGTTAAATTATACTTCAATGACTTTTCCTAAAATGAATAGAATACAGAATATTTTGATTAAGAACAAGGATTGTTAGGGACAGAGGAAGTTACAAAACTCCTCTTCAATAGAGAAACATCTGAGCCAGTACCACAGGTGGAAGAGCATAGGGATAATACATATAAAAGTTTTTAGTATAAACTCTTTATGGTTCAAATGGATTGCTTCCTCAAAGTATTAGTTGAGTTACAACCATAACATTGGCTGCTAGTTCCTTTCTAGTAACTACGATACAATGTTAAAGTAATAGACTGTTGACTATTCCTCATAGGGTGTATTCCATTCAAGCCAAAAAGCCCATTCAAAGAATGAAACAGAGAATTAGCTTTAAGAAAAGGCTTTGAGTTTGAGTTCTTCCCCAAATAATAAAAACATGTTGACAGTTTTTTTTAAAAATGTCAATCAAGAAGGTAACAATTGCCATATTCAGAGGCCGAGGGGCAAAATAGGTGACACTGCTGACAAGATGTCAATGACTAGAGTCAGAAAAACCTGGGGACCAGCCTAGGGTGGCACCTGACAGCAAATCCATGTCACACAAAAGAGTCAGTGTGATCAAGGAAGAGTGATGAAGGAAAATACAAGAAGCTGACATTTAAGAAAGGTGATGGGAGTAATGTTAAATATTGAGACTCGAAATAAAACAGCTCAGAACTATAAGTCAACAACACAGCAGCTGATACTTGCTTTGGGGTTAAAAAACTATTAACCCTTGCATCAACCATCACTGCCTTCCAACTTCAAGTCATTGTTTCTTCGTCTTTCTTTTTATAACCCATTGAATGCAATATGTGGTACATACAAAGGCATAGGTGCTCCATCATTTACTAGGGCCTGTTTAACATGTACCATAAAATGTTGGATCTAGTTATTTCCATATATTTTGCCTCAACAAAATTCAAAAGTTGTTCTTTTTTATTTCTAAAATGTGGCTAATGATTAGAGAGAACCTTAAATATGATGCAATTGCAAAGTAAGTAAAATAATAGAAAATGAAGTGATCATTCAATAATCCATATTGCTCAATCATAATGTATCCCATTTGTATTTCAGGGCCACATGCAATTGATATCTCCATTCTCTAGATGAAACAGGGTGACTCACTGTCATGTATTAGTGATTTGAAAGTTAGATGCTTGAGCCAGCAATTCCATCTCTGTCTCATAGCTGTAAATGAAATCAAACAAACAAAAACCTATACAGTGTTTCCATAAATTCAAAGATTGAAATAGTGAGCAGTTAAGTCAGGAATTGGAATAGGTCTCGTGACTTTTAGGGTTCTGTCATGCCATCTATTTCTTTATGACCTGTTCCTTCACAGGTTGAGACTAAACTTTACTCAGTTGCTTAGCACAGGAAATAGAATACAGCTGTGTTCCACATTCCCAGGTAGGTTACGTTGGTCTTAAAATTTTCACAAGCAAACCAATAGGTTCCCACACTCAGCTTCACTGTTTGTTTAGTTCCATATTGTCTAGGGAATCAGTCATTATAACTTTGAAACCAGTAGTATTTATTGCCCATTTGGATCCAGGGACTCTGCAGTGGCTATGTTCCTTCTCTTCTTGCAAACACTCTGTGGCTCAGTGGGGTTTTACATGGCTAGGATCATTTTTTTTTCCCGGCAAGGATCAGATTTTTTTTCTGATCTGATTTTTTTTTTCTGCCAATTCTAATCTCAGCCTGAAGTAGCTATCTAGTCTTGTAGTGGAAATAGTCTGTTTTTATAGAGACAATTCCATTTTAAATTACTTCTCAGGCCAAACGCTGCCATTTAATAAAAGTTTGGAACCCTACACAAAACCAATAAAAGGCATTAAAATTACTTATTAGTCATGGTACTTTCTTTCTGTCACCAACCAGATAGCTCTGCTTGATAGCTCCATTAAACTGAGGCTTACTCCTCATTTTTCCTTGGTTTCCTTTTACAACACATAGGTATTATTTTTAAAAATCCTCTTTTCCCATAAAAACTGTACATTATTACACAGAAAAGTATTCAATAGTGAAGAGTACATTTCAAGGCACTGATGTAAATAATTATTTTAAAATATTAGCCAGGAAAATACTATAGTTTAAGGCAAATGGACCAAAAAAAAGTTCATTGCATACCCAGAACTGTAGGGTTGGTTGCATATTTGGGTATAAGGAGCTGGAAAGAACTTTGTTTTTCAATGACTATGAGAAAATTTGACTTTACTAGTTATTTTTGAAAAAAAATGTCTTAAAAATGAAACCCCATGCATTTCTAAAAGTAATTAAGTCTACAATCTCCAGTTCTAATGCTAGCAGGCTGAAATCATATCCAGAGCCATAACAGCCCAATCCCAATGAAGTCGAAAGCATAGTATAAAAACAACATTTATCTGTGACATAGTTCAATATTTTTGGAGGCTATTACTATCTCTAACAGGATCTATTATGATTGAAAACTGTCTTTTTACTGATATTCATTGTTTTCTCACCTGACAGCGTCCAGTGATTTATATCAATCTTCTCTTAGCATGAGATTTAAGCATCTACAATATATCTTAAGGAGAAGGGCACTTTTTCAATATGCCTCAAGATTTTTAACACAGCTGTCATTTTAAAACCCTCACCTCTTCTCAGTTGAGAAATGTTTAGAGAAGAAGGCAGCTTTGTTGATATCACTGCTTTTATCTGAAGCAGTAGAAGATTCAGAAATTAGTATGGCATATTGATAATGCCTTTGTTTATGGCGTTCTTATTCCTTAAGTACGAAAACACCACAGTCAGCTGTCAATCATAAAATGGCAACATAAAGTTCCTTTCCTGGCTTGGAGATTTGAAACTATCCCAGCGCTAGTAAACTAACCACCAAATTATAGCCTGTTCTCCTCCCTCAGCCAGATTTCACAGGGGCTGCACACCCAAATAAATGCCTCTTGGCTACCCATTCATCTAACAGCTGGAAAGATGACACTTGACATTTGGAAACTTTCCTGGGAAGATTGCTGCAAGGCTTTCCCATTAGCTTCCTGGTGAGACTGTAAGGTCGAATAAGCTGCCTCAAAACCTGCAAAGGGTAACGGAAATACTCTAATAGTAAGCTTGTGCAATTTAAATTTCTAATTCTCAAATCAGAGTTCTTCAGATATCATAGAAACCAGTGGTTTAAGTGGGGGCAGAAGAATGCCTTTGAAGATTGGGGTTACAGTTACATTTTAAGCAATGATAATGATGAGAAAGTCTATTTCTTTAGAGCTAGGAGGGAAGTCCGCTCTGGCATGGGGAAGGACTTCAACACAGGTAAGTTCTTGTAAAGTTGATTTTAAAATCCGTGGCTATTATGATTCTAGACCTGCTCATCCTCATTCAGAGCAGCAATACAAGGCCCAGTCAACACTATTCTTTTAAAAATATCTTACCTTATAAACATTATTGCCATAGTTTTAAATTTCTTACAACCCAAAACTATATAGTCATTGTGAAACACAATGAGCTTGACACAAACAGAAAATCACAAATATTATATTTAAGTGCTACCTCTTACAAATATTGCAAACATATGTATATAATTCCTTATGAAGACAACTTCAATCAGGAAGTTTGAATAACTCAACTTCTAACGATGTTAAAAAGAGAAATAAAACCTTTCCAAAATATTTAATATTAAAAAAGGCCAAAATAGAAATATGTCTTATTACAATGAATGCGGCTAATTCAATCAGGAGGCCCTGGTGATGTACTTCATGCACTGTTCTAGTGTGAATTCTCTACCGCCAAAGTATCGTTATATTTGCCTGCTCTTATTTGTTAAGTATTTCCCAATGGAAGATCGACAAGACTGAATATGCTCAACCATTTGTCTCCAGATCAATGAAATTAATAAACAATTTGAGGGAAAAGCCTGTTGGAGTACACTGAAGGAACAGGAGACATGAAGGATGTAAATTTCAATTTTAACTGAACTTTCATCTGAGACTAGAATAAGACTTTCAATGTCATTTTAATATTATTAGACTGCACCACCTTAGCAAGAGTGACAAAACAATATTCAAATGGATGTGACAAATTCCCCAAATTCCACAAAGTAAGAACAATTGAGGCTCAGGCCATAGGAAGATGCAACACTCAGAAATGTTTGGACTTCTTTCCTTTTAAAGTAAAAGAGCAGTCACCATAGTGGCCTGCCTTAACAGCAGAGCTATCACCTTAATTTTCCTTTGCCCGGCACCCAAATCACATATTCTTTTCACATAGCTTATTGAACTACCCTCAGTTGGTAATGACTTTCTGTCACTCATGACCTAAGGCAGATTTGAACTGGTGACCAAGAGGTTAAAGGCTCTGTATCTCATTACCAATCCCCTGAGATACCTTGTTCTCTCAACAGTTAGTGATTCTTTTGTGACGTGGTCACGTATGAAGAAAACACACACACGCACACATCCACACCCAGATCTTAAGCAGAAAAAATGAATTATCAATATACAAAATTTAAGATAGACTTGGAGAGCTTTAAACACATATTTAAAAATAAATCACATACTACATACAATCAAATGGAATGGTCATGAGCATTAAAGAACATTTTCAGTCTTTATTGGTATAGCTATATATAATTTTCATTATTAGACTGAAAAGCAATATTGTAATCTACAGGTGAAGACAATCATAGTTAGTAAGCACCCATGATTAACAAATATGAAACAAGCCAGAAACTCTATGTATACATATAATTATATGCATCTTTTGCATCTGTTCTAAGACAATTCTGCAAGACAAATTAGTTTCAGAAGTGTGATGACTAAATGAGCAGAAGGAATAATACAGGCTCATAAATAAAATAATCAAAATCATATTGGTCAACTTACCATTGGTAGTTATCATGGAATTACAACAGATTGCAAAAACAGGTAAGATTTGAAGAAGAATAAAAATGACTATTATTTAGGAACATGCATGTTGACAGATTTTGTTATATTTTTTAATCAGAAAACACAAATTGTAGGTAATAGATTACTAATAGTTTTAGATTAGACAAAATAATTGCAAATATAATTTATAACAAAGTATTTTCCCTATATGAAATATAAATAAAAAGAGGAAAATTAAGGGGAAAATTTTGTCTGGAGAGAGAGTACAGTAGTTATGATCACTGGCTGCTCTTCTGTAAGACATTAGATTCCTAACACATGCCTCTTGGCTTACAATAATCAGTAACTCTCTTTTCAGGGAATCTGATATCCTCTTCTGGCCCCGAAGGGCACCAGAGAAGCATGTGGTGCACAGACATATGAGCAGACAAAACACTCATGCACATAAAATATATATTTTTAATTAAAAGAAAACCTTTTTTGTACCTTAGTATTTTAAAAATACTAAGGCTCTGGATTTATTCTATTTATATTATTAATGAACTGTATTTATAGTGCCTTATTTTTGTTGACAATTAGTAATTGGATTTAGGTCTCTAATATGCAGGTACTTCTTATTTTGGAATTTGGGAGGCGTGGTCTTTCCTCAATCACTTTATTTAAGATGTATTTCAGACAAGAACCAATCTGAACCCAGAATATTATCTCCAACCATAGTCATCTTGTTTTCCCAGAGGAATATTCAAGCAAAGTTGCAACACACCCTTAACCAGTATTTATCCCTAGTGCATGAACTGAGTTTTTGGAGCCCATTTCCTATGGAGGAATACCTTGTTCAGCCTAGATACAAGGGGGAGGGCCTTGGTCCTTCCTCAAGTGATATGACAGACTTTGTTGACTCCCCACAGGAGTCCTGACCCTCTCTGGGAAGTGAGTGGGGAGTGGGGTTGGAGGCATAAGTTGGGGAAAACAGGAGGAGGTGAGGGAGAGGGAATTGGGATTGGTATGTAAATAAAAAAGATTGTTTGAAATATATTTAAAAAATATTGACTCCTTTCCAACTTTTTAAAATACATGTCATTTTAGGCAGAGATGCCAAGGTAAAGAAATGAAAACCTAGTCTTGAAAAGCACCATAATAAAAGTTCAGTCAATGCATTAATAGTAGATGCATGTGAGCTCAACCCTTGGCTTCTATGCTGATAGATATTGAATGTGAACAGTTTGAACCATTTTAGCCCTCGTTTTTAAAATTTATTTCTAAATATTGATAAATTAACTGCCCATGTGATGTTATCATAATAAAAATAAATTAATGATGACATATTTGATGTTTAAATATTTGGAGCTGTCATCACAAAAAGTGATATACAAGTGGATATACAAGTATATGTCCAAATGTGGATAAAGAACAAGGACACGTCCCCATACCACAGGGACCTGTGCTCATAGCAGCTTTATTCATAATAGCCAGAACGTAGAAATAACCTAGATGTCAAGTGAAGAACAGATAAAAAAAATGGGGTGCATATAGCCTTAATTGGTCATCTCCTGTAATCAGGGAAATCTTCCAGCAAAAGGATCAGGACATCAGTCCAGTCACAAAGCCTTCAGTCTACAGTTTGTCCTGCCTACCGTTTTATTATAGCTGGTACAAGGTGATATACTATGACTGATATCCATGGGAGACCTGCCTTTTTCCAAAGAGGAGCAGTAGATGGGGGTGAGGGGAGCTAGGGAGAGGGATGGGAAGGAGAGGAGGAGGGGAAACTTGGTCAGTGATTTAAAATCAAGCAAACAAAACGGACAAGAAAAGATCAAAGACATCTGCCCTTAGTCTTCTAGAATAATTCTAATAGCTTTGATACCTGTTTACATAATTTAAAGAATGTACTGGCTATAATAAAACTGTCTTCATGCCCTATGATGAATTTCTCCTTATTTCAGAAAGTTAAAAGTTGAATTCAAAAACTATTTGAAGTTTTCTAAGAGAATAAAAGATTGATAGATTGATGGGGTTGAGTTTTTCCTTAATATGAAACTTTTCCTTATACACACACACACACACACACACACACACTAAAAAAATCACACTCACACATATACACTTTAATTAAATAAATAAGTCGATTAAGTATGAAAATAAAGCATACCAATAAAATTCAAACCTAAAGGAGCTACACTCAATTTTTAGTTTTGTACTTTCTCTCTGAATATTCTTATCATTATTCAGAATATTCAAAAATTTTTATTCAACTGGTAGAAGAAAGTTTAAGTGTATCTGGGCTCCACAGATATCAACCCATTAGGAACAATTAAGATGGTGTTTTGCTGAGCCACTTATCAGTACAGCAATTAAAGAAGAGTCAGTACACTTGCTTTTGATAAAATATCACATTATCTTGGAATATTTCAATGCCTAAAAGGACAAAGAATTCTTGCAGTGTGAGTTCAACAGACTGGAGCATCTGGAAGATTTTCCTTAGTACATTTTCAAAAGAAGAAATAATGACTTGTAAGGCAGAGAAACATTGACAAAATACCATGTTTTCCACATTTACACCAGGTCTGCCACATCACTTCTATATATGAACATTTTCCACCACATTATATGTCTGAAATTAAAAAGTATAAGCTAGATGCTTTCACCCTACTGTGGAACTGCAATAATTGCAGATAATTCCTTGTCTTTTTCCCAAATAGTGTATGTGTCCAAGGCCTGCCTTAGTCCTCACTTTGCTACTTGGTGAAATCCGAAAACAGGAGTGAGGCTGACAGGCCAATGGAGAGGACAGATGACAGCCCTAGGCTGACAGTCACCTAGTCAGCCTTGTGACTGAACAGAGAGCAGCAGCTCTTTAGAGTTCCCTCACCTGGTTCACACTGTTCGGCATTCCAGACAGCAGGCACTCTTGTTTGGGTTTTCCTTGGGGAGGGAGCAACCTATTAAACTTGACCCAGTTACTTTTTCCCCTTAAGTTCCTTCAGTTCTTAGGACTTGATTTTTTTTAAAATTTTATTGTTCTCTTTCTCTTCTTAGGCCATGATGCTCCTGAGTTCTCTGCTGGTTACACAGCTTGCCACTCATGCCCCCTTGTCCATGAGTCCCCTTTATCTTTACATGTTTAATGATTACACTTTATGAGACTTTCACTTCTACAACCCATTCCTTTACTAGACTCTAATGTATCTTTAAAGGAGATATTTTTTCCTTTAAAAAACATAGACACTTGACATGTCTATGTTTGTGTTTATCATAACATGGGTGTGGATGCTTTTGGAGGCCAAGAAAGTGTATCAGATCCCCTGGAGCTGGACCTCTAGACAGTCGGACACTGCTCTGTGTGGCTACTGGGAATGGAATTCAGGTCCTCTGGAAGAGCAGCAAGCATGCCTGACTGAACCATCTCTCCAGCCATGACTTTTTCCCTTAATTGCAAGTTTTTATTTTATTTCACATATACAAGCTTTCTGATTCAGGCTATTTATAAATCATAACATTTTAGAATACATGATTTATTTAATAAATGAATGAGTGAATGGCTTCATTAACAGAAGATGCTCATAGATGGCTAAAAATAACTTAAACATGTGCATTTATTTGTAAATAACTGTTTTAATGATTAAATTCTAAACTTCAAGTTTCTGCTTTAGAAATTTAAAAGCTTATTTAATATCATATAATTTTTATGATATCACTTGAATGACACAAAGGCAATGGTCTCTAACAACCCACATCAATAAGATAAACAACAATGATCTGTAGAGCAGGCTCCGCAGTAAGGGCTTTCCAGAAATTCATCAACTTAAATCTTTTTCATAATCCAATAGCATAGCAAGACCACTAATTATCATTACTTATTTATTAATAACTGATCTACTCCTTAAATACCATGCCTAGGAGGGGTGGTATAACTTGCTAAAGGTTGGTTTCTAAATATTAAAATTGAGTTTGAAATCCTCTCTTCAATTCAGAATCCAAATGTATAACCATGATAGTCTACCTTCCCTACTTTACTCATTTCAAAGATGTTTTCCCCAGTGTCAAGTGTTAGACCCCACAGCTGTCTCTCAATACATGGTAATTGAGGAAATTAACTAATGAAACTTAAGTGACGCTCTCTTTGGAAAATTATGAGAATAATTGGAATCCCAACAAAGATGTCTTTAAATAACAGCACTTATCTATCTATCTATCTATCTATCTATCTATCTATCTATCTATCTATCTATCTATGGATTAAATATATATATATATATATATATATATCAAAGAAATTGCATATGCACAACTTCACTGACTGTATGTATTCATTCATGAGATAATATATGTGTGAGATCATTTAAAACTATATTCTCTAGTGTGACAATTTTCCACAAGATAAAGTGAAAGAACAAGTAAGGTTTTAAAGAATTATTGTGTGTGGGGGAGGGAAGAGAGAGAGAGAGAGAGAGAGAGAGAGAGAGAGAGAGAGAGAGAGAGGAACAGAGAGAGAGGAGAGAGAGAGGGAGGGAGGGAGAGAGAGGGAGAAGGAACACATGCATTCTTGTGGGTAGTGCCAAGGGAGGACATTGGAAACACCAGAGCCAGGGCTACATTTGGGAGCTGCCTTAATTGGGTGCTTGGAACCAAACTCCTAGCCAAAGAACAGCAAACACTCTTAACTGTTTAGAGCCCCTGGGAGGGTTTTCTTAATGAATACAATAAAAATACACTACTTATTTATAATAATAACTTCATCATATAACATACTTACTAGCTTCAGTTCTTCTTCATATTTATTTTTTAATTACGTGTATGTGTGTGTGCCAGTATGTGCATGTGAGGGCAGGTGCCCACAGAGCCAAGGGGTGTCACATCTTATGGAGCTGCTTTATGTGGGTTCTGGGATTGAATTTTGGTCCTCCACAAAAGATAGTACATGCTCTTAACTGCTGAGCCATCTAACTCATTTTTAGGAGAATGATTCTTCTATTCTGTATATTTTTTCCATTCAATACATGAATATATTCTTCATAGAAAAAGACAAGCATGACCAGAAGCTTGCATATAGGATGTTCAATATGTGGGTGCCAATCATAAATGTCATGTCATGGACCCATAGACAAAACTGTTAGATACAAAGGAACAAGTAGAATCCAGAAACTAGGGCCCAGACACAAAAGAAATCTAATGTGCTGTGCAAAATTTATAATCAGCCTCACATATCAAGAAGATTGAACTTCATCTTGAATGCAGAGAGGAGACACTAAACGGATGTTAGTTAGGACATTAGAATCAATGTCATCTTGCAGAAGGATGAGTGGCTGCAGTGTTGGGCCATGGGATTTGCAGATGTAGACTCAAAGAGACCACAGAGGCTGGAGGTACATTATAACCATGTGGAAAGAGAAGCTCACATGTTGTCTTGGTGTAGGAGGTTCTTCTGTATTTCTTTTGCTTTCATTGGTTGAATAAAGAAACTGCCTTGGCCTTTTG
>JAQHUG010000019.1:4612834-4640621 GCA_028555095.1 Dicrostonyx torquatus | reverse complement strand
TTTTACAAATGTAATCATATATTACATCCCAGTTGCAGCTTCCCTTTTCTCCTTCCCCGCATCTCTCCCTACCTCACATTTTCCTCAGATCCCCAATTCCACCTCTCCTCACAAGACAGTAGGCTTCCTAGGACAACAGTCAAAAATGGCATAAAAATCTACAATAATCCTAGTATATATATTATTCCAAGTTTGGATGAAGCAATCCAGTAGGAGCTAAAGGGTCAGAAAGGCAGGAAAAAAAGTCAGTGACCACCCCTACTCCCACTGTTAAGGAACCCAAAGAGCACCAAGCTACACAACCATAACATACATACAGAGGACACAGGTCATACAATCCCCCTGATATCTGTGAGCCCACTTGATTCCCTGTCAGTTGATTATGTGGGCCATATTTTTGTGCTTTCCTTTACCCTTCTGCCTCCTGCAATCCTTCCTCCCCTTCCTCCAGAGGATGACCCAGGCTCTGGCCAGTATTTGGTTGTGAAATCTGTAACTTCATTTATCAATTGCTAAAGATGTTTGGAACTGATGTTTTTCAATAGCTTGTTTTCTGCTAAGTTATACACAGCAAATTTGGAAATAAATATGAATTCATCTGGTCCACGTGGACAGATCAAATAGTTGTTTAGACTACATAGGTTCATTATGAATCAGATTATAGATCTTATCAAAGTGGATATCAGCAAATTTGATATGTAGTATTGTTTATTTAAGTTATTCTAAATACTTTTCAATATACTTTAATCTTCATAGCACTTCACTAACAGAAATGCATAAAGCATTCTCAATGAGCTGAATGATTTTATTACTCAGCCTGAATATTAAAAGTTATATCCAAGTATAAATATATGTACATATACAACATATAAAATGCTCCTACTGGGTTAGGAAGACGGCTCATTGGGTAAGAGTACTTGCTATGCATTAATGGGTTCTTGAGCTCAAATCCTCACAATTGTCGTGAAATAGTTGTAAAGGTTCCATATACCTCTAACCCAAGCACTAGTAGGAAGAACAGACAAGAGGATAAGTGAGGACTGCTGACTGTCAGCCCAGCTCCTTGTGCCCTGAGAAAACTAATGCCAAGGCAATAAGTTAGAAAATAATAGAGCAAAAATCCCAACGTCCTCTTCTGGCTTCTATGTATATATTGGCACGTGCATTCACACAACTACATGCACAAGCAACACACACACATACACAGACATATACAGGAACAAAGTGTGCTCATAGAGCTTAATATCAAAAGTCAAAAAGCACTTATGAGAAAAATATTTAAGCAATACTGATGACAAGTGCCTACCTGTATGTACTTGTGAATGTACCAAGAAGCTTGTTTTCCATCATTCACAGACTCCACTGTGGTGTTAGCCATACCCACAACATCGCCACCTGCAAATACCCAGGGCTCGCTGGTTTGCATGGTTTCTGGATCTACTTCTGGGAGACCCCATCTGTTAAACTTGATGGGACTCAAGGCTTCCTTCACTGAAAAAAGAGAAAGACAATAGGCAATGATGGATCAGTGAATCATATAACAGTTTGAAAAATATTCATTAATTATTGTTCTTTGGTTGTAAGCAACTGCTTTTAATAAATGGGTAAAAGTTAACAAAATACCAGAGTCAATGTGTTGAAGTTCGCTGAAAGTATACCTCACATGTAGAAACTAAAAGGAGTTGGCAATAGTTAGTAACTGCTTTACTATCTAAAAAGAGTTGAACCAATAAAGAAAGTATAGTCTTTGAAATACATAGAAACGAATTTTCTTATCCTTAAATTTACTTATCCATAATTCCGTTACTATTCCCCTGGTCTCAATAGTGTTCCTGACTGTTACAGGTAAAAGTTATATATCACTCAAGTCCTTTGTTTTCTAAGAAAATACTTTATAAAGAAAAATGGAAAGACCTTCTATATTTCCACTGAGTGACTTACCCTTATTATTAAACAATTTGACTCAAGTATACAGTCACATTCAATTCAAAATAAGATACTTTTGTATCATATAGATTGTAATAAATATTATACACAAATACATGTATTGCATGTGTACATGTGTGAGAAAAATAATTATAGGAGAAAACATCATGAGTGGGTGATGTGGGACAAAGTAGCAAGGTCAAGAAGGAGGATTAGAAATGTAATGAATACACTTTATTCATATAAAATAATCTCAAAAAATTAAATAAAAGAGTTAAACTAAAATTTAAATAAAAAAGCCTTGTTTTATATCTCTTGAGAATTCTACATAAAGTAGAAACAGTCACCTGTTCTTGGGCTAGTGCTGATATGCTTTTCCTAATAGATGACAGAACTATGTTATATGTGACTTGCTTCTGTATTATCATTTGTGGACTTTAGAAAATACTGAGATGGACTGGTGTGTGTGAATGAAAGAGTCCACGAGTTAAAGCTATCACACTTAGGTTTCTATTTTAAAATCTTCTGCTATTTGTACTTCTTATGCTAGCTCACCTTTCATCAAGAGTAAAATTAAATATTCATGTAATTATTTTCAATGCAGAATGGCATTTTGAGATTTTCTAATGTCTTTAAAGGTCACATGCAAGGAGACCTTTCTCATTGTTCCCCATTGCATAACAGATCATCACTACCATCTGTTGACAGTTACTTGAGTTGCAAGAACATTAATAGTGAACAGAGCTCATTTCTTCAATGTGGTTTAATGTGTTATTATTGAATGGCACATATAATATGTTTTTAAAAATAGACTAAAATTGTAAATAATTATATATAAAAAGTGATATTATTTGTCTAAAACTCTGACACACTCTGGCTCAAATAGAGATAGAAAATGAAGAGAGTTTTAAAATGGCAAACAATTCCAGATTGCTTTACTAAAAATCCACATCCCATTTGTACATTTAACCTCATTTTTCAGAAATCGCCTTGAAAATAACTACTGGTTTCATCTTAAGAATGAAAAAAATTGAGAAAATTATGTATTATTTAGTTTTCCTACATCTCTTTAAGACAGATATTGTTAATCTGTTGAAGCTTAAATTAAGGACCCTCACTCGGACTTTTTTGAGGTCCTCTGACTAGCATGAAATTTGTAAACTTTTTTTTCTTTTTCTTAAAGTATTCCGAAGTTCCGGGGGTTGAACACAGTACTTGGTTCATGCTAGGTAAGCACTCTATCATTGAGCTACATCTGAAGTCCATTAAATGTTTGTATTCTTAAAGAGAAGCCCTAGGGCCTCACAAATTTATATCTGCTTGAACCAAAGAATTACATGCATATTTGTGAGTGCATGTCCCTAAATATTCATAAGTGCATACTGGCCAAAACAAGCTCTTCAGTATGTGATTCACTCAGCTTTTGAAATCATAGACATGAATATCAACTATTGTAATCATTTAGTCACTTCAGACATCAATCTAAACTTTTTTAATTAAGCAGTTTGTTGATTCTATATTACAAACTAGATATTAATTTTTATACTAAAACTGATGTTAGCTATTTTTCAAAAAAGTACTTATGAAATTGCCTTCTGCCCTTTGGTGGGGCATTCAACTTTAGCATGTCCCTAATTTCCCTCTTGATATGTTAAGTGGATAAAAAGTCATATATAGGCCTTGATATTATGATATATAAACTAAAACAGTAACAATCTGCATAAATTTGAATATATAATTATGGGATGTCAGTATCTACAAAACAACCACTAAAAACATAGGAGATGAACAAAATACACAAGTATAAACACTGCTACAATGAGTCCTACGTGTTTTCCTTAAGCAGGGCCTACCAGCTACTCTCAGGATGATGGCTTTAATCTCAAGCCACAAGTATTTCCCTGCAGGTCCAGTAGACTCTGCTTAGGTGTATAAAATGTTTATACAGTAATTAGAAGTTCATTGAGTCTACATATGGATCAAAAAACCATCTTTCTCAATCCCACATAAGTGCATGTTAAAGTATGCATTTTATGTACCTGTGCTCATGTGTATGAGTGCCAGAGGTTAATGTGAGTATCTCACTTTGATCCCATTTCATTTTTATTTGTTGGCACAGGGTTGCTCACCAAACCTACAGCTCATTCCTCTGACTATACTGGCTAGCTAATGACAATTAAGGATCTTCCTGTCTCCATGTTTCCAGTACTAAAATTTCAGACAGACACCACTGTCTGTCTCTTTATTGTGTTGAAAGGCTCAGATCTATCGGCTTGGGTGTCAGACATTGTCCTGAACAAGCCATCTCTTCGGCCCTATCTTTCTCAATTTCAGTGATTTTCAAACTATAGCTACTGTTTCTTCATTTTATCCCCTCATTTTTTCTAAACCTTTAAGTGCCATATCTGGATTCCTAATTAATTAATTTACTTTATTAATTGATCTAATACAGAAAATCTTTGTATTTTCCTTCTAATTTGTCAGTGAGGGGTTCATTTACTCAGCTTCCTGTAACAAGGAGATCTCTGTTATCTGCATCATTGGAACCATCCTTCTGTGGACCACTGAATGCTCTTACTCCTCTGCTGATACATTCAACTTGGAATTCAATGTAAACAAACCTCAGAAGCAGATCACTACTGCCCCGATGCAGTATGGAAGGAATGAAGGCCCTAGTGGATGAAAAATGTATGTTTACATTTGCAAACCAAATAACTGCTTGCCATTCCTGTGAAGTGTTAAATGAATATTAATAAAGGCTTGTATGTTTTTCTTTCTTTCTTGAAGGGAGTAGGCATTCTCTGTTATGATCATTTACAGTTTTCACAAAGATTTCCAAGGGATTGTATGCTGATGGAGACAGGCATATGTCCAAGTAGATCTATTGCTGAATACAATAAGGACTTGAAAAAGAGCCCTTAAACATGCTGATTCACAGTCCAGATTATTCTGCAAATGAGAGCGGAATATGCTAAATGATATGGTGCCTAGAATTTTATGCAGCCTTTAAAAGAACAGAAACATACTTAATTCATACCAAACATTCAAGATTTATGTTAATTTTCTGCTTTAATTACTACTATGCTAAAATGAGCTTATTTAAAAAAAACAAAGACACTCCAAGGTAGCTTTATAATAAGAAATGATTTCGAAATAGGAACTTTTAGTCAATTTAATGTTATGCGCAAAATGACTTTCTTTTATATATAGACTTAATTGTATTGTGACACACAAATTCTTCAATAAGGCACAGTTTAAAATTGCAGAAAGCATCCCTTAGGGACACATCAGCAGCAGATGCAGATTGCCAAGGTCAATTAAACTGACATAGCCGTGCTGTCATATATGTGGAAGAGAAATCCACAAGCATATGACAAGTGTGGTTCTCAGTACTTATAAAAAGATGTGGAAAATGTTACAGCTTAGTATATAAATATAAATTAATTCTCCATAAAAGGAAAAAAAGTGCAGTAATTATAATGGAAAGGATTATTAGTATTCTTTGAAGAGTTATCATTATAAAGAAATGGAAGGGAAGAAATCCTTTACCATTTATAATGAAATATTATCCTGATAACACCAGTGATGACCCAGTAGGATCAAAGCATGATGAGAGAAGAAAACAAGACAGGGCAGTCATCCTAGCAATTCAGAGAAGAAAGCAAAGTCAAAGGCAGATCAAACGATTCTAAGTACAGAGTCAGGATCTTAGAATTCTGTTTAACAGAAGGACAACAGGGAGAAAGCAAGGGATGGAAAGAGAAAACACCTTCATCTGAGAGCACCAGGTTGGGACAGTAGCCTCTCTGTCCTCCACCTACATAAGCCTAAGGTATACCATCAGGATATATCTCCCAGAGGTACTGGGGACTGAAGTAATAAGCTAGCACTTTCCCTCTCCCACCCTTGGAAAATGTCCTTGGCTCTGCATCCTCCTGCTTCTCATGTCTTTTCTCATGTTACTTCTTACTCTGCTTCCCACACGGTATTTATACTTTTCTCTTCTCCTCACGTACTTTGAAACCTTGGATTTTGACATGTCCCTACTCTTTCATAGCCACATCCTTATCTCATTTTATCTCCATTGTTAGAGTAATCACACTGCTCCCTTTCCTCAGCACTCAATGATGCCTTCCATTCTGCTCAGCCAAAGAAACTATGGCCTATTTGGTTGCCACATCCTGTGGCTTTGTCCTCCTTTTCCACATTTCTTTAGAATCTAGCAATTAAACTGCTCTCATTTTTTAACCCTTTTCTTCTTACATTTGTAGAAAACTCTTCTGTCTACACTCTCTCTATTTTTACTTTTTTCTTGTATTGTGGGTCTTTTTCATATACAAATGTTCCTCTTCCCAGCTCTCTAATATCCAGTATGCTGAACATTCTTCTTTAAAAGTTATAGTCATTTGTGGTCCTGAACTTGATGTCAATGAAGATGACTTCAAATTCTCTTTTGAAATTTTTCTTTATTCACCCTCCCCATCTCAGTTGCTGCTGTATTGCTGTGAAGGGACACCACAACAAAAGAAACTTATAAAAGAAAACATTTAATTTGGGACATACTTACAGTTTCAGAGGTGAGTATGGCTAGTGGTTGGGAAGCAAGACAGTAGGAAGGAAGTGTTGTGGCTGGAGCAGCTGAGAGAGCTTACATTATATCCACCAATTGGAGGCAGAGAAAAAGGGAGGAGGGGAGGGAGGGACTAGGAGAGGGAGAAGAAGGCAGAGGAAAGGGAGGGGGAGAGAGAGAGAGAGAGAGAGAGAGAGAGAGAGAGAGAGAGAGAGAGAGAGAGAGAGAGAGAGAGAGAGAGAGAGAGACTTAGTTTTTTGTGGACTTTTGAAATCTCAAAGGCTACCCTCAATGATATATCTCCTCCAAAAAGTTGCACCACCTAAGAATTAAGAATTCAAATATTTAAGCCTGAAGGGGCCATTCTCATTCAAACTTCCCACTGCCTGTCAGATCAGATATTATTTTTTCTATTTAACATTTTTTTAAAATTTTACACACTCACCCCAGTCTCCCAATATGCGTCTTGTCCTGCTCCCTAGTATTTAAGAACCCCCTCCTCCTGTTAGTATTTAAGAACCCCCTCCTCCTGTTAAGAGCCAGACACCTCATAGGCATTTCAAGGAATGGCTTTGCTCCCCATGTCATCTCCTCCTACAACTCTACCATTATCCATTAATTCTAAGGCAGATAGTTCCTCTCCAGTTACACACATTCACAGTACCGCCCATCCTGAAAGCATCCCAAACCTTCACCTGTTTCCCAAATTATCATGTTAGGAGTTTCATTAAGATCATCCATTCATTCCAGGTTGTCAAACCTTGTGATTATCAGGAATTATTCTTCTTTAGGGCCAAGTATAAAGTGAGCTAAGTGCGGAACCCACCAGACATGACATAAGGAGTTTCTTCCTTTCAGGGCTATGAGAGACAAAGGACTTTGATTTCTTTTCCTTATCTGTTGCATACTTGTCATGATTTCTTGTCAACCTCCAAGAGATGGCCACATATTTGTCCTGAGAGTCCTTTGGATTGGTTTACATCACACCACTCCGAGTTCTCTCTTGCCCTCATCATATTTTGTAATTATCAATACTATGTTTTAAGGTTTTCTCCATTCTTCAATGCCCTACAAATAGTGCTTAAACATTTTGACATCATCTTTGAATTATTTGCTTCCAATAACATCACTATGTGCTTGGTTAACAAGATCTGTGAATCCTTCTAAAGAATTTTTCTCCTACTAACTTCTTGCGGTCTATTGATCGTGAGTTTACTCAATGTGAAGAAAATAAATTGGAACTCACAGATTCTTTGTAATTGTTTGACATTGATGCTGTATATTTTCATATTAATTTGCTCCAATAAAATACAGGCAGATGTTACAGGTAGTTACCACCATTTTCCTTACAGCCAAGAGGTGGCAAGAATTCTATTGGGATTAAATTGTTTCTGACCCCAAAGTCTTCCTTATTGCTGACCCTAGGAGTAAAAAAAAAGTCAAAATGAATTGTTTAAGAATGATCTGGGAACTTCCCACTGAAGTCCAGAAGGTAGCTAAAACAGACAGGTGAATGTCAAAGGGACATACAATGACATCATCAGTGTTGATAGGCTTTATAAATGCAGCACCTAGATCATCTTTTCAATTAATTGTTTTCTGGTCGTTTCTGTTAAAATAGACATTGCATGGTTTCATTTACATTATTTTATTGTCTTCCTCACTTACTCCTTGAGTTTCTGGGAGTCTCTGTAATTTATCCACTTCTCCAGGCTCTAGCAAAATACTGCCACCTAAGAGGAACCTAATTAAGTATTGTTTTTCTTCTTGTTTTTGCTTGTTAGCTTAAAGTTTCTTATTCCACTTATACTTGCAATTCTTAGTACCACAATGAAAGACATCTCATCATGGGGAGATAACCCAAATATTTCCCTTTCAAAAGCTGCTAGCCTACCAAACCAGGGGGAAAAGAATGTGTGTGTGGCTACTTTCAATTGCTTTAACCATTGTCTTCCTTACTTTTGTGCCTGGATTATTTTTAGTTTGCTTGTATTTGTAGCATTCAGGGAGACTAAAGATAGGGGTTTACTTTTCTAAACCCACCATGCCAAGGATAAAGAGGCTCCCCTAAGTCATTAAAAGGACAGTTGCCAACAGCAGCCTGCATAAATAGCTTCTGTTGTCCTTGCATGCCACTGGGAGCTTCATTTCCATTCTTAAACTGACCAACTAATCAATTCAGAATTAGACCCATGCAAACACTTCACCTTGATTTGCTTATTTCTCCACAATAATTCCATCTATGTATGACTCTGTGAACTCCTTGAAGATTTGATTTCATTTTCTCTGGAAAAGATCTTCTCAAGGAGGTCAGTGCTCTTGTAGTAAATACGTGGGGATTGTTTTCAGATTCTCTGTTGGATTCCCAAATGCTGTTCTTTGATATGCTTATTTATATTCAATGTTACCATCTACTTAAGACCACAAACTCCTTGAAGGAATAGATCATCCTTTAATCTGATTTGAACCATAATCATCATAATTCTATGCATATTTGGGTGCTTAATACTTCTTGATAATTACAAGACAGTGAAAAACGATAGGCTGCTGAGACATTTCACATGTAATTTCCAATGAGAGAAAACTTTAAAATGCCAAGTGATGCCACCAAGTGATATAAACAATTACAGAAAGGGGTTAAGAAAAATGCCCAATATAAAATCTCCATTTGCTGCAGTTAAAGCATAAACAAAAACACAGAAAGCCAAGAGAAGATTATGCTACTTGTGAAAACAATATTATTAAAATATAAATGAATGCTGAGGAAAATATTTTAATTAACAAAATAAATCAAATGGAAAAGATTTCCTAAATAGAGCTTTAAAAGTAAGTCTATGTGTGTTTGACTGCCATGACTAATTATGTATCCATGTAATGTGTGTTCAATTTGGGCTTATTTAAATAGCAGAAATGCTCATTAGCTGCAGTATATCTGTGAAGCTTCAGTAAACAGTTTAATGGTTTTTATGTTTAACCAATTTCATAAGTTCCTGTAATTTTAGCTTTAGCAGCTCATTAATGTTATTTTTTGATATCCATCTTACAGCTTTTTCCCCCTTGTCAATCGTCAGTAGGCACACATCAAAGCAAATTTAAAACACATAGTAGAATTTTGTTTAAACAAATTTTATACATTAGTAAATGCACAATTCAATATATAGCTTCCTTTATAGGAACCAGTTGAGGTTCACACAGTTGGGATATATCTTATGTACTGACCAAAGTTATATTCCAGAGTATTTATAGTGATGGTATTGGAAACTGTTACTGAGTGCTTTTGTAAACTTGTGGCTGGTTCTGGGCTGTCAGGCATACATTATCTCTTTAGAACCCAACAGAGTAGCTATATCTCAATATCATCACAAGACAGGTAAGTTACCAAAGTCCTACTTTTAAGATCCCAA
Organism: Dicrostonyx torquatus; assembly: GCA_028555095.1. Taxonomy (NCBI): domain Eukaryota; kingdom Metazoa; phylum Chordata; class Mammalia; order Rodentia; family Cricetidae; genus Dicrostonyx; species Dicrostonyx torquatus. The sequence goes on along the minus strand of JAQHUG010000019.1, from coordinate 4,630,721 downwards.
ATCAAAAAGCTAATCAGCTAAGCATGTAGATTGGAGATCTCCACAGAACTTGGAGGCATACATGCACATCTTAGAGTCATCTTAAATGACTGCACCTTAGATTCAGTCAGGGGATATATAAAGTTTTGGAAGAAGAAAAGTACAGGTGAAAAAAAAATCAAGCCAAACATGTAAAACAGGCAGCAAGAGTAACTCAAACTAAAATACAGAAAGATTCATTTGAATTTTCAAATGAATGAGAACCAAATGAAAACCAAAACATTTCTTATCCATGTGAGGCAGTTTTAGGAATGATCAGTTATAAGAGAAAAATAAAAAGCAAGTCACAAGGTCTCCTAAAATGAAGTGCAATGAACAATAAAATATTTGCAACAAAACACACAACAAAATGTATTAAGGATAAGGAGTGCTGCAAAGACATAAGATGGTGTTTGTGGGCCACTCTTACTGAAAGTTTAGCAAGGAAAACAAAGGAAAAATTAAGGAATTGACTTGGTCTCATTTATCCATTAGCAAACATTTATTGTCTACTGCTGTTGCTCTATGTATTGATGTAGGTACTATTATAAGCCAAAGGTAAGTAACTAGTCCTTATGGGTTATATTTTACAGAAAACAAAAATAAACAATAAGCACATAGGGAATCACATCATGGAGAAACAGGTTACAGAGAAAACATCATGAAAAAGACAATTTCCAGACGATAGAGCTTGTGATGACAAGTAGGATTGATGTTTTAGATTCTAGTAGCATGGAGGCTCCAAGAGAGCATTCTTTAGGAAGATGATATCAGTACTGGAAAATGGAGGGCAAGAATAAACCCATTTGGTAGAGAAGCAGAGGGCTAACATTCGAGGACGAGGAAATACAGATTCCTCAAGTATGAGCTGAGACCACGGTACTTGTAGATTAGAGGTGATGCTTTTTGGATGAAGGAGACTGAGCAAGAAAGGGGGAAAGCACTGAGAAAGAGGAGTGGTCCAGTCTTATCTTTGTGTCACAGGAACTGCATTCTAAACAAAGAAGAAAGCTGCAGTCCTGTTTGGAACAAAGAGTGAATGTAAAGATTTCTGTCTATAAATAATATTCTCTAGTGCCTCAAGTAAAAAAAAAAAGGCATAGGGTGACTGACTGTTGGGGACTGCAGACCCTCAGACCCTGAATTTTCTATTACCCCTTGCCTGCCAGAAAAAAAACAGCTTGCTTTCCTGTGCTTGCAGCTGCTCTGAGCATGTCACCCTCATGAGTTCCTGATGGCAGGGGTGTGGTTTCTGGTGGGCTTGCAGCTGAAAAGTCCCGAGAGCTAGGACATACCCATTAGTCAAGGAGAGCCCTAAATAAGCTAGCCTGGAACACAATAATGTTTCAAGGATGACCTATGTCTCTTTCTCTCTTCCTTTCTCTCTCTCTGTCTCTGTCGCTGTCTGTCTGTCTGTCTGTCTGTCTCTCTCTCTCTCTGTGTGTGTGTGTGTGTGTGGTGTGTTTTCAATCTCCAGCCCCTTGCCCGACTCACAAACCATCTCGTGGTAGACAGGCAGTTGGTACAGGTGGATAGTACAGGTGGATAGTTCAGGTGACTAATCACAGGAAGCTGTTTCTAGTGTACATGCATCAGTCAAGAGTACTGATTTGCTTAGCTTCCTGGGGGGGTCATCATACATGGCTAGCCTTTACAATAATTTTTTTTATTAAAACCATTTAAAAGGAATCTATTATTTTATTATTTTCATCCAAACTTATTTATTTAGTTAGTTATTCATTCATTCATTCCATGAATACCTGCTGCACTAGAGATGGTATCAGGGTTTCTGGGGTAAAATATAAGCAAACTGCCTTACAATTGCGTTGTGAGTATAACTGAGACAAGGTGAGACGCAGAATGAAGCAGAGCAGAGGAAAAGTCCAGAAGGAGGCAAGTTTAAGGCTTTGTTGGCTGGGTTTTTGCTTTTTGAGATAGGGTTTCACCATGTAGTCCTGCTGTTCTGGAACTCCCTATGTAGACCAGGCTGAACTCTTAGAGATCGGTCTGCCTCTGCCTCCTGATAGCTGGGATGAAAGACATGCGACATGACCACCAATTTCACGTTCTTCATTTGTGTGAAGACAATACAGTTTTCCTGCCCTCCTTGGTCTCCAGAACCCCCTAACTCAGAACAAATCCAGATGCTTTGACCTAACATTGGAAAATTCGTCATGAATTTGCAATCACATGCCTTCCCATACTCACACGAATATTTCTCATGACATGCTTTATAATCCAGCTAAAGGACCTAGTTTGTGAGGCACGGCAACTGTTCCTTGTAACCGTGACATCACTTCCATGTGTCCCTGTTCTCTTCCTTCTTCTGTCTTGTACTTATCTCTACTTCAAACATTACTTCCTCTGAAATACCCTTCTATTGTTTCCTCAGTAGGAAGTCATTTGTGTGTCACACCAGCAATTTCTATGGTTCTCTTCTGGTCACTTTATACCTGTTGGCAATGTGACATACAGAGAAGATAATACTTGGATTCTGAAATAGGAGGTTCGTGCAATGACGCTGGTGATGTGGAACTTCTGTGGGTAGCAGTATATAAACATAGTGGGAAGAAGGACCACTATGTACTGAACCAGAACAATAATCCGTACACTTTAGAGAGAGTTTATAAAATACTAGATATTTACCAAACATATATTATGATATGTTTGTAGCTCTTAATTTGCATGGAAACCTATGGTTATGTAAATAAAAATCCCTTTGACAAACTCTAATGAGCTTTATAATACCAAACTATTTGTGTAGTTTTAAATAACAATGGTCCCAATAAGCATATATTTGAAAGCTTTGTCTCCAGTTGGCAGAATGGTTTGGAAAGCATTAAGAAGCATGGTCTTGTTGGAGGAGGTCTGGCCTCCTGGAGGAGGGCTTTGGGATTTCAAAAGTCTACACCATTCCTAGCTAACTTTCTATGACTACTTCTTGGGGATCAGATACAGGTTCTCAGATATACACAAAGTCTGCCTGCCTGTTGCCATATAGTCCAATAAAATGGCCATGGACTCATCTTCTGAAACTGTAGACCAAGAGACTATTTCATCTATAAATTGCATTGATCATGGTGTCTTAACAAAGCTGAAGAAAATAATGAGGACAATATTTTAACTGTTCTTGCTATGAAAATAAAAGATATTGACAGATAAATTTAATCATTGAAGAATTTGGAAAAGACACATGGATGATTGTAAAAATTAATTCAGGGTTCTACTTAGCAATATCACAGTAGAACATTTGACTTGAGTCACATGTGCAAGTGGCAATAAGTATTAAATACAATTAAACATGACTTTTCTGTTAATCAAAATGTATATGAACACCCACGTCTACATTAAGCCAATTTTAGATTAAGCCTACTTTAGACAAAAATATCCTTTTTCATACATCATCCTCTCAACAAAGAATATAAATATAGTTATTAATTATATATATAAGTTACAATATTAGTAAATAACCAAATCATTCATTACTTTATAATTGAATTGACTTTTAACAAAACCTATCACAATAACTTAGCATAGTTTTACATTTTGAAAAAAATATTGGGTTTAAAAATAATATTTTATTTTCAGTGTAAAATAAGTCTATAAATAGGCAGTGTCATCTATGATTTCATTAGAGGCTGTTACAACCAGTTCTACAACCTGAACTAATTTTAAATTATGCTTTCCTTGAATATTCTTATAGGACACAGTTTTCAATAAGTATTATGTAAACAAGAATTTTATCTATCCAAATTATAAAATTATAAGATTGTTAGTCATATCTTTTTATAATTTATTAGATTTTAAAAAAAAAAAACCAATCTAAGTTCCCACTCCCTCCCTTCCTCCCATTCCCTCCACACCCCCTCCCACCCTACCCCCATCCAATACTCAGAGAGGTAAGGCACATTGCCTTGTGGAAGGTCCATGGCCCTCCCTACTATATCTAGGCTAAGCAAAGTATCCATCCAAAGAGAAGAGTTTCTCACAAAGCAAGTACATGCAGTAGAGATAAATCCTGGTGTCAATGCCAGTAACCCCTCAGTCTGCCCCAGCCATGTAACTGTCAACCGTATTCAGAGGGACTAGTTTACTCCTATGCTTGTTCCTTCCCAGTCTAGCAGGAGTTGGTGAGCTCCCATTAGCTCAGGTAGACTGTTTCAGTGGGTGAACCCATCATGGTCTTGTCTTCTTTACTCATATTCTCATTCTTCCTACTTTTCAATGTACTTTGGGAGCTCAGTCCAGTGCTCTGATGTGGGTCTCTGCCTCTGTTTCTATCAGTAGCTGGATGAAGGTTCTATGGTGATATTTAAGATATTCATCAGTCTGACTACCCCTATTGCTTAGGGTCTTAGCTGGGATCATCCTTGATGATTCCCAAGAATTTCTCTAGAGCCAGGTTTTGAATGGAATTATAAAACACTATCCTGAATGCAGTAACCCAGGCCCAAAAAGATGAATATGGTATGTACTCACTCACAAGTATATACTAGTTATACTATAGTATACTATACTATAGTTCATGATTCCAGAGAAGCTAAGTAACAAGGTGAACCCAAAGAAAAAAAATATAGATACACCTGGGAAATTGGAAATAGACAAGATCGCCTGACAAAATTGAGAGCACAAGGGTTGGGGGGGGGAGAAGGAATGTGGAAGGGGAAGAGAAGGGTAGAAGGGGAGGGGTAAGGAGAACTTGAAGGAATGGGATGGCGAAATGGAGGCGGGACAGAAATGAGAGGAAGGAAAGATGTATCTTGATTGAGGAAGCCATTATCAGGTTAGGTATATCTTTAAAATACAATTTTGAAAAATCCAAGAATACCAGGGATATTTATTTATTGTCCCTGAACCTCAAAGGTAACAAGCTAGGAATTTGAAAACACTGAAAAACTTACTTTGGTAGTTTATTTCAATGTATATTCTTTTTCCAAATTATATCATTATTGATGAATAAACGTATTTTTTAAAGGAGTAGCATTTTATTACACTACAGGTAAACAGTATTTAAAAATCAAATATAGTAACACCTGGTCAATAAGGTACAGGCTTCTATAACATTCACTATATGTTGAATATTGCTAACTATATTTTATGATTTCTGTTCTCTGAAACAATTATGTTATTTTTCCACTTTCTGCCTCCTTTCCCCAACAAAACTTGTTACATACCACTGCTCTGCTTCTTCTATGTAATCTTTGGTTTGATGGAAAATGACTTTGATTTGATTTATACACTGTCTCCCTGTAAGATTGCATATGGTATCAAGCACTAGTGAAACCTGGAAAATAAAGATAAGGAAAGGCTCTGAACAGAGCGATCCACTGGGGAAACAAACCTATTCCTATGCAGTTATTAAAGGAAGTAAAATAATTACGGAAATATCATGCCGCGCTTCCAACGGATGTCTACGGCAGTTGTAAGTGATGTGATGTTGATTCTAAATCACTTTCAACACTGTTATCAGTTTGACCTCCCTCCTCATCACTTCTACCCTTTAAAATAATTCTAAGGGAAAACGGTGCAAGGATTCCATCATGTTCAATGGTTATTCTGCAGAAATGTCAGTACTGGCTTGCAATTCCACACGCCATCCTTTGGTCTGGGCAGAGGACTTTATAATCGAAAGATAATAAATCTAGCCAGAAAAAAAAATCTTTCTGATAAAAAAGGCAATTTTTAAGAAAATAGATTCAGTTTTCCTAGTAGTCTCTTGGGAATTCTTCTTGTCCAAAATATAATTCAAAGCAAAGCAAGGTGCAGAATAGAATAAGATGGGTTATGCTCATCACTGAGCCAACCAACTAGCATATGCAGACATTTTAAAATGAAATACTAATGTGAGGGTCCATATGCATTAAATGGTGGAGGGAGCACAGTACCATGAAATAAAACATTGCTGTCATTACTTCAAGATACTTGCCATCATCGCATAAAAGTGTCATAGGATGGCAGGAGAGCTGCTGCTAGGAGTCCAAAATAAATTCTACTATATTCATCTATCATACTTCCATAAGAAATTGCTGTAACAACTTACATTTAACAGTCCATTCACTGAATAATAGCCTCCACTGTAAGAAATAAAATAACGACAGTGAAAAGTCAGGTAAATGAGATTGGATGCTTTGGAGCCCTTTTGTAGTCCCAGCACTCAGGAAGCCAAAGGAGGACTGAAATACTGAGGGTCAAAAACCCTGTCAGTAAAGGGTTTGTCTTGTAAGCATGAGTGCATGAGGTCCATTTTCTTCCAACCCAAGAAGAAAATCATTAGAGGAGCCTGTAGTAGTAGATGATGACAGGGAAACAGGGTCTCTGCTCAAAGTGTGGCAACTGCATATACGACAAGAGCTGTGAAGGCCTAAATCTGACCAAATCTCTGTATGGGAAAGGGAATTGAACGAAGCCCGCTCCTAGCTGGGGGGTTTTTGGCAATCCTTAGCTGCTGGAAGAGGAAGGCTTGGTTTTATTAGAAGCATAGATTAGGATAAGTCAACCATGCTGCAGCAGAAGACCACACATTCAGGAATACTTGGGAAGTACAAATTGTCTTTGATGATGAGGAAAAAATAAAAAGAACCGAAAGCTGGTTGGGAAGGGAAGGGTGGTACATGTGGGAAGTTTGGGGAATATGATCAAAACATGTTCTATAAAAATTTCAAGGAACTATTAAAAATTAAAATAAATATGTAAACAATAGCAACAACCAAAAGAAAAATAAATAAAATAATGCTTGGTGGTATATGCTTATAATCCCAGCACTGGGTAGCCACAGGTGAATTCTGCCTCTTGCCTGCTGAGGAATCGAAACTCGCCTATTTAGTGAGCACCTAAAAATGAGAAGTCCTGTCTCTAAAGGACACAGCAGCTAAAGTCGCATCTACACAAGCATATGCTGGATGGCATCTGACAACAATTAAAGCAGCGTCTACGCTGGATGGCATCTGCGGAACAACAGCTAAGGCCCTGTCTACACTGGCATACATGAGAAAGTTTGAGGCTGTCATGGACTACATGTAAGAACTACATGTCTCAAAAACAAATGGGCAGACAGGCAAATTAAATATAATGATTTTAAAAATTCAGAAAACTTGTTTTCAATTCTCTTTTGTCTTACTTAGCTCCCATCCCTGTTTTCAGTTGTTGGCTGAGCTGCAACACATAACAAGCATGGCCAGCAGGATCCGACCTGCTGTACCCGTGAGTTCTGTCCTCCTCGCTTGGGAATTGCTATTTGTGTACAGCTTCTCCATCATATTACTAGGGCAGCTTCCTTCTACCTTCTGGAATCATATCCTGAAGTTGAGTAAATAATTTTCTCACACAAGAAAGACCTCTTACTGAAAACACACTTGCCTGCATACCTGAGTCACCAATAGAGGTAACCCTTTGGCCCCTCACTCCTATTTTGAATAATACAGTTTAAAATACAGGTAGAAGACATTTAGCGGCACTATCTATCTTGTTTAAGATAGAGGTATCCCAAACATCTAAAGCATTTAATCAATTTGTCACCTGGTTGGTTGAAATGTAATTTCAAAACAATAACAACAAGAAATTTATCTTAGCACACAGTCCTTTGACTCAATAGGAAGTTGTAGCAAAAACTCCTGTCCTCTTATCCCTGCCCATTTCCCATCCTTACATAACCGTGTCATCTGTTTCAACTAACTGAATCTCTCCCATTCATTGCCTGACCACATGAAGATATCTTGTCAGCTAGTGGATTTGTATGTGGTATTTCATCCAACAGGAAAATGTCTGCTCAGTTTTAGAAACCACTTCAGATCTGATTACCATATTTTGTAGCAATGTCTATCTAATGATTTCTATCCATAGGATGGCAGGTAAAGACTTTCCTTTAGTCAGGCATGTCTGAAGTCCCCGCAAATGAATGGGCTTCCAGCAGTCCCTAAACAATGGTACACTGCAAGGAGATTAATAACAGGATGCATGGTAGAAACCATCAAATAATGAAGTTCTAATGAAAGTGAAAAATTCATACCTTCCTTTATAAAGATAAGAACATGCATGGAATGAGTAGGCTGCTGACAACTCTCTAAAGACATACTTTTTAAGCAGCTTTCTTAAATGACTGTAAAATGACTACTTAATCTAACAGTGTGGTGTTAAGCACATTGCATAATCTCCTTGTGGCTTCCCTCCCTCCCACCTCCACTCCACCTGGAAACTCCTACACATCATTTAGTCTTCAACTTTTAACCCACTTCCTCCAAGAAGCTTTCCTGAGCCCTCGTGCTCAGTTCTGTGCTTCCTTGAGACGCTAAACTCCTTCCGAATCCATCGATTCTAAGTAAATGTTTTCTCCTTTGAAACTGCATTTCTGGAAGTACAGTGTGCGCACACCTTTCCCCCACGTTCCCCTCAGAACCTCCAAGCTCAGAGCCAGAGATAGCAGGCTGTCAGAGCTTCATAAGCAAACAAGCACCTGGAATAAGAGAGCCAGAGCACACTGTTGCTTTGTTCCGTTCTTGTACATTTGAAAACACAAATGGGAAACCTTCAAGGAAGTGCTTCCTTCCTAATACACCCAGTATGTTGCATTGTTCTGACCACTTTACTGCTAGAGTCCACCTCAGCCGTTCTTATCTATATTAAGCACTGGGAAGTCACTTCCTTTAAGGTTTTGCAATGGCTAAAATTATTCTCCCACCAGGCAAGAAAATCCAATGTTCTATCTGTTCTTTGAAATTTATTTCCTACATTCTATAAAATGTATACAATAGAGCAAGTTTGATACTTTCTCAAGTTGGTACCTCATCCCTCACCCTTTCTCTTTGCTTTTTTGTGAGGAAGAAGAGGATTTAAGCAAACTGGAGGTCAAAGGGCTAATAAAATTCCTGCTAGGTGCTACCACCAATTTCTGGGAAAAAAATGCTTTGTCTTTTAGAACATCAAATAAATAACAGACATAGTGGTCCTGAAAAATCTTAGGGTTCTACATCTGTTGGTGAATTACTCAATAAATAATATTTCAATAAGCTGTAAATAACTCAGACACTGATTTCAAGTCTTCTAAAGTATAAATAACAATGATTGCTTGGCATTTGACACATCTTAAGCTCACATGAAAATAATTAGAATTTCTCCCTGTTAAAAAAAAAAGAAGATGATCAATTTTGAAAACTACAGAGTCTCCATCTCCACTTTGCTAAGATCTCAGGCACATCATCTCTCGTCTGTCAATCTCGCATTCTGACTGTCAGAATAAACACAATTAAGCCATGACCTGCACCTTTCCTCCTGGAGGAAGAAGGGGACTCCGCACTTGAAGCTGGTTTCCGTAGAAAGCTTGACTTTCCCACAAGGCTTCAAAGACCTTTCTAAGGGCCTTCTAATGGATCGATGAGTGATTTTTAAAACTGTCTTTCTCGCTCCTCCACAAAACACTCCCTTATGCAGCTAATTGCAATTAATGTCATCAAGGGAGTTGGTTTCCAAGGACTGCATTAAAGATTCAGAAAGATCTGGGCATTGTGCTTGTTATCTCTAGTTCCTGCTGCGATGAGCAGAAACTGCAGGCCTTGATGCTGTGTGTAAACTCCTTCCCTTGGAGGTTGGCCTCCCCCGGCTGTGTTCCTCAGGGCTCAGAGTCCAAGTCCCTGTTCCCTGTAGCATGCAAACCACATAAATCGACCATCATCTTTTGTGCTTTCTTCCTTTCCAAGCCTTGTTTATTAAAACTCGTATCACCTCATACTTTTCAGGAGTTTAAATCCTCAGAAGTGCTTCATTTCTCCATCTCAAAAACAAGCATTCCCCTTAGAATAAGTAAACTAATAAAATCTGTTTTCAGTTCGAAAATCCAAAGTGATTTAAATTGCTTTGCTCTTCAAATACCTGATTTTTGAAAATACAAAATGAATACCTGTGCAACTAAGATTTACATAAGGAAAATTGCTCCAGTACTCAAGGCAACCATCATATTCGAAAATAAAAATCTTAAAATGTTATAGACCATTTAAAATGTGGAATTTTCTTTCCACAAATAAAACCAACAAAATATATCAAATGAACAATTGACAGAGGCTTCAAGATGATGATGACATTCTGATTTTTAAATGCATTCATGTCTGCACAACGTTTATAATGAAGGTGTAATAAAAACATGATTTAGTTATTAAAATATTTTGTTGTACAAAAATCATACTAATTTCATGAGATACTTTAACTCTGCATACAACCTCTTTGCAGATATTATTTCATTTATCTTTAAAGCGATACTAGGTTGTAGATAACAATTTATCCCCATTATACAAAAGGACCATGAAGTTTGAAGAAGCTTCCTCACAGAAAAAAATTAAAAAAGGACAGAGCCAGGCTTCTATATGAGCAGCCTGGAGAAGCATGGCTCTGTAGCTCTTGTTTGAGCTGACACACTAGACTTCTACCTGGTCAACTCGTCATCGAATTATAACGAATGCAATGATTTATATCAAACAAGGGGGATTACATTATTGTCAGAGAATAAAAAAATTGCTTACTTTTTCTCAGAAAAAACAAACTGGCCTGTTTCTCAGAAGAAAATAGTTTTAATAAAATTTATATTCCGGAATGGTCGTTTCAAGTGCATAAGTGTATTTGTGAATGTGTATTATGCATTAATATTTCAAATGCTATTATAATTTAAGAAACTAAATAACACCTTGAAATTTTCATTGGAATTAATTATCGCTATTATATATGTAGAAAAAGCAATTGATATGTATCTCTTACAAGGGGATATTTAAGAATGAGAGGATGGATATTTATAGCTAATATTCATAACCAGGAAAAACAATGAACATATCTGTGCATATAGATCTATTGTTCGTCCATACAGATTCTTGCTGGCACATATCCTGGGATGAGATAGCTACATCCTGTGCTTGTTTTAGTTTCTCAGGAACTTCCACATAATTTCCACAGCGACTCTACCAGCTGACACTTGCAACAGCAGGTTATAGTGTTCCTCTTTCCCTATATTCTTGCCAGCATCTGAATTTTTTTCTTGATGATAGCTATTCTGATTTGTCTGTGAAAGAATTTAAAAAATAGTTACAATTTGCTATTCTTTAACAGCTAAGCATATTAAAGGGTTTTCTGGTAATACTGTTCACTAATATTTTTCCTCTTGAGAGTTGTCCTTCAACTAACTTGCAACCCCTGGACTTTGGAAAGGACTATAAAACAACAGCAAAAAGAAAGGGGAAGTCAGTGACAGGCTTACAAATAACTAAAAGAAAAATGCAGGAACTAGGAATGACATAAACAATAATAGTCTGTTTATAGTTTTATTTGCAAGGCACTTCCCTGTTACTTCATTTTATTTCTGACAGTCCTGTTACAGGGTAGGGAGAGATGGTTTCGTTATGCTTGGTTTTGTTGTTGTTTTGATAGATGAAGAGCTGAACCTTAGAAAGGTTAAGTGATTTGGAGAAGAGCATTTCAAACAGAAATATTTAACATTGTCAAATAGATAAAACTGCATGAGGTGTGAAGTGCTGTTTCTGTGTTTTTGTGCAACTTATTGAGTCCATGCAAACTAAATTTGGAAAGAAGAAGAGAGGAAAAGTGACAAGAATACATAACATTTTGAGACACAGTTATTGAGGAATGCATTAAAATGTGTATCACATTCACGATAACCATTTGAAGCTCACACTCCACAGGCATTGGATTTGAACAAACTCGGGTAGAAAAGGGTTATCTTTTCTTTTCTAAACGTGCAAGTTTCTTCCAGGAAACTGGTTTCAGTATATCCAGAATACTTATGTGCATGTGAAGATTTTCTCAATTTAAAATTACCATTATTATTGTAAGAGTTTAAAAGATCTTCCTGGGTAAGTTCTAAAACCCAAATTCCTTACCAGTTCTAAATAGTTTCCCATGACCCCTCATTAGGATTGAAAACAGTGCACAGGAGCAAAACAGACAAACACATGAAGGCACAGAATAGCTTGGTTCTCCAGTTGGCTTACAGTATGGACACACCCATCCACCACTGGAGCTGACAACTGAGGACTCTCATATGCATAATATAAACACACACTATTCTCCAAATAAAACATCTGGCAACCTGTGTTGAGTTTAACTGTACCGATTGTTTACTCCTTGGAAATCGTATGTTTTTCAAGCATATGCTGGAACATATCCAGGACCTACAAGGGACCTTTATGGACTGCACTGGGTTCGGGTGGATGCACAGTAAGGCAAACTGTGTCCACTGAGTGAACTTTTAGGAGAAGCCACTATTTTTTATGCCTATGTATAGTCAATATGCCTATGATCAAAATCGGGTGCATTATAAGGAATAATATTCTCATTAGGGAGAAAAAAATCTTGCAGAGTCCAAGCCAGTCGATTGCAACAGAGAACAGCCTGTGCCAAGCCCCAAGGGCCCAAAATTCCACCTCCTAGTCTATCTCATAAATGGCAGCACATAAAACTATCACAGCATTTGAGCACTTTTCCATATACGTCCCTGCATCCTTAGAGAACATTCCAGATCTATGCTGTTCTTTATATAGAACAAAGTTCTTGCTACTTTGTGATCTCTATGTGCCTTTTTTTTTTCAATTCTTTGAATAAGACACCAACAACCTGGAAACTTCCAGTCTAGACACGGCCCACTGGTAACAGCAAAAAGAACAATAACGCTGTTTAACATCACAGCTAATTCCAGCTGCTCACTCATTTGGAAAGTAACAGTTTGTCCTTGGAAACCCCGAGAGACCTTCGTATAACATGGGATTCTACATTAGGATACAATTTCTAAGCATGTTATTCCATGTCAAATCAGGATAGGAAAAAGACGCCCTAGTAGAGCACCATGCTTTTCTTGGCTTCTCTAACAGCCGTTAGAAAAAATCCACGTGAAGTGCCACAAGAAACAGACACAGAGAAGAAAATACACAAATTCTAGAATAAGCATGAAATTCTGGAATTGAACATATCAATTTTTTTTCTACTCCATAAACTAAACACTAAATATTAAATTAGTTATCTCATTCTTGATGCACATGTCCATAAACACAGACATACTCTCATTATAAAATAACTTAGTTTGGCAGTGCATGCCTGTAATCCCAGAATTCATAGGGGCGAGTCTGAAGAATTAGAAGTTCAAAGTCAGGAACAGATACATAGGGAGAGACTGTCTCCAACTATAACAACAACAAATCTCAGCAGCCAAATAACACATACATAAACCTAAATTTTAAAAAAAATAGTGAGTTTATGAAAGTTATTTCCTGTGATCTGAGACACAAGACAATCTGTCTTGATTACAAAATAATACTTTTAAAAATACTCGACTGCCAGTCATGGAATATATATTTAGTGGTTGAACAACAAATTATTTTGATACATGACTCATAAGTAGAATTGCTACCTAAACTTCGTTGGCATCTTACTATCTTACTTTTTGCAGAGAACAGTATATTTTAGATAATCGAACATAACTCACACATTCATTTTTCCTTTATAAACTAAGTTAATGAATACACAAAGCACACAGTGACTGTGTCTACACTTCATACAAACATCTATATGGAAAGTGACAAATTCAGGCCATCATTCTGCCATTTATCTTGATGACATTAAACATCTGGATGATTTTAAATACCAAGATGTTGAGTGTCCTGCAGAAAAAAAAAAGCCTTGTGACTGCTTGAATCTTTACCTATCTGCTGCATAAAAATGTGTATTTGCATGCATGCATCTCCTCCAGGCTTCACATGGATACAGTAAGCATTATAGGCAGACGTGTCAGGTTTAGATTTTCTGCTATTATTGTTCTTAGTGAACGTCTGAACAGCAGAAAGGCCTTTTATTTTCCCTTCAGAAAATAAAAGTGATAATTGTCGTTTCAACCGTGTGAATTGAAAGGTAAAGATTTGCAAAATGAAGGTGCCTTGGTATTTCAGCTTTCATTTACAATGGTACCAGAGTGGGAGAGCTACAACACAAGGCAGTCTCTCAGTTGAGTGACAACTATGGGGTTGAAATGTTATATAAAACATTCCCTCTCTCATGATATGCTTAAGCATTTTATTTTTCCTCTGCATATCCAGTTAGGCCATTCAGATGAAATGACAGGAATTTGAACTTCTAAAGGATAATGTTGATGTCCCGTGTTCAGACCGATGATTTTCCATGGTGCTGGTAATAAATATGGAATCTAAGTTTCTGCTTTTTTATTATATCATAATTTCCCTGCACTATTTAAAGCTGAATGTGCCAATTTTTCAGCTGCATCTTTTTATTCTACCCTATTTGAAAAAAAGGCCATTCTTTTATAGGAAGCAAGGCAAACATTATTATAAAATAGAATATATATTTTGGACATTAGCTTAAAATAAAAATTCACATTTTTTTCAATTCTCCCTACTTTAAATTAATTCCACATATTCGGTAATGACACTTCTAAGCCTTTTCAATCAAGATTGCTTGCAGTCCATGCTATCAAAGTGAAATGAATATTAAGATGGGCAAAAGTGGCTGAAAGTTGGGAACTATTAGAGGCATAAAACAACACACACAGCATCACACACAGGGGCTCCCTGGAATGCCTTACCTTTGGGATCACTCAGGACAGAACCAAAGGCGCTAATGACCACATCAGCCTTCAGGCGCACCACCTGCTCTTCATCTTCAACCCAGTTTCCAGTTTCATCTTGCTCTGTTCGAACAAATTGCATTGCCACAATTTTTCCATCTTTGACTATAACTTTCCGTGGAGAAAGGAAAGGCAAAAATTCACATTTTTCTTCCTTAGCGAGTTCCATCTAAAACAGAAGAATACATAAATAAAATGTGAGATACTGAGTATCACATGCAATCGGTGATTTTCAACTCAATTGTTCAAGAGCATGTGGAAGCCCTGGGTTAATTTCCAGCACCTCAGAAAGAGACCCTCTCAAGTCTTATTTATTAAATGGCCTACAGTTGGCGATGTGTGATTCTCATCTGCACTAATCTGGGCTCCTAACACCTTAGTTTTGCAGAATAAGCTCTATTTACAATTATGTTAAACATAAAATATTTTTTATTAGTTGGGGTTGTGGTACACCCCTTTAATCCCAGCACTCATTTGACAGAGG
This sequence comes from Dicrostonyx torquatus, assembly GCA_028555095.1. Lineage (NCBI taxonomy): Eukaryota > Metazoa > Chordata > Mammalia > Rodentia > Cricetidae > Dicrostonyx > Dicrostonyx torquatus. Next base: position 4,615,599 of record JAQHUG010000019.1, on the reverse strand, counting down.
GAGGCGGATCTCCATGAGTTTGAGGCCAGCCTGTTCGACCAGAGCTAGCTCCAGAACAAGCTTCAAAGTTACAGAGAAATCCTGTCTTTAAAAAAATTATTAATTAGCTGCATGTGACTGAATTAGATAAAATATCAATAAAGTGGATGAACAAATCTGTGCAAACACATGATTAGAATATGAGTTAGGGAAAGAAAGCCAGACATGCTTGGAGTAAGTGTGGAAAATAATTCCTTCTTCCTTTTTTAACAATATAGTCATCAGTGAAAAAAATAGAGGGGCATCAGTGAAAAAAATCAGAGAGACAAGCCCAGACCTCCTGGAGCATTATTCTTATCTGTGACTCATCCTCTCATCAAATAGGAATTTTTTCCTATTTGTCTACTTTGTGTCTGTAGAGGTTGCCCATTCACACAAAAGGTTCAAATTCCCTTATATTACTATTTTCCACCCTTTGTTTTAGATGATACACAGACATTTACAATACAATGAGTGTGCTGTCTCATACACACACACACACACACACACACACACACACAAAGTAGAAAATGTGCCCCTACAGAGACCATTCCCATACCTGTAGAAGGCAGGTGGGCTCTTGGTGGGAACTTTCCTGAAAAATGTATGATATTTTGGGGAGGCAAGCTGTCTCTTAAATGATCAAAATAGTAAAAACAGTATGGTGTGTAAGATATGTTCTCCTTTGTGACAATTGCATAATGTAACACAAGAAACAAGTTTTTGCTGTTTCAAGAATGAGGAATGGTATTAAAGTTTAATCATATTGACATAATTGAGTGAATGACATTGTCAAATGTTCATGGATTGAATAAGGCTATCCAGCATGTATATTTATAATTGTCCTAGACTCTGGGAAGGGCCTAAGTAAAATACAAGACTATGCATCTGGTATTGTAGAGTATGCCTGGTAGGTTGCTTTACAACAGGTTTTGCCCTTCCTTATATTTCTTGTCTATTTGACAGTTTGTATTTATTTGAGTGCAGATTCCCTTAAGGTATTTAGCAAAGTTGATGCTAAATTCAAAAATAAAATTATATATCGCTAGCAAATGAAAATACCCTTAAGATTTTCCTCAGCAGGTTTCTCCCACAGACCCCAGGTTTAGAGGACCTAAAAATCCATGTTTTGATTGTTACAAAACAAACAAACAAACATACTGAATTCCAGCACCTACTCAGACTATATCATAATTTTTATGTTTTCTTTTTCTCGTTGATCTCTACATTCTAAAGCTTTGTGGTTCACCGTGCTTGTGAGAAATCCAAGGTACGGAGACTCCACCTGCCTGAGCCTATTTTCTGTGTACAGGGGAAGGAAATAAAAGCCAGAAATGTTGTGTGAACTCTTTTAAGCTTCATCTCAGAATGAGGGTCTTGTGTGCCTTAGTTTGACTGGTTCATAGTTGCTATCATGGGCAGCCTCCCCTGTCACGTCTGCAATCAGCCTCTGGGTTTCTGCTCCAAATAGGAAGCTGGGAAGAAATCCACGTACTGTTTCCCCACAATGAGATGCAGGACTGGGTCAAGGGAATTCACTGTAAGGCAATGATAATGATAATCCATACACAATAAAACATCTTGTAGAAGCCAGAAGTGAACAGTTGAGCTGGCAGCAGGTCTGTTTTACTTTTACACCACACCCTATCACTAGCATGTGCCCACATGATTTCTCTGTTAGCTCATGGTCCTTCATCTTTAATCCATATCCTACTACATCATAATTTTCTAATATGACATAATAATAATTTTTTAAAGATATTTAGCTTTCCTTCTTTGGGATTTGCTGCTGTGAGATCATCTATTGTCTGTCTTTTTGTGGGCATAGCTGACTTTCAAAAATAATAAAGAAAAAAAATCAAGTTTAAAAAAAAAGATATTTAGCTCTCTTAACTCCTGAATGACAGTGTGCTTAAGCCTAGCAGTACAAGCACTGCCCTTCTGGCAGGTTATTTTGAATTCCTGTCTCAAACTTGTTGATATGTATGTCCCTTTGTCATACTACATGTGGCAGTTATGTTGCTATCAAATACAATTTTATTTACTATTAGTCATTTTATATACAAGGGGAGAAATGTTAAGACAACCCCCAAAATATCACCTGGACAATGAGGCAGGGATTTTGGTATAGAGATGTATCAAGGACACAGTTTTAGCTGACTCAGTAGGAGCAGTCCTTGTAGGGAAGCAGTTCTCAGACCATAATATCAGGATGAGAGGATTATTGTAGAAATTTTCTTATGTAGTATCATATCAACATTCACACAAGGATCAAGAGAAGGCTTTGCCATTTGCTTTGAGGTTGACAATGCAGAGGAGGGTTTTGCCATTTTTCTTGGGGTCTGAGGCTCTAGGTTACTTGGCATGGCTGACTCAAGTCAACAACACACATTTAATTGGGGCTTTACTCACTCTGGGCTTGCTCTGCATCACACATAGTATGATTGTGAGTCATGTTCTGAGATCTGATGACACAAATATGACAGAAAGGGACAAAGCTATAGGTTAGGAATTTGGAGGAATAGAGAGCCTTCTAAGAGAGTAAGAGAATCAAGCCTCCCAGTAAAAATAAATGCACGAGTGCCTTAAAATTGTGAAAGACAGTAACCAAGGAATAAGTTTACACTTTCTTGATCCATTCTTCCATTGAGGGGCACCTAGGTTGTTTCCAGGTTCTGGCTATTACAAATAATGCTGCTATAAACATAGTAGCACAAATGCTTTTGTAGTATGGTTGGGCATCTCTT
>JAQHUG010000019.1:4572135-4611864 GCA_028555095.1 Dicrostonyx torquatus | reverse complement strand
AAAAAAAAGGTTTATCTACACTTGGAATACAGAAATGGGTCATACATAAAAGTAAATGCTCCAAATTTACCTAAAATGATAAACATTTTTTTGTGCAAAAAAAAGGAATAAGTTTACAAAGTCAATGACATAAATGAGTAAAAAGAAAGTTACTGAACCTAGATAAAGGCTATATAAGGGATAAAGCACATGTGGAATAAGGAGACAAAATCATGCTCTGTGAAGAAAAAAAATAAGTGTTCATCTTTACATAACAAATAGCAAACTACTACACAGAACTCTTTAAATACGAAGATAATATAGTATTAAAATTTCTATCTCCAGTATCCAAAAGTGATATTCAAAGCCAATGACAGATAATTTCAAACAAGTGTTCTTTCAGATCAATGCATCCAGTATGTTACATTCAAAAGCTTCAAGACAGGATGCTATCCTATTTATTTCTGTTCAAAGAACTGGCACATACAGTCTTCAAAAGAAAAAAAAAACAGCGTGACTGATAAACTATTACAAATGCCTGGAAAATACTCAAATTAATGAAAACAAAGCTAGCTAGTTGTAGATTTCAGTGAATGGGTTAAAAAAAAACCCTCAAACTATAAGCAGATGGGTGTGGAGAAGATATACTACTTAGCCATAATTCTACTTTACAGAAGGGCATAAACAGAAAATGGTAATTACTATGTTGCCAATTACCACTAAGAAACGATGGATCAGGTTGACCAGTTATCTGCTATGTGTATACACGAATATTCTGCTACTCATAAAGACAGCTTTTTAAGATAAGTCATTCATAAACACAATTCTATACCATCTTCATACTTGAAGATTTTTAATGATCATTGATAATCAAGAAGTATGAGAAACTGGTACAAAAATGCAGCTGTCATGGCATATCATCTATTTATATTTTCAGCTGGATTGTATGCATTAGCTAGCCTTCTGGTCACTGTGTTCAAGAATCTTGACTGAGGATTTTATGAAAGAAAAGACATATTTTTAACTCATGCTTGATTGGTTGACCCCATGTGCTTGGCTAGAACATTGTAGCATAGGACCTTGTAGTAGAAGAAACTTTTCACCTCATGGCGGTCAGAAAGCAGACTGCTAGATACGGAGTTAGAAAAACAGAGAAATATAGAGACTGATAGACAAAAAAGTGTCCAAGGCAAACAAATTACCAAGGACTGTACAGCAGTGATCTACATCATTTAGCAAGACTTGTATCTCATATTCAAATATTCAAAGAATTTCTCTAAACATCACTGAGTGCTAAGAACCACGTGTTTAACACATGAGTCTTTGTAGGACATTTCATAGTAAAGCAATCACACTGTTTTTACATGGGGACAACTGGTACATCCAACAAACACAGAAACTTCTCCCCTTCTTATCCTCACCAATAATTACTCAAGGGAATATGGCAGTGAGCAGCATCAAAGCTAGGCTCAACAAGTTAGTTTGTCACCTCCTTTTTACACAGTATTAAAAAAGTAAAAAAAAATAATCTTGGCTTTGATTTTCACTTCCATATTTAGGAAAGATATGTAGTTGAAGCTAAGTAAAATAAAAATAGTTCACTACAGCATGCAATAATGATAATCATTTTAATGATTAACTTTATGTAATGTGATGATTTGGTCTGATTAATATTACAGGCATCATACTGCAGAAATTATGAAACAACTTAATTTACTATAATTAAAAGCATGATGTCAACTCATTTTTAGATTGCATATAGGCAAGGTAAGCATAGCTTATAAACCATAATGAGCAGAATCAAAACCAGCATATATTAAATTCGGGAATAACTTCTAATTATGCCAAAGTTTAACAAGCAATGTGAAGAAACAATATTCTTTATAAAATGAAATCTCTATGATCAGTATATTTAACCATCAATCGGATAAGAATACCAAGACCAAAATGCTAATCTTGGAAAAGTTCTTATTTCATCACTGTTAAAATTTTGGGTATACCAAAAATATTTTTGGCTACACAGTCAAATTCATGCATAAATTTAACCCAGTAGTATGTAGTTCCCATGTACAAAATTGATACTGGTTAACATAGGTAACAAATTAATACTTGTCTTAAATTTTAAAACGTCAGCAATGATGCCCACTACAATAACATGACCAATAGTTCTCTACATGACCATATAATGATAACATGACAAATAGCTCTCTACATGGCCATATTTTCGTTGCACTTCCAAGCATTTGTTTATACTTCTCTATGTATTTGCTCGTAAATCCAAGCAATATATCTTTTCATTTAGCTTATCAAAACTCCTGACCCTTGATATATGATCCCTTTTAAATCAGATAATCTTCCTTGTTCTCTCTCATGTTTGAGGAAATCTCTAATCACCCTAATCTGTCATTCAGGAGAAAATTGCTAAGTATATAGAACCAATCAAATTGAGACTTAGAGTGAAAGGCTCCAATCTTGAATATTTTAATTCACCTACTAACACCTTACACCTTGACTTTATGACTATTTGTCTATTTTACATTAGAAGCTGAAGTCTTATCTAAGGCCTAACAATGGAGAGAGACTATTAAGTGTGAAGTGTTGTTACTGACCTGATCTGTTTATGTTCTATGTCAAACCTGAATGTTACTTGTAAGTTATGGCTTGACGTGGACATTCAGAAGCCTAACATTTAGTTTATCTAAACATATTCATCATGTGTAAACACAGTGACTCTGATAAAATATGAGTTGTGATTCAACTGGAAAATGTAGCAAACTTCTTAACTTGTAACAATATTGATGTGCATATAACTCCTGATATCATTTGATGATTTCCAACTAAATGACTTGTCATGCATATCCATTCTCTCTCTGTTTTTCTCTCTGTATTTATCTGTGAGTCTCTCTCCTCATATCAGTTATTGTATGCAAAATGATATAATAATAAATGATTTTTTTCAAAATGGACATGAAATGACAGAGTAGAAAACACACTATTTAAGCTAAATGTGGAATTAATCTTGAATAATAGTCAATAACAGTCTAATGGGAATGAGCTAGCTTTGAGAGAATTCTGGAATGGAAGCTCTTCTCTCTCTTGCAACAAGTCTAGATGAAAGAAGGAAGCTCATCTCTACAGTGAATGAGACTTGTTTAAATTCCCTTTAAAACATGTTCCTGGGAATAACTCCTGGCGAATTCAAATGAGGGCATGGCATTCTTGTCTGTGACATGTTTGGGATAGGGTTTACCTCCATAAAAACAATGGGGTAGGGAGCTCTGCAGTCATATGGACTATGTAACTAACTGAGATGTTTGGAGATAGAACTCTTGTGTGAAAGGTCAAACTACACATACTTCTGAGAGTCAGCATGACCTGAATTAAAACAAATAGTGATATTGCAAGATGAGACCTGTCAGTGATAATGCACTTCTTGGGTGCCTGACACCTTCTGTTTATTTCTACTCACTAAATTAGTAAGAAACCTTGATGTCTTGTAGTACTAATCATGCTAGGCTGATTTTAAAATGTAATCACCTGGTTATTTTGGTTTTCAAAGAGGTAAAAGATGATGAAAGACACAGAGCAAATTCTAGGTACGTACATGTACTCTTATAATCCTTAATTTAAAGACAACTTTTGTCTATTTTATAATGTGAAAATGTTTTTTATTTTTCTTTGAAAATTCTATATATGTATACAATGTATTTTGATCATATCCAACTTCAAGTCCCCAGCAAATCTGAGCTCTGAGATTTTTCCTCAACAGTCTCCCCATCCAAAATTAGTGTTTTCTTTATTTTTAATCACTGACTGAGTCAAAATAATGCTGTCCTTGTGCCCATGGCTAAGTTGTAATCTAATGTTGGGGCTTCACTCCATCTTCCAGCAGCCACACACTTCAAACAGTGTGTTGAACAGGGTTCAACAAGGGATGCTATTTTCTGGACTACTCCCTTATTCATACTGGCATTCTGGCTACCTGCCTTATAATTTCTGGTACACAAATTAGCAATGAATAAGTAATAAAATGCTATATGTTGTAAAATCTAGCCTCTATTTGCTTGATCTACAATCAGTACAGTCAGGCAAGCGTTTCCTAAAACTCTTCAAAATGCAAGCATTTGAACATAAAGAGGTATTACTCCATATAAGAACTGTGTTAAACATTGGATAAATATAGTAGCCCTCTAACCGAGTCCTCATTATCTGGATTGGGTCACTATATAAGTGCAATACTCAGAATCACATCGTAAGGAATTATTGAGAAGATGTAGAGAAGCTTTGCACAGATATCATAAAACACATCACTTCTAGGGAGAAAAGAATATTTTACACTCTTCATTTATGATTGATGACATATCCTTAAACCTGACTAGATCTCACTGTTGTTCACTTTAGATTTAGACAGAGTAAAGCAATACTGACTGGATTGTAATATTTCACAAAAAGTTATTCCCATAAAACTTAGTGTCTTGGAGCTATCTTTTTCAATCTGGAAATGACTAAATATTAAAATTCTTGTACAAGATACAATCCTGTCTTCTCTCATAAAATGTCAATCTTCATTTTTTTCTGATATATTGTGATTAAATTTAATGTTTTAATATATTGCTTCATCATGTTTTCTTGTTTTAGTTACTTCTTTTGCTTAATACTTAGTTAACTATTAAGTGTCAAGAGACCTTAAATAATTAATCTTTGATCCTAATTTGATAGTGTGTCCTATTTTTACTATAAAGTAACATGGTAGTGAAAAGGGGTTTTGGGGGGGCTTACAACTATAGGTTACAATGCATTATTTGAGATAAATCAAAGAGGTAAGGGTCTGGGTAGCTATTCACACCACACCTGGAGCTAAATGCCGTAGGAAGCAAATGCATTCATGCTACCTGCTTTCTTGTTGGCTTTTAGCTGGTTATCTTTATTTTATGTATCTCAGAGACTATCATAGGGAATGATGTTTCCCCAAGTGATCTGGATCAATAAATAAATAGGGCAATATTTCACAAGTCAGCCTAATCTAAATAACTTCTCAATTAAAATCATTTTGAAAACTATTTTAGGTTGTGGCAAGCTGTAATTTACAAGTAACCATCACATATGTAATGGGAGAAAGTGAAATACTGCAGCTAACAGTAATAATTCATCTGAAGAATGATTATTTCTTTGAAACATATCTAAAATATTTTTGAAGTGTGTGAATGCATAGGATGTATATTTTGAATATTTTTATATCAAATTAAAATAATCTTATAAGGTGAAGATACTTTTAATATATTTCTTTAAAATGGGTCACTGATTTACCAATTTGAATGAAAACAATTCTGTATTTGGAGTCAAATAATGAACTGACTAAAACAACCAATGGGAGGAACCTGCATTTAATTTGTGAGATTATCATTAAGAAATAACAACTCTGTTAGAGTAACAGAATGCATAGAGGGCCATACAAGGCCTAGAAACAAAAGTCAATTAACAGAGATAACAGAGAACATCTGCAGAAAAGCAAAACCAACAACAAAACCCAACTATCTTCAGGGAAAGCCTTGAAGGACAGTTATGACGCCTTTAAAATAAGACTTAAACAGGGATGAAGATAAATTAGTGGTTCGTCTGAAATCCCAGCTATTCAAAATGGGATACTTGTTCACAAGTTCACGACCTGCCTGGCTTACCCAGAAATTCCAGGCTACCCTTAGTGGCAGAGAAAGACCTTGTCTCAATATCAAATTTATGAACGGGATATACATGTAGTTCAGAGGTAAAGTGCTTGTGTGGACAGTTGAAGGCTTTAGGTTAAATTTTTAGTGCTACAGTAAAAAGATGGAAATTTTATGGTCATCCTTGTGTGCTTTTCTTTCACTATGCTTCTTGGGATGCTAAGTACTGACTAAGATATGCAACTAATAAATTGAAGTAATTCAGGAAAGGTGGAAGTGGTCTATATTCCTAGTTCCCAGGAGGGTGAGGCAGGGGGATTAATTGGCCTGGGCAGACTACACAGTAAATTTAAGGCCACCCTAGACTATAATGTAAGGCTATTTTTTAAAAAAAGTTAATAAATAATAAAAATTACCATTATTTAGTATGACACATTCTCTCACTGTATATATCTATACATATAGATATAGATAGATGTAATATATATATATATATATATATATATATATATATAAAAGAGATTTGGAAAAATTTCTAGAAGATAAATTATCTCCAGCACTACAGATACCCAGAGCCAACATATGCAATGAACCCTGTGGAATATTGAACATTGCTTTTAAATACATGATTTTGAATGAACATGAGCTTTTGTTGGCTCTTGGCCAGTTTTCAGTCCCCTCTCTCATATTTTTTTCTGAATATTAAAATGATAAAACTTGGTGAAAGAAAGGATACTTAAAAAGAATGTAGCTGCACAGTGATATCATAGATGAAAATTCAGACTATATTTTATATTCATTGACCAAGGTGCTCCAACTTCCAGTTCAAAACTTCTATTTCTTTCTAATTCCTCATACTACACTGTATCAAAGTGACTTTCCATAAGGTAAACACATTCAGATTCCTAGAATGTCATATTTCTGCAATAAAAGGAGTACTCAATATGTACTTACTATTTAGTACCAAGGGAGTCTCTAACTGCCATTAATTAACTTTGTTTGCCTGGAGGCTGTTGTCTGTATTTATTTGTTTGGTTTCAACTCCCCTTGGCCAGTCTTGCTAACAAGTCCCTGATCATGGTCCATGAAGAATTGCTCTCAAATGATGTGCAGGTGACAAACATGCAGGAGGTGCTCCATAACCTTTCTAGGGGGATATTAAATTTGTGAATTTATACAGGTTATTTACTAAAAATAGTCCCAGGTTGATACCTTGTATGATTAAATAAAAGCTAGGAACCATCTGATACTCATACAAATAACTAGATGATAGATGATAGATAGATAGATAGATAGATAGATAGATAGATAGATAGATAGATAGATAGACAGACAGATAGATCAAGGATGGGGTGAGGGCAAGATACAGAGAATTAAACAAAGAGTATAGCTTTAACATTGCAATGTTTAAAGATGCTACAGAGGGGACTTTAAGTCAAACTCCTTAAAAGATAAGGTATGGAATATATTGTATCGTTCCAAAAAGATCCAATTAATAACTGTATTCTTTAAATGTATTATTTCAAAAATCACAGTAAAACATTTTTTGACTATTGGACTAAATTATCTGCCACAGATATTTATATTAAAATAATATTATCAAGACAGCCGATCCTTTAAATAACTAAAAGATTTTTTAGTAACAACCAAATCTAATTAAACCAGTTGCTATGCTGATAAACCATAGAGGACATAGCTCAGAGACGCCATTCCAACAGAGAAGGGTAACGAGTCTACCATGCTCTGCTGCTATTTAGAAACTATGTAAGGTATACAGCAGATCTCTGCAATGTTCTTTGTGAATGGAATTTGTTATTAAAACTAATTTTGAGCCATACTCTTCCCGGCCATAATCAGTAACAACTACAAAGTCCTTCCTTGACCTTATTCTTTAAATTGATCAGGCGAAGAGGTCTGTTGGGTCCTGATCTTCATGCCTCCTTTTAGGGATTCCCAACAGCCTACAGCATTCTGGCGGTTCTGTCTGATCTGCCAACAGCTTTTAATGCCAGCATTTTGGGGGATTCTGCTATCCTGTGAAATTTAATCTCACCTATTTAAGCTTGCAGAAAGTACTGGAGGGAATTATTAACAGATTTTCCCTCATCTTCTTAAAGGATAGCACTGAGTGATTGGCTGGTTTCCCCAAGGACTGAGGGCTGAGAAGTGCTAGTGTGTCAGTAGCATCCTGTTTAGCATGTGTGTGAGGCCACTGGGGAGCCTGAGAGACATTTGGAATCAGAATTACATCAATATGCTGATGATGCCTCCCTATCTTCTTCTCATCAAACCTATATCCTTCAGCATTAATGCTTTCTTAACTAAGATGGAAAGTGCCTCCAAACAGCGCACTGCTTATGGTTCTAATTAGACAGCTGGAAACTCATTGATGACACATTAGAGTTTTCCCCAGGAAACTTGTTAAAATGCAAATTCTCAGGCCCACCCCAAACTTACCCTGACAGAAACTCTTGGGACAAGGCCCATGCAGTCTGTTTTTAAGAAGGTGATTTTCAATCCATTCTTAAGTTTTGAAAACCTATGCATTAGAGAAATGGCTTGTAATTTGTCACTGAAAACTTTATTAGGAGATGCTTCCTAGTTGTATATTTGGTTGAATATTTCTGGATCCAGGCATATTGGTTTTGGTCACTGCAGTGGTTTGAATGAAAAATGTCCCCCATCAGTGTGGGTGTTTGGACACTTGGTTCCCAGTTGGTGGTGCTGTTTGGGATTTGGTGCAGTCTTACTAAGGAAGTACATCATTGGTTGTGGACTTGGAGATGCCATAGTCTTGCCCTACTCTGTTTGTTGTTGAGGATGTGGTCTCTCAAGTTCTTGTTTCTGCTCCCATGCCTGACACTTGTTGCCATGTCTACTTCACCATAATGGATGCTCCATCTAGAACTGTAAGCTCAAATAAACATCTTTCAATAAGTTGCCTTGATTGTTGTAATTTATCACAGGAACATAGAAGAAATTAATAACTTTGCCGGGAGGTGGTGGCACATGCCTTTAATCCCAGCACTCAGGAGGTAGAGGTAGGTGGGTCTCTTGAAATCGAGACCAGCCTGGTCTACAAGAGCTATTTCCAGGACAGGCTCCAAAGCTACAGAGAAACCCTGTCTCGAAAAACCAAAAAAAAAAAAATAATAACTTTTAACCATAGCCATAAAAGGCACATTGCCTCAAGCAATTCTGTGCTCAGAGATGTTCAAATCTGTAATAATTCACATGTGTTACAAAAGGCTCAGAAAATGCTTTGCTGCTCTGCTTTGTCCTCGCCCAAGGAAGGAGAATTGGATTCCAATTTTAGAATATAAATTCTGATGGACTTATGATGAGGCAATTTACTAATGGACAAGCCATGCTATTTCCAAATTTCACCCAAGTTCAAATTATTAAATATTATATATTTTGAGGGAAAAACATAAAAGCTATGTTTTTCAATATTTATTGACTTTAAAAATAGAGAACTTTAAAAACACATGTTTGTTGAGAGAAAACATATGAGAAATTAAATAAAAAAGATTTTGGACATTTATGTTAGTTAAAAGTATGTCCCTGAACATAATTTCTCAAATCCCATGCATTAGAATAGATAGAATCCATATCTAATCTCCAGCACAGTAACATCCTGTTTCTACTGTAAACCTTGAGCGTTCTTTAGAAGTTGACAAAACTAAGTAATGACTATGATGAATAAGCATGGAAGCCTCAATAAGATCTGGAATCATCAAATTCAAAACACCATGCACATTGCTCAGATACTCAAGCGTGGTCTTTATACACTCTAATAATGAATGACTTATTACATATCTCATGTTCTGACTTTGCCTAAATTATTAGATAAGCCCTCTAAGGATACAAAATTCAGCTACCTTGAAAGGTTAGTACAAGAACAATGTTTCTGAGGATCTCTAAAATAATACTGAAGTACTTGTAAAGTAACAATGAAGAAACCGTTGTTCTATATTTAAGTAAGCTCCAGAACAGCTTGAGATCTACTGATGCTCCACTGTAGGTTTGCCATTGTACTCCAGAGGCTCCTTATTTCATCTCAGCACCTTGCAAAATGTGCATCCTCCTGCTTTTGGCCCTCTACTGAGTTATGCCTAGACTGAACTCTCTTCAATTCTGTATCTTGTTACACTGACTCAGTCTATGTTTGATGACCCACTAAGTAGCTTCCTTGCTTTTATCTCTACTGTTCCATAAATTCCATAAAATTCTGCAGAAGAGTAAATCCAAAAGTTATCTTAGGTCTTCATTATACTATATACAGAATAGTCCCAAACTTTTCCTTATAATTAGCAGAATCTTATTGGTACCCACAAGTCCCTACCCGATCATAGACAGTCACATTTATCTGCTTTTAACTAAATGAACTCACTAGGAGACTTTCTCTGTTAGGACAGAGACCATTTAACTAAGTCAACAGTGTTCATTACTGGATGCCAATCTTCCCTCAATGTTACCTTTTTTATACTTAAAATTAATCACAGAGACCTGTCAAAGAACCCTCTGTAAGGCTGAAGACGCTGCCTTTTCCTCCACCACACTCGGCATTCAAGCACAACCCCCTACACTCCATTTATCTCCATATCACCGTTTTCCCCCCGAACCTATTACTCTTCAATATACTACTGGTAGTACAATATATTTATTTACCATATAGGCAAGCATACAAAGTACTTGTTTAGTCCCTTGTTTATTTCTTTATAAACTTTATGAGGGCATGAAATTGGCTCTGCTCTATTTAAGTCACTTGAAATAATGCCTAGTATACAGGAGGTATTCAGTCAACACAAGGTGCATGAATAAACACCTTTACTTTAAGTAAACCCAGGATGGGTGTTTTATGAGTTGTGTAAGACAGAAATACTTGCCATTTATTCTTCCTAGTTGAAGACAATGAGAAGATGAGGACACTATGAGGAGTAAAGTAATTAATACTGCCATTTAGGATGCTAAATTTTAGATATGGAATGTCCCCCAAAGCTTATATGCAAAAGCTTCTTACAAGCTTGAAAGTCCTATGGAAGCTCTAGGATGTGGGACCTGGTTGGGAGAAGTATGTTACTGAAGGAGTGACGCTAATAAATTTATTTTGTTCCCTCTCTACCTCCACCCCACACCTTCCAGTATTCGTGCCCATCTCTGGGCAAGAAGTTTTCCCTAAAAAATGTTTCTACAACAATGTTATGTCAACACAGAAAAATTGGTTATTTCAAGTAGCGCTTATCTTAAACATTGAGCTGAAAGAAACCTGTGCTTTGTACAGGTTTGTTGTGTTTTTATCTCAGGTGTTCTTGCCGCAACAAATGGCATATCAAGACATGAATTGTCTTCTATTTCCAACCCAAAAATAAAAACATTTGGTCATGAAATCCATTTAGTCATGAGGAATAGATGAAGAAAATGCAAAATACTTAGTGTACAGTGTATTTCAGGAGTTTGTTATATTTCCCAATCCTATACTAAGCAAAGCGATGGAAATATAAGTAAATTTAGCACCCATTTCTCTTTTAATTTGGCTGTTTAAATTTTCAAAATGGTACGAGTGAACTAATTAATGTCTAAAAGTGTATGTGTGAAAAGATTCTTATGATTATAAGATGACTTTGGATTTGGGAGGTAAAAGCATATTAAAAGAGTAGGTGATAGAGCAAAACCTACAGAGTAAAACTGGCATTTGAAAGCCAGCTATGAACTACTGATGACTGATCATTTACTGAGGTCAATTTGTACTATGGCTGATCTACATGCGACAAATTGCCCACCAACTGAGGTTATAATTCTTGCCAGATAGAGAGCCTCCAAGCATGTGCAGACATACTCAAGGAAATCGAATTCAAAATACTAATTTGAATAAAATGAGTAATTTATCTTTCTATAAATATATACTCCATTGATGGCCTCACAACTATTGTACTTATAATATCTTTCTTTTATAGCATTGCAATTGGAGAGATCATGGTGTACACAAGCAGCTGATGCTTTATAGAAGACTAGTTGGAATGAAATGATGCTAAATCTTCATCTGTGGTGAGTTAACTAAAACACCAAATCTGAACTGTGCTCATGGGAAGGCTCTTTTAAAAAAGAAAACCATGCTATAGTTTCATTTAACTTTCTTGCTAGCAGAAACAGTTGATGCTAACTGTGAATATGACAGGATACACACACACACACACACACACACACACACACACACACACACATATCCCAGTGACTAGTTGGACTTTGGGGAACTTAACTGTTTCCAATTATAACATTTGTGTAGCATCCACACATTTTATAAAATGCAGATTGTTGAGGTTATGGAAATCTTAGCACATTTGACAATTAATAATTAGAATACTCTTCAAAGTTACTCTAACAGTGACAAAAAGATATACCAGTGGTTTTGACCCAAATATGTGTATCATTTTATTCAAATTAATTTTTAAAAGTTCCTTTTAGGTAGACTGTCAAAATGAAAATAATTACATAGAGCCCAGACTTTTCATCTGTCCAATTTAAGGACAGTCTAATGATTTAAATTAGGATGGCACGCTAACGGTACCATTGCCTAAAAGCTGCAGGATTCCCCCCATCTCCTCTGATGGTCACCATTACCTCCTCTGGAACAGCACGAATATTAACAAAGCCCTTTCTGAAGACGACAAACACACGACAGGCTCCGCAGCGCAGAGCGGATGTTGCACAGTCAAAGGCAGTATCTCCGGCTCCAAGTACAATCACGGCTCCCCGTATGGATGGCAATGGAGAGTGACAGGCGCACATCCCTGAACGATGAAAGGAAAACCCCATTTTCAAGTAGAGAAACCATTTCTGCATGACAGCTCAAAAGATACTTGTACTCAAAGCACTGTAAAATTGCATCTTGCAGTTTTCCAGGGTGGAGTGTCACTATCAAATTATTCTGCTTCGTTGAAGGACAGTTTTATTCCCATTTCAAGAATATGCTCATATATGTAATTTTACACTCAGTATCCTTAGCTTCTTTTTTCCCTTTTAGAAGAATTGCTGCAACACCTTTAAATTTTTAAGTTTATAATAAACAGGATGAATCAATTAAAATTCTATCAAAAATGATACATATTTTTACATTTTATAATTAAATTTCTGCATATTAGTGAAAAAGCACTCCTTATAATCTCAGCCCATAATCTATAGCATTATATTAGAATACTTCACATAATTTCTCACATAGCTCTACTATATATTTTATATTTAGTAAACTTTTAAAATGAAAATGTCATATTTGTAAGTCAAGAGTTTCTGGGAATGATAGCTATAATATTGACTTCTCCCTTTATTGAATATCTCTGGTTCTTTCTGTAAAATTGGAAAAATAAAGAAAAATATGAGCTTCACCTAAAACTGTTTTATTTACTCAATTTTGTGCTTGTGTGTGTGTGTGTGTGTGTGTGTGTGTGTGTGTGGCAGTCACATGTCACGGTGTGCACTGGGATGTCAGAAAGCACTGTTCAAGTTATTTTTTCTCCTGCCATGTTGTGGGATCCAAGGTTGGAACTCTTGTGTCAGGCCTACATATAAGTGTTTTTACTTTCTGAGTCACCCTACTTGCTCAGGAAATGCGACTTCTTAAGAGTCTATTTGTCAGAGAATCTATAGGAAGATCTGGGAACCTTATGAAGATTCTTGAAAGAAAAGAAATTCAGGTTGTGTTGGGTATTAGACAGTACTCTATTTTCAGTACTGTATTATAAACTGCTGATAAGATAAATTGCTATAATTCTTAATAATCCACCCAAGATGATGGCTAGACCTATAATTTCAACAAATGTAATAATTTTGTTAGAAGACATACTGTTTGGGATTAGACAATTGACATTCTTGATATAAAATACATCCTGGTGTACTATGATTTTCCTGTGGAAAAAACAGAGGCTCCTGGGATTCAGGGGTGGGGAGGCAGAGAGCTATAGAATTCTTCCTCATTATTACCTTTAAAGAAATTTGATACAGGAAGTTTCTTATCTGTTTAAATTTTGAAAAGAAAAAGGAAACATAAGTTTTGTGGGCTTTTGTTTGATTGTTTTTGTCATTTCTACAAATAATGAGATGTAGCAATAGCTATGGCTCAGTCTTCTTATAAAATAAATGTTTAGAAGATTTAGATCATCCAGTTAAAAAATACTGAAGCTTTTTGTTCTTTCTTTTTTATCACCAAGACAAGGGCACTAAAGGAAGCAAAGCTTGGTATAGTCTTCCTTCAGGTTGTTATTCTTGGGATACATGAAATAATAGGGTGTCTATCAAACTGTTGTATTTTAACTACTTAGAATTATGGCTCCAGTAGAGCCCTTGATCTTGCTGCCTCTTCAGACACACATCATGCCAAAAATGTAAAGATTCATCCTACTTTAAATAGCTCCCAAACTAGAAATCTCACCCGTATTGCAAGAATCTCTTCCAATGTTTGCTGAAGACTTTTTATTTTGAATTAATTTTCACAATGCACTTTAGACTTACATGTATTATAATACAATGAAATACTTTGTCATGATGCTTTCTTGGAAGAATAGATTATTTGATAAATTTTGCAAACTTTAGTATTGACATTTTAATTGTTTACCTTGTTGATATCTATTCAAGAATCCAGATAAGATATGACAAATGTTCTACTGAGTTTGACTTTAACATAAATTTATAATGCCTGGGGAATCGCAGACAACATTGAGACAGAAGACAATAGGATTTACCTGTTTTACTGCCTTTGGAGACAAGTGGCAGAAAATCTTTGGATGTATAAAATCCCTGCTCCTGTGTCAAGTCTTGGAAAATATGGTCCTTTTTGGGTTCTGGCAAGCCTATTGAATAAAGTTTAAAAATATCATTAGCAATCACTTTACTAAATGGATATTAAAATTATGAAAATAGTGACAATCTTCAAAATGTTTCTCTAGGTTGGATAAAAGGCTATAGAGATATCAAAATCAGAAATTTAAATAACACAATTGCACTGACTGGTTTTGTGTCAACTTGACCCAAGCAAGAGTCATCAGTTAGAAGCAAACCTAAATTTAGAAAACACCTCTACACCTGATCTAGGATCAGGCTGTAGGCGAGCCTGTAGGGCATTTTCTTAATTAGTGATTGACAGGGGCAGGCACAGTCCATTGTGGGTGGTGCCATCCCTGGGCTGGTGATCCTGACTTCCATAAGATTATAGGCTTAGCAAGCCACTGGGAACAAGCCCGTAATCAGCACCTCTCCATTGCCTCTGCAGCAGCTTCTGCTTCCAGGTTCCTGACCTTTTTGAGTTCCTGTCCTAATTTCCTTCGATGACAAAATACTTTGTGAAGATATATATGCCAAATAAACCCTTTCCTATCCAACTTGATTTTGGTCATGGTGTTTCATCACTGCAACCGAAACCCTAACTGAGACATCAATCTAACAGACCTCGTTTACCTTTAATATGAAACTAAACATATAACATAAACATTGCATTAATTTACATTTATATACATATATATACATATGCATACACAGAGATAAATATTATGTGACTGTACATAATAGCATAGTATGCACTGATAAAGTATTAATGGGGAAATTATACTCTTTTTATGCTTTAAATAAAAAATATTTAGAATATATAGAGTGCTGACTATTAAAAAATCTTTAACAAAACTAAAAAAATAAACAAGGACACATTTTTATTTTATTTAATTAATGGACAAGAAAGATTATTCTAATAAAAATGGACATAAATATATTCCTAAGAATGAATGCATTTTACAAAAATTCAGCTTGTCATAAGTTTCAAACTATAAGTGTATTTTAAAATGAGAGATGAAAGCTGATAAGATGGCTCAGTAGTTAAAGATCCCATCCTACTGCAAATCTTCCAGACCTGAGAGCAATTGCAGGAACCCAGGTAAAGTTGAAAGAGAAAAGATTCTACCAAGTTGTCTTCTGACCTCTAGATATTTGCCCCTCCCTACACACATACACACACACAGGTACAGTAATATTAATCATAACAACAGATTAGTGGTTAAACAAATAATTTTTAAGTATTAAGATATCTATTATTCACAGGCATTTCTTACTATCAACAAGAAGTTTACAATATATGCATTAGTAAGCAAAACACTAATTCTCCAGTGTATTCCTAAAAAATGATGGAATTGAAAGAAGAAAATTTATTTTATTATCTTTTAAGTAATAAAAATATTTAATTCCATACCCAAATAAGGAAATGTAAGCTTATGATTTCCTTATTTCAAAGTAAAAGTTATTCAAGAAAATTAAAATATACAGTAGGGGTAGAAACACAGCACTTCACACACTTTTATTAGAAACACATTGCCACTGAATTTTTAGAAAATGATTTGCAGTCTTTTCCAAAGAGACACAAAGACATGCATATATATCTTAAATGTATATATGATGTATGCAAAACATTTTAAAAGGATGAACAAACACTAGAATTAGCAAAGTATGAATAAACGAGTTCTATCTCCAAAGGAAAAGAACAGAATTTACCTCTATGATGTGTATGTGTGAATTCTATGATGTATATTCTAGTCAAAAATAATATATAATATATAAAATGAACAATAGGAATTTGTATTATTTTTGATGATTATGTATTCAATTTTCTTATTGTTTATTTTCCAAACCTTCTATATCATTACTCATCAACTATATATTTAAGAAATAAGCACCATACCAGAACAGAGAGATGGTATACTATCTGTACATTGTCCCATCTCTCAAAATTATTACCTCTTCTTCATTAATAATTTCTTTCTCTCTCTCTCTCATACACACACAAACACACACACATGTTTGTGTGCTGTGGTATGGCACTAGTCTGTATATGTTGTCCATTTGTGTTGCTTATATGTACATACGCCCAGGACTGACCACTTGGGACAACCTATAAGGGAACTCCTTCCTGGAGAAACATAATTCTCCCTCTCAGCAGCCATTGACTTCCTGTAGTTTTTCATTGACGGATGAGACCTTACAGATGTTCCCTCAGCCATAATGCCATGTCTCATTATTCAGGTTTTGGCAACACTGTTGATGAGATTCTGTAGGCTTTTTTCCCAAACATGGCTAGAGAACACTATCTAGGAACATGTGTCTTGGTCCTCCAGCTCTTACAAACTTTCTACCTCCTCTTCTGTGCTTGTTTTTGAGCCTTATGTGTAGGTATTGGATTGCATATTTATTGAGATTGGTCACCCCAAGGTCAGGTTTTCTCTGCATTTTTGCCAATTGTCGATCTCTCTAATCATTTACATGTGTTAAGAAAATAACCTCTTTAATATCTACTTTGATATCTCTTTGAAATCTACATTTACCTGAAAATTAAAATGATACACTAATTAAAAGTCTTTAAGGTGAATCAAAAACAATAAAAGGTATGGAAAGGGTGAACATATATCCACTGATACTATCCATTAGCAAGGTCAGTAACTATTCTACTGGATTCTAAGCTGATATTCTGGAAGATTTGTTCAGAGGGAGAGGAAGCTGTTCATTCATAATTGTTTTTTGTATCTGACTCTTAGGTCACTATTCTCTAAGTAAGTGTAAGACATTCTCTGGAAACTATCACTGTCTTTACCTAATGACACTTTTTGTTCCAAGAGAAAAACACATTAATGTTTTTATAATGATTATTTTTATGAAACTATAACATAATTACATTATTTACCACCTTTTCTTTGCTCCATTCAACTCTTTACATGTGGTCCCTGTTTAAATATGTTGCTTAATTTTTTTAAGTGTTGTGATATAAATACATACATCTAAAAACAATAATAGATATATAATTCTTTTACATATTAATCTTAAGTATATAAAATCAAACTGTTCAGTCTATGTAAATTTACTTGTATATGTATGTATAATCTCAGGACTTACTAGTGGTATTGGACACAATAGTAATCTTTATTTACTCATTCTTTCATTGCTCCCTTGGATCAAGTCAATGGCAAAGTCAATTAGGTTCCTTATTCTTTCATTTAAATCTACATTTGGCACTATGATGGATTTAAAATATACTGGGTCAGAGTTTCCCTATAAATGTTTCAAAGGGAATTGGCAAGATGCTCTGAGCTATGAATGTTGGCTTAAGTAGTTGAAAATGAGCCAGTAACAAGACAGACAAGTATGATTAAATTATCCCTGCATCCTACATATCTCAGGTTACATATAGGGCCCAAAACTTATGCCTGTATCTATAATGCAGGTAATTTATTGGTTACTTTAATACTGTGGTCATGGACTCTTTGGTAGACCATTACCTGTAATACTATGGTATGATCAGGAGCAGGTTGTGATCACCAGACAAATTTTGGAGTAAGTTTCTCCTCACTGATCACGTGTTTTATGTGTCACCTTGACTGAGTTAGAAAGCCAGCTAATCCCTAGAATAATTACTTACATGTAACTGTAGATACTTTCCTTCCTTCCTTCCTTCCTTCCTTCCTTCCTTCCTTCCTTCCTTCCTTTCTTTCTTTATTCTTTCTCTCTCTCTCTTTCTTTACTTCCTTCCTTCCTTTCTTCTTTCCTTCCTTTTGTTGTTGTTGTTTTGTTTTTTCAGACAAAGTTTTCTCTGTGTGGCTTTAGAGACTGTCCTAAAACTTGCTCTGTAGACAAGGCTGGTCTTGAACTCACAGAGATCACCCTGCCTCTGCCTCCCCAGTGCTGGGATTAAAGGAGTGTGTCACCACTGCCCAGTTGTGGATGCCTTACTAAATGCTTTTTAAAGCTATAGTTGTATAACTTCAATTAAGGATTGCCTTAGTAGCGTGGGCAGGTGTAATTCTATAAGTAAAAGTCTTTAAACAAAACAGTTTCCTCGGGAAGGAAAAAACTCCTATTTCAGTACTGTAACATCTAGCTGATTTAGTAGAATGCTTTCCTAGCTAGGATGGACAAAGCCCTGGTTTCAGTCTTGGTCCTGCACAAAACAGATACGGTGGAACATTCCTATAATCTTAGCACTGGAGAGGAGGAAGCAGAAACGAAAGCTGTTTTATTGGCTTACATAGAGTTTTAGGGTCAGTCTGGATTACATGCTAATAACAAGTCCGTAGCCAGCCTTGTTGGCATGATCCCCCCACCCTGTGTGTATCTCAGCACCATCTTCTACCTGTGAGATCTCTTTTGCTTGTTACAGATCTCTGAGTTTTTAGCTAAATTACACTTTTTCTTAACATAAACGATCAGACTGTCTAAACATTCTAACATTTCTAACATTCTCTCTTTCTTTCTCTCTCTCTCTCTCATACACACACACACCCACTCACACACATACACACTTAAACTCTCTGATAATAACCATTTCCTTTTAGCAGATAAGAATTGTGCTATTCTCATGAATGCAAGATTTAAAGATCACCTATGATGGCGTGTGTTCCTATGTCACTGAGACCTGGTACATAATGAATGTTCAAGGAGCCTTTGCTGTAAGATAGGCTTATTTATTCTATAGTTTATAAATTCTCCCATACTTCAAATCTCCTGGTAAGGAAAGAATAAACTTTAAATCATAGTAAAGTTAAATCTTAGCAAATTTAAGTTCTACAAGCAAAGAAAAATGAGGCAACCTTAAGTGAAATATGAAAGATAATGAAAGTTGCAAATCCCCATCTATCACAGGAAGACTTCCCTGAGAGTCGATGACATATTAATAAATAAGGTATGTGTCTACATGAGGATGATTTCAAAATGACACAGATATGATTTTTTAATTCACCGTTCAGTAGGAAGATGAGAATTTATGAATAATGAGGGATGGACAATGATTCTACAAACAAAACAGTTTCATACTGTTTGCTAATGGTTGTGTCTTGCAAGAACTCCAGGGCAAATCTTTGATCTTTAAGGTGGTTTTCAAAGGTTTGCTTGTTGCTTTATGTATTACATAAGCCAACACCTCCCTATAAAATATAGAAAAATAGTAATTTTCAGCTACTCCCAATGAGAAAGTAAATTCTGCTTCTATAGAAACTTTTATTTAACATTCGTTGATTACAAGCACTGCAAAAGCTGCCTGGTAGGTAGGGGATTTGTATAATCAATTCATTATTTGAAATATCTAAATAACTCTATGGCACACACAATGTTACTCTTCTCACAGTTTAGATATGGGGAGAGTGAGCTATATAGGCACTAAATAGCTATGCTGAAGGTCACAGAACACGTTTCTATCTGTGCTTCTGTGTCTCTCTGTGTCAGTATATGTGCATGAATCTGCATGTGTATATATAAATATGTGTGTGTGCATGTGTGTGTGTGTGTGTGTGTGTGTGTGTGTGTGTGTGTGTGTACAGGTGCTCATGTATGAGGAGGCCACTGATTAATGCCACATGTTGTCCATTTTCTACCCTAATTATTTGAGACGGTCTGTGAGTTAACCTTTAGCTCGCCAATTTGACTACACTGGCTGGCCAACAATTCCCAGAGATCCTCTTGTCTCTGCTTCCCCCTTTTTGGGATTTACCAGTGCACAAACCCGTTGACTGGTTCTTCACAAGGATGTTAGATTGGTAATGTGAATGTGAGCTCTCAAGTGCCCAGCAAGCAGTTTATTGACTATACCCTCTCCCTAGCATTTGTAAGGGCTGTCTTTTCCATGTGTGCAAATTTTTTTTTTTTTGGTTTATCGAGACAGGGTTTCTCTGTGGCTTTGGAGCCTGCACTGGAACTAGCTCTTGTAGACCAGGCTGGTCTCGAACTCACAGAGATCCGCCTGCCTCTGCCTCCCAAGTGCTGGGATTAAAGGCGTGTGCCACCACGGCCCGGCAGATAGATAGATAGATAGATAGATAGATAGATAGATAGATAGATAGATAGATAGATAGATAGATAAAAGATGGGGTGAGGGAAAGATACAGAGAATTAAACAAAGAGTATAGCTTTAACATTGCAATGTTTAAAGATGCTACAGAGGGGACTTTAAGTCAAACTCCTTAAAAGATCAAGTATGGAATATATTGTATCGTTCCAAAAAGATCCAATTAATAACTGTATTCTTTAAATGTATTATTTCAAAAATCACAATAAAACATTTTTTGACTATTGGACTAAATTATCATGTGTGCCAATTTATAAATAAAATTTGTTATAATTTATGCAGATTAATCAGTAGTATTCCAAGGAAGCATTCCAAATGCATATATTCAGTTTCCCTATCAACCTATATGTGTTCTACACATAACCGGTCTATGACCAGCTTCCAATCTCCTGCTTGAAAAAGGCTGTCTGCTTCTCCTGGCTGCCTTTGTGTTTTGTGATTGTTTTTCCACCAAATTTCTTTTCTGAAGCATTTTCCTTCTTAAGTGTGTCTCCCTTGGGCATCTGCTGGTTATTTCTCAATATTTGATATTCTTTGAAAACAAAATGTATCCCTGTTTTGTTTCCAAAGCACCTCCCTCTGGAACAACTACAGAATAAATAACAGCAGCACACATAGGAACCACACTCCTTGAGCTCATATCAAGTTTTACACTTCAGTTAATATGAAAAAGATACTAAATATCCTGTAACATATTATCAGCTTGTAAGTGATAAAGGAAGAATCAGCAATGTGCCTTGATCTTTATAGATTCAGTGGACTGTGCTTAGGAATCACAGAGATTGTATGATGTTTGCAGGAGGTACCTCATTGGGTCACTTATTTGGTGTTAATCTGATTGAGCAAGTATTCTGTGAGATGTGTGTACTTAAAGGTGATGAGAAAGACAGTCCCCAGATAAACATGTCCCTGTGGAGTGTCCCACAACCCTCACTGAAGAGAATATAGCAGAGAAGATGAGAACTTGTCCCTAGCACACCCTGCCGCTTACAGAAATGGATGATGCTCTAGGTACTGCTGTTCTGACTGGGTACACTGGATGTTGTTATGTGACACAAATGCTTCTTCAGAAACAAGAGTTTAGTAAACAGAGCATTGCAGATATGTTACCATCCTCAAAGTAACAAGATGAGAGAGCAGCAAAATGTAATTAATGGTAGATTCCCCCCACACACATTTCAAAATATCCTTTTATCTCAGATCTTCAATTTTGCCACTTTAATATGCAATCTTTATATTTTCAGAGGGTATTGCAATATAATTATATACATGATCAAATAAAGGTAATAAGCAATTCCACTTCTTTAAATTTACTTGCAAAACTTGAGAACATTTAAACTCATTTGTTTTATTCTTTTGAAATGGTTTGAGTAATGGTATAGGTGCTGAGTATTCTGCTGTGTGATAGAAGACTAAAAGTAGCTCTTGTATGATACTATCTCAGTACACATTATCCAGCTTCTGTTTCCACTGACTGACCTACCTCTTAGTGTCTTGTAGTTTCTCCTAAGATGACACTTTCTTCTCAGAGAAGACAGTATAAAGTGCCAGAGGAGGTGTGTGTGTGCATTAGTGTGTGTGCGACTGTATGTGTGCATGCGTGAGTGTGTGCGTGTAAGTCTGTATTAGAAAAAAAATAAATGTTTCCTATATGAAGCCCCAGCTGTTGGGATTACAATATAGAAACCAAACAAACAATTCCTTCAAGGCCTATGTATTCTGTAATGCCATGAATGATTATAAAGTTTTTCATCTGTCACTTAAAGATCACTTATATGAATCAAAGGATTTATATTTTGCTTCCAAGGGACAATAGTGCCATATGGGTCATCATTCTGGGATCCATATATTGATTAGAAAGAGAACAGGATCAATGATACCCTATTGTGATTCTTTCTCAATAAAAGCCCATGCCTTTTCCCTGACACCCCATTGTAAATATGGTTAGTTCTGAGTGTTAGGGCTGAATTCGGAAAGAATGGAGCAATTCAATATAACACCTATGAAATTAGATCACCATGGATCACAATAATATTCATTTCATTGATTTTTCAAATCCCCATTAAACATCTGTTTCCTGGAACTGCCATCTGGGCTCTTTCAATACGAACACACACATGACTTGTGTGTGCCACACAACTTGTTAAAGTGTAAGAGGGTACGACTATTGTAAGTATGTTATGAATGGAGCGAGCACTTCAAACCATAACTTCCCAAAGTGCACAGGAATTTCTGTATAAAATCACCCAACAAAGCCAGAAATGTGTTGTGTAGAGAGCTCTTCTTACATTCAAAAATTTGGAGATGATTAAATAAGACATTTCTTTACTTTATGAAACAGAAAATTTATGAAAAATGTCAGATAAGATTAAGCAATAACCAAAGTTGATAATTACATTAGGTACATATTTTTAATAAGCCTTTATGCCATAAGTAGAAAATATAAATAAATTCTCTCATACCAATGTAGTGAGTACATATAACTTTGTTATGTCCAGGTCAGAAAAAAATGCAAAAGTAATAATAAACTAGTATATAAGTATGTATGCATAAGGCGAAAACTGAACATGAGTCATTATGGACAAATAACTTCTTAAGATCTTTATTCAGATTTCATATTACTTGTTTTATCTGTAAGACAGGATATAATCAAAAGAACAAAATCCCTGGAAAAGATAGGATGGCTTTTTTTTAACCTTTCTTTTCTTTTGCAAAGCTCTAATTTTTATAAAACTGCTCCTATTTTAATAATTAAAATTTAATTTTAACATAATACAAGGTCTAATTAAAATCCCTTTTCTAAAATGCGTGCATTAGTGTAATATATTTTTATCACAAAATTGTGTATTCTCCTATGACTTTTCGTATTATGTATTAAATATGTTTTGTCTCCTGGGTCTTTTCTCTCCTCCTCTTCTTCTTTTCCCTCCTTTCTCTGCTTTGTTTGGTTTTTCTACTTTGGCATTTGTTATCCTTAAACTTTAATCTTCACATCATCAAATAAGGGTAAGGGAAACTCAAGCAATATGCCTCAGGCAATTTTTTTTCCTTAATGATTGAAGTTCTTAGTTGGTCTTAGGAAATTACTATTTAGGGCTGTGTAAGTAGACTATATTCCAAAGTAAAGAAATCGTTAATAATAAAATACTAAAAAGGAACAGTTATATTACAAAATAAATCTACCAGCCTTACAAAGAAAACAAATTTGCAACCACCACCTGCTGAGGAGATGAGGCAGTAATCTCAGCACCAGGAAATAAAAAGGAAGAGAAGAGAAAAAATACAAAAGCACAGACATTAAAAAAGTAATTAAAACACTTATCTCCATCGACATACATAACGAAAAACCCTCAGCCAACCACCTATAAACATACTCTATTGAACTGCACAGCAGGCAACAACATTAAAGCTGCCACCATAAACACACATTCTGCAGAGGAAGAGGACCCTTTAAAAATGTTGTCTCAAAAGTGTCACTAATGTGTTAATCACCAGTAAATGTACCACACATCCTTTGTTATTGTATTAGTTACTTTCTTAAAGGTATTTTTAAAAATTATACTTCTGTTTTTATTCAAATAAATTCTTTAATATAGGTTTGGGTTAACCTCTTTATTTGTAAACATTCTAGTGTGTTCTGTGATCAAATGAGGATTAAGCCTTCTGTATGTGGAAAACCTTTATGCAGTAATGCTTAATGATACATACATCTAGATAATACATTTAAATACTTCCCTCAAAAGCCAAAATTATATTACAGTATTAGGGTAGAGTAAGGTGAGGAACACTAGAATAATTGGGGTCATAATTGAAACAGACATGAATGTCAAGACTTTTTTGAATTTCTAAGTGTGTTCTCATGTCCCGAGCTATTTAATGTGAAACAAAGCCAGCTTAGGAAGCAAGTGGCTGGTCAAATGCCAAATGTGCTTGGTGGCTCTCAGCTGTGTAGCATGTTTCTTTAGCTATGTGATTTTCCCAGGTGGTCCTAGGAGGCAATGAGAACTGCTCAAGTCAGAACAAGCGCCTTCTCATGGTTCTCTTCCATATCAAACCCTAACACAAGGCAAGGCACTTTACATCTCATTTCCTTGTCATTGTATTGAGAACAGTCACACAACTCTGTCTCCTTTCCAAGTCCTTCTGTTGACAAGTAGGCTTGACCCTGTTGCCTATTCCAGAAACCGATTTTACAGGTATTAAATGTAATACGCAAAGCATAGATGTATGTGATGCCTGCTTACATTTCTTTCATCGTGTGAGGGTGTTCGCCACTCTGGATCATTTCATATTACAAGCGTTTGACTCAGCCCTTTCTCAGTGCAATGGGTAGTATGATGGTCTCATCAGTATGTTCTCCTCATATATATTAAATGATTACTTTCTGTGTAAATAACTTTCATCTTACTCTACATCATTATTGGAATTTACAAATTTTTCAAGAAAATAATTCGTTTCCAGATATTTAGGAAAAAACATGTATATAATAAAGATATATATTAAATTACCCATTTAAATGTACTTAGAATGTGTTTCATATCACTCCCAATACATTTGAAATTGTATTATTTGAAGAGTTTTAAAAAATTTCATGGGATGACTTCTTTCAGAATTCATGTTTGGGCTGCTGAGATGGCACAGCAGGGAAATAAGTCTGTCAGTAAGCCTGGAAAACTTCATTTAATCTACAGGACTAACAGGGCAAGAATCAGAGGATTAAAACCCACTAGTTTTACATGGAGCGTTCACACACACACACACACACACACACACACACACTTGCATGTGGGGCACACAAAATACATAATAAAAATCATGGGGCTAGATAGATGGTCAGAGACTGAGAGGACTTATTAGTCTTGCAGAAAATATTGGTTCAAGTTCCCAGTACCCATAACCATCTTAATTCCAGTTCCAGGGAACCCAATATTCTCCTCTGTCCTCCATAGGTACTATGTAATTTATTTATAGACATCCACATACTTCAAAAATCTACATGCATAAAATATGATTGTCAGCTTTTTTTCTGTGTCAGTTTGCTTTTTTTCTTTGCTTTTATTTCAAATGCAAGACTTAAGTCGCCCCATGTCAGCCTGTAGTTCATTATGTATGTAAAGGTGCCCTTGAATGGGTGATGCTCTTGCCCTCCAATTCTGGGTGCTGGATTGCAGACATGTCATACTATTTTCATCTGCAGAAAAACATTCTTGATGGAAGTATTTGATCAACAATCCTAGAAACACATGGCTGGCGTTCTCCAATATGTTTCCATCTGTGTAAGAGTTAGATTGTCTAGACATGTGATTGGTAACCTTGCCTGTGCTTTCATAGAATCTAAGACATTCAAAATATAATGATTGCATTGCACTCTGTGTGTGTGTGTGAGAGAGAGAGAGAGAGACAAAGTCAGAGACCTGATGTCTCTCATTGCATTTCTAACAGAGTCTCTAGCTCAAATATGGTTGAAGTGTCATATGCCATAGCCCTAAGCTCGTATCTATTGCAATGTTCTATACCACATTCATTCCAAGTGCATAGTCCTGTCCCTGTACATCAAATGTGTTGCAATTACACACACATGTCAATCACAGCACACCAGCAGTGAACCCCACTTTCTGCAAGGACTTGTATGTCATTCCCGGATAGTAAGAAACAGTGGCTTCCAACAACAGACATGCCTGTATTCATAACACTATCTCAGCAAATATTAGCTATTTAACATTGCATAATCACAGCTATTTAAATTTTAAGTCTCAATTTCCTTCTTTCTAACACTTGCTTTGCAGAGAGATTAATTGATATAATATATCTCAATATCACAGTCTCACAAACATAAAGCACAGTGACTAACATATGGAAAAATCTAACACATGAGGTGAATTTTGTACATTTTAACTTTGAAAAGTTTTTATAATTTTCATATTTACTCTGCTATTTTATCTGATCTGTAATATGATTTTCATATAAAACACTAAAACAAGAATGACAGCAACAAACACAGATCAAATTGAGATTTCTATAAATGGTATTCCTCATTACAAAATTGGTAAGTTACCTACCTTGTACACGTTTGGGTTACATTAAAGTGTAAACTTGAAAATAACAAACTATATTATTGTATTTTAATATAAATTGTGATTTTTAAAATAATTGAGATGATAGTATGTCAGAAACAGAAATCATTGTTGTTTGTTTATTAGCTACTTATTCATCCATTAATATTTATTGGCTATGTGATAGGAGAGACAGAGACACAAGTGAACAGGGGAGGTTACAAAGTTCAGGGCACTATACCAAAAGAAATATATTTCATCTTAATCCAGAGAGGTCAGGGCCAATGCCCAATTGCAGGAGTTGGTAAAAAGTAATCATCAGGTTCAATGAGCCAACATCTTATGCGTGCAATCTCAGGTGGGGTTCAGACCCTTCAGGAAAACTTAAGGAAAAAATTTGAATTAGAAAAAAATTGAAATGAAAAATAGGTAGTTCCCACCATTAAGAGCCAGTCACGTGATACCAGGCAACTGGGTTTTGCATCAGAGATATTTCATGAAATATGATGATGAGTTTTGCCTACTCAGAAGGACAGGTAATAGCAGAGTGTAGGGGTGATTTCAGGCTAAGAATAGAGGGACGTGGCACACATAAAGGCATGCTACAAATAATAGATGGAAAAGAAACACAGCCCTTATGTTCTTCATCCTGTAGGACTATCACTTTCCACTCACATGGTTTTACAAGGTGCAAAGGCTCAGGAGAAGCATGGCCTACCTGAAGCAAAACTTCCACTCAGAGCTAAATTTAGATGTTGTATTAATATGAAGATGTAAATGAAGGTATTAAGGAAAGAAATGCAAGTTTCAAAACAAGTTAAAGTGTTTCACAGAAATTTCATATATGAGACATGAGACTGAACCCTCCTCATTTGTGAGAGGTATGGTTTTACTCTCCTCCTAATAGCATGTGTTAATGGGCTTGAAGAAGGAAATAAAGCCAAGACACAAAAGAGTAAAATCATTTCTACACTTAGGATGGTTTTTGGCCAATTTTATAGCTTGGATCCATATGGAGGAGAAAGAGTTCCAATGTCACAGCAGTCTTAATTCCTTCTTTAGTGAGTATTTCCATATTGATACAGCCAATTGTGGCTCAGGGAGAGTGGAAAACGGGAAGGTTCAAGAGAAACAATGTTCTTTAGTATCTTTAATAGGAAATGAGGTATCTAAGAGATTTGTCTTCCAGGTAAAAACCTCTACAAGCATGAAGCTCATGAGGGAAATGTAGTCAGGACTAATAAAATGAGACATTATCAACAAAGAGATGGTTCTAGAATCCAGGAATGTCAGTCAACCTAATTTGGAATGTATAAAATGAAGGTCAAATGTAACTGGTTGGTTTTCCTCTTTGTTATCAGATGGGGTCTGCCCCTTCCCCAGCAGCTCCCGAATAAATACACACGGAGTTTTATTATTATTTATAAATGCCTGGCCTTAGCTTGGTTTGTTTCTTGCCAGCTTTTCTTAAATCATTCTGTCTCCTTTTTGCCTCTAGGCTTTCTTCCTTTCTCTATTTCTCTATTTCTTTCTTTACGTTTTACTCCATGGCTTGCTGTGTACCTGGGTAACTGTCCCTGGAGTCCTCCTCCTCTCTCTCTCTCCCCTCTTTTTGTTCATTGATCTTTTCTCCCCAGATTTCTCTTCCTATTTATTCTCTCTGACTGCCAGCCCCACCTAATCTTTCTCCTACCTTGCTGTTGACTGTTTAGACCTTTATTAGGTCACAATCAAGTGTTTTAGAAAGCTAAAGTAACACAGCTTCACAGAGTTAACAAATGTAACACAAAAGTATGCACCGCATCTTTGCATCATTAAACAAATGATCCACAACATAAATGGATGTAAAACAGCTTAAACTAATATTCCACAACAGCCAAAGTCAAGGCCCAAGAGAGCATCTTGAACTTTAAGCATAGTGATGGTGGTGGAGGAGGGATAAGATACATACCGATAAATTTTGTAGAAGAGAACAGTACCCTAGGAGTTTATCAAAGGGAGGTGCTAATGTAAACTTCCTAGACTACAGAACAGCGACAGACAGACAGACAGACACAGACAGATACACACACACTCACAAGAAGGAAAATGTAGTGTACAGCAACGAACACTATAAAGCATAAAGAGCAGGTGTTGCAAAGAAATAATTTTAATTTATAATTTATAGCAATGTTTATGATAATTGGAAATTAATTTTATTGCTGTTTTTCAGGTTGAGTACAAGAAAACTGACTTATTAATTTTAGTGATAATATATCATGATGAGGTCTTGTGAGAGAGATTATTAACTAGAGCAAAATAACAAAACATCAATGCATGGTCAGTTTAGTTTTCTGTGCCATTGTGGTGTGTCTCCATTACCTACAATATCCATGGGTATATTGTTAGAAAATTGTATCTCTATTGAATATGCATGCATTTCCTGTCCTTCCCTAACCACCACAAATTGTTGATAATTATTTAAGTTTAAAACACAAATTATTGGTAACTATAATAAAATATCAATAACATTATTTATAGCATTTATATTATATCAAATATTATATATAATTTAGAGATGATTTAGAATAGTTGGAATATTTTGTCAGTTTGAGTAACACAGTGGTGTGTGAGGTCCTTCTGTCTATGTGTTGCTTTTATTGGTTAATGAATAAAAAACTTGCTTGGCCTGGAAGGAGGAAGGCAGAGTTAGAGAGACGCCATGGAGCTGCCCGAGATAGACACTGGTAATTTTACCTGGTAAGCCACAGTTACCTTGCGATATACAGATTAATAGAAATGGGTTAAATTAATGTGTAAGAGTAAGCCAATAAGAAGCTAGAGCTAATGGGTCAATTAGTGATTTAACTAATACAGTTTCTGTGTGATTATTTTAATTCTGGGCGGCCAGGACAAACAAGCGGCCTCACTTCTCCAACAATATGGGACTGGAAGCAAGTGTCAGAGAGGGTTCTCTTACACTCATGAAAGCCATCAAAACAACTCTTCTGCCTGGGAAAGTCTGTGCCTTCTCCATGGGCATGGAATTCCTCAGACTTGTATTCTCAGGTGGCTCTCCTAGCCTCATGCAATATGATGTTCGAAAGCAAAGCCAATAAGGACTCCTGGATAGGAGAAATGTGATGAGGATGATAGCACTTGGGACTATTGCTGATAGGACCTGTGTTAGCTTGTGCCTAGTTTCTATCCTACTGCTGTAAAGACACACCATGACCAGGGCAACTCCTATAAAGAAAGCTTTAATTGGGGACTGGCTTAAAGTTTTAGAGCCCCCAATCATTATAACAGGTGGCCTTGTGGCAGGCAGGCAGAGAAATGAGAAAGAGGGGAGAGAGAGAGAGAGAGAGAGAGAGAGAGAGAGAGAGAGAGAGAGAGAGAGAGAGAACACCTGATATGGGCTCTTGAAATCTCAAAGCTGACACTCAATAACACATACCTTCTCCAAAAAGGCAACACAACACACCATCTCCTAAGAGTTCCACTAACAGGGGACTAAGCATTCAACTATATGCCCATAGTTGAGGCAGTCTTCATTCAAACTAGCACAGGGTGTGATGTGCAACACATTTGTCTCCCTCTCTCTGTGTCATTCTCCTCACTTGTCACATAAGTCTTTAATTGCCCACATTCATGAAGACAGAAGAAATTTAGTTCTTTTTTCTCCTGTGCTCAGTAAAGAAACAGTAGTTACCATGGATTGTGGCTCAAACAAGAGAAACAAAATTATGATGCTGTTCCTCTTGGGAAATCAGCTAGCTTCTCTTATGAGCTATATAACACTCACATCCACAAATTAAATTAGACTCAAATACACATAAAATACTCAACATCATAGCAAAGCACACAATTTGACAGTATTGATAAAAATTCTCACAGTTTTATGTCAGTGTAAAACAACAATTTATATCCCGAATACTTTTGGTTTAATAAACTGAGCAATTGATGCTTTGACACATTTTTGGTCAGTTTTTTAATAGACCATTTCTCTTCTGATCTAGTGTCTTGGGGTGTGTATTGATTTTGTTGGTACATTTTACAGATTTTAAAGGAAAAAGAAAGATGTAGTATGAATATTTTCACCCCAAAGTACCTTATATACCTGCCCACCATTGTTAGAAGCTCACGAGTAATGAATTCTTGAATAACTTACACTTAAACTTTTCAGTACATCAGTCGATGATACGACACTAAGCAGGGTATCTGCTTGACTATTTACAAATGAGAAACTGAAGCTCAGGGGCGTGAGATGTTCTCTCTAATACCTCACAGTAACTAGGAAAAAACTAGATTTAAATGTGCTTAAGATCTTCAACACAATGCTTCTTCTACAAGTCTATAAAATGTATGTTAGAGGGGCTGGCGAGATTGCTAAGCAGAGCACTTGCTGCTCTTGCAGAGAATCCAGAATCCAGAACCCAGAACCCACAGAGAGGAACTCACTTCCACTTGTCCCTCCACTTCCAGGATGATAATGATGATGATGTGAGTGTGTGTGCATGCATATGTGTGTGTGTGTGTGTGTGTGTGTGTGTGTGAGTGTGTGTGTGTTAAGATAACACATTACCTTATGGTTAAGAACAAAAACAATGTTATTACCCTAGCCTGATGATTTGGCGTACAATTAGCTCTTCACAAGAAGGAAAACTGACTTGAGGGTTAGTGTGTAATTATTCTCCTACCGTCTTCTCCACACTGAACTGCCAAAGAATTTTGAGTAAAGCATGAATTCTTGTATTTAAATGATCTTGTAAAGAATGCTCTATGCCCAACTCGTTTGTCTAAAGTGCAGATCTACCATGACAAACCTATCATCAATTCATTTTGAGGAAAGGGTAATAATTAAAGTGTTATTCTCATTCTTCCCCTGCAAGCCATTTGACCTGTGTTAAATCAAGTATCAAATGTTCATTCATTATTTCTACATGAGGAATTCAGCCAGCTCAAAAACGTATAAATCTTCATTTGTCAAATTTAAACTGTACCTGTCCCAGTTGCTATCAGAGCTCAAACTCTTTATTCCTTAAAGGTAGCAAAATATTGTCAAGCCACACAATGTCCCTTCAATGTCCCTTCAGTCTCAGGCAACCCCTAGAATCAATAATATGTGCAACTTGTTATGGAGAACAGAAGACAAGCATGGTCTCGTTAAGCATATTGAGCTGTGATTGTACAGGAGACTCCCTTGTGTGGCCTGTGATCAATTTTAACCTCCTGATCAAAAATAAAAGAATGCAAATTACTGATTCTGGATTCATCTCGAAGTGAAACAACTATATAGATCTGCATATCTGCAGCTGAAAAGAAAGAGTTAATTCAACTGGCATTCCAGGAAAGAATACATTGAAATTATCATTCCCCATTGTTCCCTTCCATACTTCCTGGTCTTCTATTGAGAGAACTAAAAACTGCAAAAGTATATGCAAAGATGTCTGTGTGGAAATATGATCAACACACTACAGAAAAGACCCTACAATTGTATGCTTTATTGTTGCATGGTTTCAAGTGGAATCAGGTTTTCTAGCACAATTTTATGTAATTTTTATATTTAATAGTCACAAATATATGAACAATTTTACGCCTAATTTCTTCAGGTAAAATTATTAATGTTTATTCAAGGAAAAAATGCAACATTTAGTACAATCATGACCAGCTAGTTCCAAAACACATCTATTTAGGTACATGGGTACATCTGAAGTGTTTTAGAATACAAAGACTCTATAATGTCAAAAATAGAAACTATCACCATGCACATGTGTTTACACCTATAAGTAAATTCATGCCATGTCTGTATACATGCACATGAATATATATGGTAATGCATTTGCATGTGAATGAAGATATGTCCTCATTTTCCTATAAAAATAAAAAGTAAGATACCACATTGTTTCCTGGGACATGAATAGAAGGTATCCTGGGATTTCAAAGGACAATCAAGGGAGTTATAATTTTAAACTTCTGTAGTTATAATTAGTTTTCCAAATGGTATCAGCAAAATTACTCTACCTATCACTATCGTGAACACAGCAGGCTCTATGTAGTCACCCACTTTGTGAACTGGAGGCACCTGCACAGATCCTGGGGTCAGAGTGTAAGTCTTACCCTCAAGCCTGCTTTATAATTGGTGGGATCTTAAGCAACTTCACTGAAAACCTTTTAACTACAGGCACCTCATCTTTAAGATAATAATACCAAATTCTTCAATAACATGGGCATTATTAGACTTTGTAATTAAAGAAAATGAAGGCAAAGCTAAATGTGTTTGGGGGATGCAAGTGTTCACTTGTGAATCGTTAGCTACAGGAAAATATACTCTGTCTCACTTATTCGTTGCTTCATAACAATGGTACATGCTCTGGATGTCAGAAGGACTGTGTTCGGAAATAAAGATGAGCCAAACACAGTAACATCCTGACCTTCCAAATTGTTTAACTTCTTCTGGGAACCATCCTTTGAATTTGAAATTAGAAAACTAATATTTATCTTGACGAACTACTATGAGTATAGGATGTAATTAATTATATAAAATTCCTTTCATAGCCCCAACTACATAAAGGTGTTGGTCAACATATGCTCACAGAAAGAAGGAATGAAAACACTGGCAGAATAAATGGATGGATGGATTTTTGGATAGGTGATTTGGTGGATGGCTATATAAGATTTGTTATGACAAAAAGAGAACGAACAAACTAAGCAAGTACCTGTAAAGAGCTGGCACTGACCAGTAAAATGTAAAGATAGCCGTATGACTTAGAAGGTACAGGTGTCTGCAACCAAGCCTGAGGAGTTCAGTTAAATCTCCAGGGCCCTCATGGTGGAGAGAACCAACTCCTAAAAGTTGTCCTTTGGCTTCAACAATCCCACTGACAGAGTCACCCTCAACACATACGCGCACACAGACACAGACACAGACACAGACACACACACACACACACACACACAATTATGTTAAAGAAATCAACAATTCAAAGGATTCAGGATGTCATTGAAACCACTCAAATATACTAGACTCCATCCTTGCCAAATGTATACAAGTAGTAAACACTACTCAATAAGGACTACTGAGAGACATTCTCAGACAAATTGAGATGCTAAGACAGTCAGATGCAAGCTGCCTGCAAGAAGCAGAGACAAACCGAGCTCCCTTAGAAACTGCCAGACCAGCATAGCTAAATAGAAGAAACAGATCTGCTGAGCTCTTTGGGAATGGTAGAGACCAGCCAAGCTTCCTGAAAGAGAGTCAGACCAACTGAGAGCCCCACAAGCTGTCGGGAGTTTGTGTAGGGCGTTCCAGGTTTCCATTTTTCCTGTGCCAACACAGCTGCCTAGAGTGAGATCTGATTCTCTAAGGAACGCTTTCCCCCATACTTCTGCAAGTAAGACCAAATATAATTCATTAATTTGCAAGTTGGGTTTTTATCGTATCCTACATTTTGTCTGTCATTGGTTTCTTATCTAGAGGGAGATATTGTTGACCCCCTATAAAAATAATGCCATACAACACTAATTCATAGCTCAAATTTGGAAGTAATAACGGACTAATATTCTTAAGCCTGTAGGGAAGGACTGATTGCATTATCATTTGATTTATAATTAATTGGTATAAAAAATTTCTGCAAAAATGTAAGAAGTTGGGCTCACTTTGACATTTTTACTTTATAAAGAGTGACTGATTCAGACAAGAGAAAGAAATTAGTAATTAAATCCATTTCTATACATAAATTTAAGTATTTAAAAATCTTTTATTTTGTTTCATGGTTATAGTCTGTTAATTAGGTAGCCAAATGAAAGCGAGTTTTATCTGTCCCAGTGTGCCATTCTAGTCCAAACCAGTTCTATCCACATCTAAAACCAATTAGTTTAATGAGCTGTTGAGGATAGGGTAATGCCATCAGCTATTCCTCTTTTTTCTTAGGTAACTCCACACTTACTTTAGTGTTAAAGTGGGAAAGACCAGGAAAGTGCCTGCATCCTAAGTGGAAAAGAAATTAGGAAAGATCGGACCTAATCAACTGGTTAGTAGACAGATGAATCTAGCTACCAAAACAAAAGCCTAGCAAAGCTACGATGAAAATCCATAGCACGGAACTGACAAGACAGGAGAGGGAGGGGCCCAGAGGAAGACACAGAGGAAAGCAAGGGGATGCTGACATGTGGCTTTAACAAAAGTAAAAATATTTAGATCTAGACATTTTAAACATTCTACAATCACAATACTGTCTGACAAACTTTTTTGAAAATTGTACTCAATCACTTTCCAAGGGCATATGAACTTGCCTGATCAAAATCATGTGTTAACTGAGAAAAGACTTTTGATTAGTTTCTACATTGATCTTGGTGTGTTTGTTTAAGTAAAATTTATTAATAAGTCGAGCAGTGTAACTTTATTTCAAAAAGAATTGATTCCTTGACTTACTAGGCTACCAGAATCCCTTCTCACAGTTCAAAATCTTTTATATAGTGATGTTATGTAAAGGATATATTTGCCTATTCTCTTCTCACATGGTTTCTAGACCTCTCTTCAATTTTTTTTTGTTTTTGTTTTGTTTTTTGAGATAGGGTTTCTCTGTGTAACACCCCTAGCAGTCCTGTAACTTGCTTTTGTAGACCAGGCTGGCCTTGAACTTACAGAGCTCTGCCTACCTCTGCTTCCCAAGATTGGGATTAAACTCCTGTGCCACCACCACCCAGCTCAATTCTTTTAAAATAGGCACCACTGTCAATGTTAGCTTAATACATGAAACTTGAAATAAAACTCCCAGCATGCCAGCCTACTTACAAGCCAATCAAGTAGTTTTCCATCAACTTCTTTATGGCTTACATACCTCTTGCCTCTTGATTGGTCTTTTTGTTAATTTTTTTTCTGTGATTGAAAATAGATTCTTTCCTATATAATAGACCCTTATTATTGTCTCCTCTCCTTCTACTCCTCCCATTTCCTCCCCTCCATCCAAATCTACTCCCATTTTGTTTCTTTAAATAGATAGATGGTATTCTTGTGTTCTTCTAAAATTAAATCTGAAGATGATAGACCAGGAAATATTATTCACATCATCATGGCTACAAAGTAGGGTGTGGTGTGATGGGTTCCGGGTCACAGGGAAATCCAAAGGTACAGAAAATTTATCTCTGTTCTCTTTGCAAAATGCTGAACAAAATTTCAGAAGAACTGAGGTATTTTGATACTGACACTTTAAATCGTCCTTCAAACAGACGGAAGTAAAAATCTCCTCATTTTTTACCTAACATTCAGCTAGCTGTACTGGATAAAGAGAGGACGAGTGAATGCTGGTCTCTAATATGTATCATCATCCCAAATACTTAGTTTATATCCAATCTCCATAGACCCCTTGCATTTATATTAAGTAGTATTAAAGGAAAAAGGAGTTTGATAGACAAACTTAATATCATGATAGTACATCTTCACCGAATGAATGAGAGATGGTATTATCTGTATGGAGTTTAATTTCATGATTAAAAATAACATGATGCATCTGATCAACAAACACAAAATCAAGTTGCTTGTCCCTGCTAGGCTGTCCTAACAAGGATTAACTCAGGAGGATCTGTGCATGGCTATCATGGTGGCTTTTAATCAGGAGGGTCTTAAATACTTGCTGTTAGTACTAATGTAAAAAAAGAATTAATACTTTTCTTATGGCTATCCACTCAAATGAAGGGGTTAATGGTAAAATAATTCTTCAAGGATGTAAACAATTCCTCCCATGTGACTGTAAAATACCACTAGAACTTTTCATTTAATATTATTAACATATAGACACATTATTATCTTTGCAGTTAATATTCACCTCAATAAAAATTTTGTGGTTTGGGATAATTAATGAAGGTAGCATCCTTAATAAAGGTTTAATGCATATGTCATTTATTAGGTAGAAAACACTGGCTTTAATTTAGCCTGTAATTTTATCTGTAATGATTGCATATGAAATGACAATGGCTAGAAGTGCAGCTAGGTTGGTGGAATAATTGGTTGCCATGCAAAAGATCCTGAATTAAATATTCAGCTCTGTAGAAAGTGGGCCCTGAGCTACATGTCTGCAATGCTAGAACTTGGGTGACAAAAGCAGAAGAATTAAAAGTTCCAGGTCATTCTCAGCTAGACAGGCAGTTTGAAGGGAGCCTGTGCTTCGAGAAACCCTGTCTCAAAACAAAAGGAAACCCCAAGTTTCCATACCAGCAGTAGTTTCTTCCTTCC
Source organism: Dicrostonyx torquatus (assembly GCA_028555095.1). Taxonomy (NCBI): domain Eukaryota; kingdom Metazoa; phylum Chordata; class Mammalia; order Rodentia; family Cricetidae; genus Dicrostonyx; species Dicrostonyx torquatus. The sequence goes on along the minus strand of JAQHUG010000019.1, from coordinate 4,575,096 downwards.
ACCAAGCAACCTCTACTCCTGTCCAACATGCTGAAAAAGTCTTAGTTTCCCTCAGTTTTTCAAAAAAAAAAATACACTATTACCAATACTCAGTTAATTCAAGGCAAGGTAGCACTATGTGAATGTGTGCCAATTAAGGGTCTGGTATATTGTTTTAATAGAGTTTTGAAGTATTGAGAGTGAGTATTATGTGCTGGGGTTTCATCATTATCCCAAAATATTACAGTAACATGTTTAGGACCATAATCATTAATAAACTTTAACCTGAAAAACTCTTTTCCTATTTTCTAAGGAAAATATTTTAGGTCTTGTCAAACAAGGGGAGAATTTACTTATTTTGTATTATCATAGTAATCAATGATCACTATTTTGAAAATGATTTTAAAAAATATGGATATGTCACTAAAATGCTTTCAGTATTTTTCTTAACCATTCTTCAACATTTACTGATGCAATGCTCACCACCCATTATTACCACACGTTATTACATGATTTCAGTAATAAAAATAGAATTTATATACTGTACTGAGAAAATAAAAAGGCACATGCTCAACCATGTAACCTGCTATTGCAAAATAAATGTGGTTATTTGTGAAAATGGAACAATTATTCTGGATCTTGGAAGAACAAGAGACACCATCCTGTTTGGTGTCTAATGTGTATTCTTCCTCGAAGATAACATCTTGTATGTGTCTTCATTTCATAAAGTGGGTAACCAGATTATTGTGGCATATTTATAAAGGCACAACCCATACATGAGTATGATTCTTTCATGGCCTAATCCCTGCCTCCGACACTAGACTGGGGACAGGTTCCCATTAGTGAGGCCTAGGAATAGATGTCAGTTTCAAGTTAGGCTTGGTAGAGGAGATTTTATTTAGAAGTTGGGGCATGTAATTTCGTAGTAAAGCATGTGTACACTAAGGGCACTGCATGTGGTTCACCCTCAACACTTGGAATAAAGCAAATTTTATTTATAAAGAAATACTTTTAAGAGAACCACAATAGAGAGATTTCCATCTGGAAGAATTATATCAGCTCCCATGCTACTAATGAATTAAATAAAAATATTCACTCTGTGTTTTTAGTAGGTTAAGGGTTATATAATGGATTTTACAGTCCCGCACATTTATGAGAGAGTGCATTCCCCCATAAGTTGAAGAGCATAAAATCCAACATCAATACTCATAAAAGCAGGAATAGCTAGAGATAAGACACAGTTTATGGATGACGAGCTCAGAGAGGGGCTTGACTTGTGTAAAACTTCAGCTAATTACTGCCAGTGCTGAGGCGGGTTCTGGTTACTAAATTCTCAGCTACACTTCATGTTCATTAACAATGGAAGAATCATGACTGCTCATCAAAATCAATTGAGTGTATAGCTTCTGCTACCCATGCAAATACACTTCCAATGTTTATTTTTAATCACTTTTCATGATTAAAATTTAGACAGAACTATTCAATGTGTTGAAGAGATTTTTGATATCATAAAACCCCACTGTCTCAGAATTGGGAAAACAAGTTTAAAATTTTAAAATATTCTTACATATTATAATCTGGCTAACAACAAATGCTGTTAAGAACTAAAATTTTAAAACTGCTTTAATCTGGTTAACACTCTTAATCCAAAAATCGTATTGTGTCTTTTTCTCGTTTCTGTCTTAATTATTTAGAGTTTAAGACTTATAAAAGCCTAGGTCTATTGCCAAGCTTTTCAGATGTGCCTCAGAAACAATTTTAGGAACTGGTAAGAACAAAGAGTTTGGTTCCTAACATCCAAATATCAACTGTGAAAGGTTGGTAACTCAAGTTTCAGGAAGCTGACACCCTCTTCTGGCCACCACAGACACCAGGCATGCACATGGTACACATAATATATACAGGCAACACCTGTGCACATAAAATGAAAATAAATAAATCTGTTTTTTAAAAGAGCACTTCAGATTGATAAACTCTGCAATATTATCACAATATTGCTGATACTTGTGTTACATGTTACAAATTAGTATGCATTAAGGATCAGCATGATCTTGGTATTCAATGTCCACAATATTTAATATTATTTTCTTCTCAATTTTGTAAATTTCTAAAGGCAAGGTATTTTGTGAGGTGAGTGTGTATGTGTGTGGTGTATGTGTGCATGTGTATGTGTACATGTCACAGCATACATAAAAGTAAGAGGAATGCCTTCAACAATCATTTATTTCTTCCCACCATGCACCCTGCAGAGTGATCTCAGGTCATAAGACTTGTCTAATGCTGCCTTTATCTGCCAAGCTTTGTGCTATGTGATTTGTCCTATCGCTATGTTATTTTTGCCTATTCAATTTTAAACATTTAGTAAATGTTATGGAGGAATGGTAAATACAGTTGTTCTGCTTTCATTTATTTACATATTTTCTCAGAATGCATAATGTGAACATACCTTAATTTTTCAAACCCAAGGGTTCAAATATAATTTTAGTATAATGAGATTGAAAATTATTCTAAATCTAAAAGAAATTTCTAATTCAAAATATTATCTTTTGAAACAGGTAGGATTCCATTTGGAGACCAGAGGGACAATACAGGAAGATGGAATCTTGCATACTCTTAAATTAATTATTCATAAATTCTAGTTGGATGCTACACTCAAACCAAAATTTCCAGGCATGCTGGTATTATAAATCTAAGATTCAAGAATATTAATAACCAGCCTGCATGTCAACTCAAATCACTTAAATGCTTAGACAATTGTGGTTATAACAGAGAAGGGAGAGTTAGTTCTTAGATTTAAAAAACATGCCTCACTAATGAGTGATTTAAACAGCAATAATTGTTAATTTTCTTTATCAGTGTGTTAATGATATGGGGACACAGATAGAGATATGTATGCATGAACACTCATATACAACACATCCTTATACACACAGCACACACATACAAATACTCCACACACGCACATCACTCAAATATATCACG
>JAQHUG010000019.1:4546604-4567845 GCA_028555095.1 Dicrostonyx torquatus | reverse complement strand
TCCTAACTCTGTACTCCCACACACACAACTTCTCTTGACTCCTGTTACCTTTGTTTCTGCAAAGACCTCCATTTCTATTTCATGCCACACATGATTTTATAGATCCATATAAATTCCATGAATTACAAATGCTAGGAAACCTGTAACATTTTGTCTTTTTGAGGTGGACTTAAGCCACTTAATGTAGTTATTTCCAACTGTGTTCATTTTTCTCAAGCACCCTTTGCTCTTTATGTAGGAATAAGAGTCCATTGTGTATATATACAACCTCTCCCTTTAAAAGTAATTGACCATCAGTTGGGTGTCTGGAGCCAATCTCTAGCTGTACGATAACCAACACTGCTGTAAGTCAATGCTGGAAGCCATACTTGAGAAATGAAGACTTGAATTCAGACGAACAGGCTTGCAAACCACCATAGCCAGACACGGCATTAAGATTTACCCTGTAAAAGGAGCAACAGGTTCCTGCTTGGTGCAGAGAGAAGAAAACAACAGAGGATACATCTTTAATCAGTACCCAGAAAAGAAATCACGATGATGTTTTAGTCTCCATTCTCTGTCATTATCTTAGTTTCTATGTGATGTGTGATATACCGGATGGATATAGGTAAAAATATTTCACATTGCTGAGTGGTTTTCAAGATGACATCATTTGTTATTTTTTTTTATTATTTTATTTCTCTTAGATTAGCAATTCATAAGAATCTGATACTCTATAGAAATATGATAAACTGGCTTCAACTCAATTGAGAGTCACAACATTCTTTTTTTTTTTTGACAGCTTGGAGATGCCTTATAACTCTATTCTTAGTTTAATGAATTTGTACTAAATTATTTCCCCAAACCCAGCCATCCCCCAAGACCCCAGTGGCTCTCTGAGACACATACTGCAACCGCACAGAGCAGACCAAGAGTGGCTGCCTAAGTCATAGACACTGCCTGCACCAATTGGTCCACACAAGAATCCCTGAGACACAGTTACCTACTGCAATGATCAGACCAAGAGGCAAAGACACTGCCTGCACCAACTGGAGGAGTAGAGGGGTGGACGCCAATGCAATAATACATTCAACAACCTAAAGAGCAATATGGCACCACCAGAGCTTAGTGGTGCTACAACAGGAAGACCACAACATCCCAATCCAGAAGAAGAAAAAAAAAAGAGGTTTAAAATGACTTTATGAAGGTGATAGAGACCCTTAAAGAGAAAACTAAAAGTTCCCTTAAAGAGATAGAGGAAAAGACAATCAAGTGCCATCTTTATATCCTGCTGACAACTATTCGTTTACAATCTCATGGAGATGCTACTTGGCAATGTTTCCTGATTCAAATATATTTAGCATGTGGTAACAAGACAGATAAAGTTACTTTTCACAAAACCGTACTATGTGACTACTTAGAATGATAGTTCTGAAAGGGCAATTCGCTTTCCTTTTTAATGGGTGCAGGACAGGAGAAGCAAAGATGCAACTGTTGGCTCTAGTTTTGTGATCCTAACGAGTATCTACCACAGTGTAGCTCCTTTTCTTTTACCTTTGAAAACTTTTGGTTTCTTCATTATTGGTATCTTTCCTGTTTCCATGTATTCATGCATTTTCACTTTCTATTTTTATTTTTTTTCTAGGAAATCTGTAAGTAACTTTATCAAATGGATATTTTTAATAGGACAGCATTATTTTCTGGGCTTAGTGTCTTGAAATGTTGCCAGTGGCATTTATGTCTATACAGTTTGACAGCTTTTTCTCGTATTGAAAAATAGATTTGGGAAGTTAAATCAAATTCAAACATCTGTGATTACCATGACTGATTTTAAATACAAAAAGAAAGAATGCAAGAAAAAGGAAGAAAGGAAGAAATAAAGAAAGAAAGGAAGAAGGAATAAAGGAAGGAAGGAAGCTCCAAAAACTATCTTTAGACCTTCTTTTAATTTAATTTTGCAGTTAAACCAAGTCTCCTAGCCTAAGTGGAAAAGCAGAGAAACTTTGGAATTCTCGCCCTGGGTCTCACTCAGCTCCAGTCCCTATTCCAAGTGACACACAGGATGCCAATCTCAAATTTCTGCATCCTGGTGTTTCTAGATCCTCTGAATGTGTTCAGATTTCTCACTAGTGAAACCTTGCATACTTTTGAGGACCATTTGTCTTCTTAAATTAGGTAAATTTGTTTTTCAAAAAATGAACTTCATTCGAACTTCAGTAGCTTACAATTTCAGAAATCAGAAATCTGAATTTGTAGTGTTCATTATTTCATCCAACTGTTAGTGTATGTTCTTTCATTCTTCAGTGTGCCAATATAAAGAAACACTGTTTTCTTTAAACTTAGTGTGTCTCTGTCATCTCTGTCTCTTTCTCTCTGTGTGTGTGTGTGCTGCAAATGTATGTGTTTATGCTTATTTATGAAGGGGTAAACTGTGTTTACAGGTGTGTGGAGGTCAGAGATTCACACTGGGTGTTTCCTTCTATTCATTTTCATATTACTTTTGATACCTTGTCTCTTCTTTCCTGAATCTGCACTTCACTGATTCACTTACTTGTGGTTACCTGGTCAACAGACTCCAGAGACCCTCCTGTTTCCATTTTCAGAGCACCAAGGGTTCAGGAGCAAACCATGTGGTGCCCCTGGAAGAGCAATGATGCTTTTAACCGATGACTCAAGCTCATTCTCCAGGAGAGTATTTTATTTTATTTTTTATAATCAGCTTCTACTTGTAAGGTAAGATAGCTTTTTGTAACAGCTGGGTAACCAGATAATATTTACATTTAGTTCACCAAGTTGTCATAGTTTAGAACTGGAGTACCCCATGAGAGACCCATGAGTTGAAAGCTTGGCCACCAGCCTACAGGACCTTGAGAAGACAGAGCCTAGGATATCAGACCTCTGTGGGTGTGTCCTTGAAGATGCCAACCATTTCCTCTCATCCCTTACCAGCCTCCGTCGAGTGATCAGTTTTGTTCTGTCACATGCTTCTGACATAATACACAGCCTCACACCAGGTTGAAAACAATGTTGCCAATCGGCCATGATTGAAGACTTTGGAAATAAGTGAGGAGATAAAAACTATTCCTTTTTTACATTGATTTTCTCAGGAGTTTTGTCATAGCAATGAAAGCTGAGTAGCATACCAGTTTTCAGTAGGCAGAATGGAAAAATACCCAAGCAGATTGGAAGCAATTACATAATTACCCTGATCTCAAGGATGTGCAGAACAAGCCTCACTTAAGTATGGCCTACTCATAGTGACAAATACCAAAAAAAGAAAAAAAAAAGAAAAAAAATCGGCTGCTTTATTATTTAGAATGACAATACAGACTATTATAGTCAGGTGATTCATGTTAATATAAGACATGATTACAGAGAAATAGTGGAAGCTGTTGGGAAATGGACAGTCTTCTCAGAGAATCACAGCAAGAACTATGACTTTTCCTAAGTGATGTTGAGAGGAAAGATAATGAGAAGAGCAAAATGCAGAAAACCACAAAGTGGACAGTGAAGATCACTTTCTAACATACTATAACATCAGATACAGGCCATTCGCGTTCTCTGTGAATTGGACTTCAATGCAGTTAGTACAAGCACACTGCCCATGACCAGTGACTCAGGAAGCAAATGAACACTATTAAGATGCAAGACCAAAATGGTGAGGCAGATGACATTAGGCACAATTTGAGGGATGTCCCAAAGGGTCAAACAACATGGAGAAAGAAATTCGGGATGTCAAAGTGAGATCCCTTGTGAGTTTTCCCTAAAAAGAGAATGTACATGGTCTCACTCAGAGCAGTAGAGGTGGAGAATTAAAAACTATTCTAAATCTTTTAGGTAGGCTTTTAAAATCTACTACAAATTTGTTTGTTAGAAGTGGGCTGTTAGAAACAATGAAAGATCATTGACTATGGAATTAACAAGAAATATGTTTGCAATACTGGTGTTCAGTTGTTCACCAGGACTCATAGTCAGACTTTTTAATATAGTATTTTATGGTATTTTTAATCAAAATTATTACTAATGTTAGTTGTTTTATAAACTACAAAGAAAGACAATTCTAGGCAGCTGGAATCGCTAAGACTGTTTTTTCTAGCTATGACAGAATCACTGGGTATGGGTTGTTTCTATAAGAGAAAATTTGTTCTGGATATGTTTGTAAATGTTGCAAAGCCTAAGATTATGATTCTAGCATTTGTTTATGCTTGGTGGCCTATTAGAGCATTTTGGAAAAGACCCAAAGAAGTAAATGCAGGGAAGTAAAAGAGAGCAGATTCTCTTTGGACTCAGGAGAACAAACTGTCATTAATATATTCATAGGGGCCATCTTCTCACACCTAAACACTTCTTAAGTACTCTGTCTCTTCATACTTCTATATTGATTGCTAAAATTTCAACAAATGGGGACTAGAGAGAGGGCTCAGCAATCGGGAAAATGCATGGCTCTTACTAAAGGTCCGGGTTCAGTTCCTAGCACTCACAGATATGACAGATTACAACTGCATGTAACTCCAATTCCAGGGGATCCAATGCCTTCTTCTGGTATCTATGAGCTCTTGCACATATTTTGTGCTCCTACATCCATGAAACCACACACAGCTATTTATAAAACAATAAGTAACTCTTTACAATTCAATCAAAATAAATCAACCATAAAGAAATACATTCAAACAATAACAAAAAAAATAAAGTGAAAAAGAAAAAGAAACACTGATGGCATTCTGTTAAAACTGCTGTTTATATGTACCTGGATTATAGTAGGAGGAGAAATGATCCTAAAAGTGGTTATAAAATACTGACAGATTGATGTTAGATGCAAAGAGAAGTAGCAGTTATACATTCCCCGAAATTGATAGGTTGAAGCTCCAAAGTTCAGTACCATAGAGAAAGTATAGTGACCATGTTTGCAGAAGAATCATCGTAAGAATTCATATACATTGAAGTCTCTTAAGAGAGTCTATTGTTACAGATGCCCTGAAAGGAAGAGGAAATGAAGACAGAAATAGAGGATAAACAGTATGAAGACATGAAGACACTAGGTAAAGGATCATCCACAGGCAAAGTGAGAGGTCTAAGCACATACACACACACACACACACACACACACACACACACATGCACACGCTGATTTCAGCTACTAGAATTCTAAGAAAAGACAATTCAGTTGTTTCAGCCCCAATTTGTGGTGTTTTGTTACAGCAATCAACAATCCTGGCAAAATAAGGCAGTTATAAAATGCTAATTGTATCTTTTGAATTTTGAAGTCTCACGCAGTCATTATGACAGCCTTGCTTATGACTGGGAGAATGGAGGAGGTAGTTTTTGTGGGCTGTGGCAGATGACGAATCCCTCCACACAAACACAGCATTACCTTTTTGAGTCACCTCAAGGATTCATGATTAGAGGCTTGTCATCATGACTCCTGCATGTACTCAACTGAGGACAATGGGAGGTCAAAGATCTTTCTTACTGTGTCCTCTGCGATATGAAAAAACACCATACAAATACACAAGTATTGGTTGAAGGCTTATGTCAAATTTGGATCATTTTGCATTTTATCTGCTCATCTTAATTAATTTAGAGGTGAATATTTAGAATGAATGCAATAATGTACTTTAAACAGCAGGGGAAAAAAGCAAAAGATGAGTTTCTCATAACTACAAAAAAATTCTTGGTCTACCTGAAATATATATTTGACCTCAAGTCTTTGCTTTTATTGCTTCTGAACCAGATGCATATATTTTCCAGCTTAAGTATCAGTCTTCGAACACAATGTGAAATTGGTATAAGTCATTATTTATACTATTTTTGCAGGTGAGGGCAATCAAGTCTTAGCATGCCTTCCTCATATGTTGGAGTGACAATTGTCAAAATGAAAAGATATAGAAAGGGAACAGAGTTAGGATGGGACTTTCGTTCTTGAAATATATATTATGTGTCACCTATTTTCTGGGTGACTTACATTCCCAAAGCATCTTAATGAGATCTACAAGATGCTTAGTTTATTTAAAATGAAAACAGAGCTTTAAAACAGACAGAAAGGGCGTGCACCCAGAGGGGAAAGGAGGGGAGTGGTGGAGGATCTGGGAGGAGGAAAGGAAATGGAAACTAAAATCAGGATGAATTTCATGAAGAAAGAATTTATTTTCAATAAAAGGAAGAAAATGAAACATGTTTCTGAGGCATTCCAGTGAATGCAGGCAGGTATACAATGCAGAAGAGGCTGAGAAGCTGATAAACCACAGAAGGTTATTTCTTAGAGTTCAAGGGGATGCATGTGTGAGGCGAGGAGCAGCCAGCACGCACTACTTCCAATGGGTCCTTTCCACTGCTTACCTGCAAATCACTATCTTCCTGGATCCCTACACACAGAAAATCAGCTCAGAACGCCCTACAAAGCCTTTCTTGTAGGGATACTGACCTGCTCAAGAGATCTTCAGACTCACAGCCCAACCCTCCTCCCAGGGTCCCATTTCCTAAAGCCACTGTTACTGCTTAACATTTCTGTCTATCCTTTGGATGGATACAGTCAGTCTACAGAACAAGCAAACAATCTACTAAGTTTTAGACCCAGATTTTTGGCATAAATCCCACGTGCTTTAACTTAGAAGACCCTGAATTTCGGGGTCGATGCTGACAATTATAGATATTAATAGATCTTAAAGCATAAAACATATTTGTCTCCCGGGAATCTCAAGTGCTGTGTGCTGGCAGGTCCTCTGTGCTCTACAGCACAGCAAGAACAAGAAGCCACCACTAGGAGCAAGTCAGTTTACTTGGTTGTTTTCCCCAGGTCGCTCTTCTGGTCTGCATCTCCCCAGGTCCCCTAAGTAGCAGGAAGTGTATGTTCCTTCGCTTTCCCCGGTGCAACACTCTCGTATCCATTTCTGGAGTCCTTTGTTCCAAGTCTACACTTTCCTGATTTGTACAATCCCCGCTTCACTTCTGACAGTAAGTATTGCACAGAAGGTCACAGATTACCTTCACCTGGGACACTGAATCTTGAGATATTTCTCTGCCTGAAATGACCTTAGGAGATGGCATATTTTCCACAGATCACTGCACATAATGTTACTAAAAAACATTAGATAATATAACATATTAATATCATATAAAATACACAAGGTAAATCATATTATGGTTATAACACTGGGGCCAGGAGGCAAAATTAATTAAGAGTTTTTAGAAACATGCTAAAGGCCCTTGATGCTACCCTTGGAGAAAGTAGTGTGTAAGCTATATTGTAAATAGCTAGGAGGGAGAGAAGAAGTACCTGGGCTGTGATAATGACAATAGGACTACAGACACAGGTTCCCATTTCAGAGACATTTATATGCCAAATTTAGGATGCAAAAATTACATTAATACTGAAAGAGAGGGGAATATCCATGAAGTCTGAGTCATGCTCATGGACCATATCCTGAAGGAGTTTACCCATTCTGTCACCAGACACTGCAATAAACTCAGACTCTACTCTGAGGTTAAAGGAGATGGATTTGCTTTATAATCTTTAGCCTACTCTCTGTGTGTCCTCGTGACTCCTACCTATATGTGATCACATTCCTTCAACTTACTACCTACATGCCTTCATCACTTCCATCCAGGCCTTGATTTTCACATACCCACAACTTTGCTCAATATATTTTACACCCCCAGATACCACCCACCACACACAGTGACTCTCTTATTGCCTTGTGAAAGTGAAAGTATTCTCAGACACGAACAGTTAAACTGTCATTTAGAAACTTGTTAGAAACAAGAAACGATGCCTTTGGCACTCTATATAGTCTGCCTTCTGTTTAAGATCTTGCACTACAACATCCCATAATACTCTGAAACAATCTTATCAAATAACAGTTAATTATAGGAAATTCAGCACCATTTAGCAATCTTGCTAATGATGATCATAACAATATTACCTCTTCATAAATTTTATGAGATGAGACAGGCCACAGTTTGTGAAATGGGGTACCCCAGCCCCACTTGGATTTACAAAATGTTTTATATATGTATGTGTGCAAAAATTAAAGAACAAGAAATTCAGAAAAACAACTTTATTATTTGTAAAAAGAGCTAATGATATTAATTTAAGACTACTGTTTCTTGCCATGTATATCAACAGTACAAAAAGCACAGAGACTATGTGACCAGTATCTAAAATTTGATACTTGGGCTCAAATCCCAGCTGCTACATGTATGCTGAAGGACCAGACTCATGATGCTGAGATTCACGAATAGCTGCTTTGATTGACATGTTTAATAAGTTCCAAAGTGTGCCTAGCAATTGGCAAACACACAAGTTAGATGTTATTATGACTCTTTACAAAAGTTATCTTTTTCAAAAGTTATCCTTTATTACTTTGATTTTCTTCCTTCTTTCCATGTCACCTTTAACCTGTCAATATAGCTCTTGAGTCTCATACTTAAATGAGAAATCAGATATGGCAGATTCCTCTCACTCTTATTGCCATCATGGTCTTGCTGTCGGGTCTCCCAAAGTGGTGCCTGAGACGAGAAAGTGGAAGTATCTATTAAGGAGACAATACCTGGAAAAAGCTGTTAGGATGCAGGGAGGTGAGACAGGAAAGAGTGAGGTAAAAGAATATGCTACGAACGCTCTCCTGAGACAACTGAGAAAGAAGGTAGGAGAGATGCTTGGCTCAAGCTACCTACCCCAGGGCATCTTGTGCACACAGGGGCATCCACAGTGGTGAAGGCTGTCCTCCTTTTGAGCTTCTCGACTTCCTGTTACTTAGTTTGACGGAGCCCTATTTTACCAAATGGAAGAAAGCCACCGTATCTGGTACTCTCATGAAATTCAGACGCACAAACAATCCTCCCAAAGTAGGTTGTTTCTGACAAGTCTACTTGAAAGGTCAACCTCCCATTCAGGATAAAAATATAAATAAAATATTATGAGCATTCTTCCTGTATCACTATATCTAGCAAACTTCCTAAATTTTAGAAATTAGAAATTATACAGCAGTGTGACCACACAAATTGTTTTATGATTCACCTGTAAAATAGAGACAGCCAAATGTCTATGGCCTTGGAGCTGTGCAAGTCAAATTAGACAAAACAGATATGCTAAATGTAACTGAAATGCAATATTCAACAGTTAATACTTTTATCATTTACTATAAAATGTTCTGTAAAATATCTTTTGATTTATTTTTCATCTCCTTCCTAAATATATACTTTCATTTGATTATTTGTTTTGCTTTCTAAGATCCTTTAAATAGGTGTTTTCTGCCTCACTATTTCTCGGTGTTTAATTTACCACTACTCCTTTTCTCTTCAACAGCCCACTCATCCTATTTCTAGATCCCTGCAGCCCCCTCTTAGGATGCTTGCTCCTCCCTCTGCATACTCTGCCTGTGCCATCTCTCCTGTAGCTCTGAGCTCACAAGGGCTGGAACCTCTGCTTCTTTAGGACCTCAGAGCCTAGTGTTTTGTTGACTTCAAGCTGTTTTGCAGAGTGTTGGCTTGTTTCTCAGTTGCAGCACTGACTTAGCGAGTCTTTCGACTAAACTTGTAAATAATTAATTTTAGGTCAAATTTTTGCCACTGGAAACTTTTTCCAGTTAATAACAACTTTCTTTATCTCCAGTAAAAAAGAATGTTTTGGTGGTAATTGTGGTTAGCAACTTATTAAAAAAAAAGATGAGATCTGTAATCAGAAGGGATATATCTTCTACTTTGGAGCAACACTAATTATAATACTATTTTTGATGAAGTGTAAAGAATTATACGGGCAAAAAACCTTTTTGCTGTTTAAATAGCCTGTCAATGGGAAGTATTATCAAAGGCTTCACAAGACAAGCTAAACCTCAATGGGGTACTAATACTCCCATTGTCTCCATTTGTTTCGTTCCAGATCTTATAAAAACTTATATAATTGAAGACATGAAGGTAACTGAAACATCCACAAAAATATCCTCACAGAACGAGTTTCTCATATAGCCACACAAAATATGGCTTCTTCCTCTATCCACTGGGTAACCTATTACTTCAAACGTATGCTGCCCGAGCAATTTCAGGGATGGTTTGTGACCAAGAGTTGTGAGTGTTGGGTCACTCTAACCCCAGAAGAATGATGGCTTCAAGGCAACAAAAGGGCACAAACTCTCCTCTGACAGATAAAATTGAAAGCCCAGCTAGCCAGGATCAAAGCAGACAGAAGGGTAGTTTATTTTCTCTTGTCAATCTTGGGATACGCTATTTGTTGTTGGCATTTCAACAAGCAAGATTTATTACGGGTGAAATGTTAATCTAGGGCCTTCTCTCCACCTTGGCCCAGGTCAGTAGGCACCCAGAGTGGCCATTCTGGAAAGTGGCACTTCGTAATCACCAGGGCTTCTGGGAAACCAATGTGGGAAGTGATTGATGTAGACACAAGAGAAGACAGCAAATGCATTAAGGCAACAAAGGCATAGGTTAGAGGCAAAAAAGAACATTCCATTTGCAATGAAGACAGTTTCATATATACAAATAGACATGAATTAATAATGTTTCTATGTTTTATTTAGAAAAAGACACAAACGTGCACACCACTAAAATGTGTGAAGAATTGAAAATGGACTCTTTGTATTAAGTAATTTGAACAATTGCTTTTTTTTCTTTGAAGTTATGAGGCTGAGAAGAGCTTCCTCACACTGTGGGGGGTGGGAAGAAAGAAGTCAGAAGGATTATAACATTAAAAAGATGCAAAATAAGAATATTAGAGTATTTTATGGATAAGACATTTCTAGTTTTTTTTGCAAGTGATTTTTAAAGACCCCTTTGAAATTGAGATTTGAATTATACATAAATACAGCCACAGGGTTGGACTTCTAAAATTCCACACCACAGTTCGATTGTAATCTAAAAGTGATACCAAGAATGCATATGCCCAAGCCCATGTAACTTCTACAGTAAAAATAACTAATATAACAGGGAGGAAAATGAAAAGAGTCAGCAATGCATCCCCCCCAGCATATCAAGCAGGTTTTCATAAGGAAGCTGCAGTCATCAATCACTACCTCATTACCAGCCCGTCATCTGGGCTTAAGCTAAATGTATTCTGGCTGGCTGCCATACTAAATGTTCAATGAAACATCCTTAAGGCTCTCTACAAGTTCAGCTGAAGTCGCACATGCTATACATCAAAGAGGAACATTAGCGTTATCATAGCTTAATAAATAGTGCCATTCTGGCAATGTAATCCCATGTTCTAGAGCGATCTACCATCCCCAGTCTTATACTGCTAAAATAAACAATCGTTCTGTCTCCTGTGAGGTTTATTTAATGATAAATGCATTTAGGGATAATTAGTCATGCTGCTTGCAGATCTTACAGATATATATATCTGAACTTGCTCAAAAACACAAGCATGGATGAGTTTCACAAAGTATTTGAAGACATATAGCCCATCTTAGACTATTAGTCATTCTGGGACACAGTTATTTATCATTATTATTTTGATTATAACTTAAGAAGTTTGAAGCCAAACAATGGTCCTAATATTACTCTCTGATTTTTACAGGTTCATGTTTACACATGTGTGAGATGTAACCTTTTTGAAAATAGCTGCTAGTTGCTTTGGGAAAAATTATAGCCTCTGGATTTTTTTAGCATACTTATAGATGGCATTATCTTCATTTTATAATATATAACTTCAGATTTTTGCCTGGGAGGATTAACTGTTTTTACATAAAAAAAGAAAGAAAGAAATCAAAATTGTTTGAGAATGTTGAATGTTTGTGTAATTGCTAATTAATCTCAGATGGGCTTTAAGCGCCTAAGGACAGAAATAGCACACACATTGCTAAGAAAACTATTCCTGGCATGTATCCAGCTTGAAAAAGCAGAAGTTATTTTCACACAGAATTTCAATTCCATCAATTTTGTACAAGTCACACAACCTTCTTTAGTTTCTTACTAATTACAAGGTTTTTGATTTGGAATCTCCAAAAAAACTATTTGAGATTCTTGAAAATCAAGCTAAACTGTGAAGTCAAATAACTTTTGAGCTACTGTGGGTAAAGGCAGGCTATGCCAGCAATAACTTGTTGAATAAGAAAGTCAAAATAAAGTGTGTAAATGCAAGAGTCAAACAAACAAACAAACAAACAAAAAAAGTGAGGGCCAAACCAATCATAGGTCAAGATTATCTGAAAAATGACATGAGCCAGACATGCCGTGTAATAAATTATATTAAAACTTCTACTAAATATAAGGCACTAAAATTGAGTTGGGTAGCTTGAACTAGTGTCTCCCTGAAAGCTTGTGAATGAAATTTCTACACCCCAGACACATGACTAGTATGTAAGAATGAAAACTTTTCCTCCATTGCCTAAGCTTCTGTCTCTGGGAGTCTGTGATTCACACTAACAAAGGTAACCAATTTTGATTTTATCAGTTTATTTTAGACAGCATCTCACTTGTAGCCTGGGCTGGGCTCAAAGAAAACAAAAAACAAAAATCCATTTAATATTTGCATAAAGATGAACTGATTAAAAAGTAAGTGAAACTCAAGCCTTTAGACACAGGTTCAAGGCAACCCTTCACTACAGAGGAAACGGCTAAGAGAATGACTGTAGGTGGACATTTTAGGAAAGCTTATTGATGACATTGTATTTGAGTGTTGACTTCCCATCACTAGTGTGGAATTTCTTCTACTGTGAAAGGACGGAGAAGTCTGTACTTTGAATGTACGTAGGTCAGATTATGGATAAAGAACCTTGTCAACAGAACTACAGGTTAAAGTAGTCTTTAGGCCAATGTTGTTTTTGAGGGTATAGTCTCATCCCATTTAAATCCTGACTCGGGACTATAGAAATGGAGGCGCTGAAGAGACAGAACAACTAGTCAGGAAATGGGCCACAAAGAGGAGGACAGATATGAAAGTAAAAAGCAGGACATATTTTTAATGTCTCACTAAAAATCAGCCTGACAGGCAAGAGAAATCTCCTTTCAAATGGCTCATCTGGGTAGTTCAAGTGACTCCCAAAAGTACACAGAATCTAGATGTCACCCATGGCTGGCTCTCAGGAGGGGACCCCCTATTGCTGAAGACACCATATATTTAGGACACAAGAATCAGATAATTCAAACTGGATCTGACCTGACTCTTTCCTGTGATCTAGTTTTCTTCCGTTGTACCAGAAAATCCTGTGTAAGCTGCTAAAGGAGAGAAGCAATTAAACAGTCTTATCGAGCTGCAATGCCTATGAACCACAATGGCCAGTACAGCAAAATAATTTATAGGTGCAATAAGTTTCCCTCATATGTCATTGGCAACCTACAGTTGTCCAATTGGACTTAAGACCCACTCAACAGGAAGAAAGGCATATCTGGTACTGGGAAGAGACGGCTTGCCAAGACTAGCGAAGTCATGCACCTTAGAAAAAAATCTATTACCACCACTTTGCTAGACCAGCACAATTCCTTACTACAGTCTAAATTTGATCTTTGTACCCACAGTTAGTGTAGCCATTGGCATTCATCAAAGCAGCTTCTCTTTGCAGGAAATGGAGACCATCACAATACACCTCACCTGGACTCAATACAGAGATCAACAAATCATGAGGCACCCAGGTCCAGTGGACACATCTACATCCCAATCATTCCATCTACACAGCATGGAAGACTGTATGTAGGAAGGAAAGATTATAAGAGCCAGAATACCAGTCTGTGGTGATACAGTTTCTCCTAGAAACTGCTGCATAAATAAGAAGGAACAATGGAGATATCAATGAACATATTAGCATGGAAGAGGCAAAACTTCACAGGGCCCCATCCCTGGACAAAGAACTACAGGGAACTAAGTGATTACTGGGAGAAGGAGAATTGGCATCTCCCAGGGGTGAGTTGTGAGGTTTTTTTTTATAGGTTGTCTAATATAGAGTGGTCATTCCTGAAATTATACACACTCATACAAAAAAAGAAAACAAAACATTGGATGCAGTAGTTGTATTCATATGTCTGCATACACACACACACACACACACACACACACCAATAATAATAAAAGAAGAAGCTATCAGCTTGAAAATGGGGCAGGGAGTTCATAAGAGGGGAAGGAGTGATGCGTTTCTATTTTAAATGTTATATGTATAATATACATGGTTTTATATATTTATATATTATGTATTTGAGTTTTTGAGGAAAAAAACTGTGTAGTCCTGGCTGTCCTGCAACTTGCTCTGTAGATGAGACTGTTCTAAAAATCATAGAGAACTGTCTGTCTCCCAAGTGCTTGGGATTAAAGTCATGCGCTACCACTTGTCTGGCAAAAACCATATTTAATAAAAAGAATTATCAAAAGAATAATAAAAATCAAGTTGTTAATATGGCAAAAAATCAGCATGATAAAACAGTCTTCAGTCATGAAGAAAGATTCTAATGTTAAAAGAAAAAATAAATAAAACTAGTTTTTGAATCACAAACTTACAAAAATAATTCAATTGTAGAACCCTGGCAGAAATTTTAAAACCAGTGTGACAGTACTCAAAATGGAAAAAGACCCAGTGACTGCTTTTCTCCAAAACACAGCAACAACTTATGGCACCAGAAGAGAAAAACTAGATTTAAAAAAAGCTATAAAATAATAGAACTAAGATATAACTATTGAGATTTTTAAAAAAGTAACTGAAGAGGTTAGTCGTGATCTGAAGACGGCAAAGCAGTCATGAGACCAATGAATTCATTGGTGAGGCAGAAGAAAATGCCACAAACCAGGAGACAAAACATGTGAAAGATGCCAATAGACGTTTCAGAAGATTCAAAGAATAAAGTAGAAGGATAGAGGCAAGGGGACATTTCTCAGTAGTTGACACTGGTGGCCACAGTAGGCACTGTGTTTCCACAAAGCACATAGAATGGTGACAAAGCCTATTCATGGCAGCATCTAGTGTATCTGACAATACCAGGATTTTTAGGGACAAAGACAAGCCCCTCAGGACCCAATCTAATCTCATCCATCTAGTTGCAATTGCTTGAAATTCCTTTAACTGGAACCAAAGCCCTTCAATCTATAGCTAGAGATAAAAGGCTTAAAATGCAAATATCCAGGGAGGAAGGATGTGCTCATCCTGTGCTCTGTTTTACTTAGACTGGGTGTTCAAAATGCCAGAAGAGTAAGTGCGGAGGAGTCTAAGCCTCGGGGGAGGAAAACCGTTGGGGCTCAGTTTCAGGCCAGGCTACTTATTGAGGAATACCGCTGCAGACCTTGGCAGCATGCTCAGAAGTTTTTGGTCTGTTCTTTGGCTCTACCATGCAGGGTAGGATTTTAGTGGTCCTCCCCATCTTCCTCCTTGGACTCCCCTTCTACAAATGCCATATCCTGTTTTCAGGTCCTGTGTGAAGTACAAGACTGTTCTTTAGTGACCCATCCAAATGCCAAGATCGAGGGTGTTGAGAGTGCAGCTGTAGGGATGGGTGAGAAAATCATAGCTTATTTCTGAGGTTTTCTTTCATGATGAAATATGTATACAGTATGAGCAACAGAGGAGTGGATTTGCTTACAAATTGCCTAAAAACATTCTTTAGCTAAGAAATACAAGAATATGATTTTTAAATATTTAAACCTGGCTCAGAACAGGATGTGTGTGACATATATGAAGTAACCTCCATGTCTGCTCTTTACATATGAGTTAGAAAATTAATGTCATGATCTGAGAAGAATGCTATTTTACCATGATTATCAGAGCATCATGTTTAAACTAGAGTAACATTTCATCTTTTCCTGTAACCTTTCTGTCATCATATATGTCAGAAACAAAAGAGTGAGCTCTAGTTTCCTGACAGCACTCATGCCTCATGCCTTATTACCATAGTCTCATATTGCCTAATATTTAGTGGTTACTAAGAAGAGGTTGTCATCAAGGTGATTATATCAATATCTGATTGCATATATAATATTATCATGTATGAATAGTATCTATATAAAAGTATTAATATCAAAGTATTTATGTCGCTCAGGCAGGTCATATAATTGGCTTTCTTGGTGCCTTCTGTAAATCTGCTTTTCCAATTGTGGTGGTCACCTGTTCTTCATGTCTTCATATGTGTATTTAGTCCCAGCATGGCTCAGGCTCACGAGGCCTGGGTTAAAGGTCAGATGCATATAGTTGTGCAAATTGATCCTCTCAATGGACCTTTCCAACTTCATGTTCATTATGACAAAGCCATGGCTTCAATGCCCATCAGAGTTGTGACAATTTAGGACTAATACATTGATAGTTCTTGGTACCTGACAACCATACTTTAAGAATGTTTCTTTCAATTAATTTACAGGAAAGAGAATATGGATGAATGAAGATAAACAGAATACAAATTACAAATGTAATCATTATTACTAAAACACATCACAGAAGACAAGTTTCTAGTTTTAACACTGTCTTCGAAAACCCCTGAGCAAGCCATGGCTGTGCAAATGCTGATTTTTTTCCTCTCAAAAAGCTTTCTGTGATCACAAGTACAGTCTGAATCCTTCCATTTCTGTAACAAGTGAAAAAAAATTATCTTTGTTACCTTAAACACCAAGAATGAAAATTCCACTCTGGAAGGGCATTGTTAGTCAGTGGAATGACTTGACAACCTGTTCATGGTCATTAAAAAAATCCCTTAAGCATAGAAGCCAGGCTTAGTATGTTGCAAAGTGCCAGTGCTACATTTCACACTGCAGGAAGCTACTTGGAACTCCAGAGTTTGGAAAAGATTCTATGGGACTGAAGATGCCTGATTCGACACAAGCAGAAAGAATTCAGCTTCTTTAATCCTGCCAAAACTCAGAAAGTTCTGGAATGAAATTGTCTTAAATTCTTTCTCTGGGTTGTTTTCTACTCTAAGAGATAAGGAACCATGTTGATACAAAACCTATTCTTTTAGGGAATACCTCATCATTCTTCCCTTACTAAATAATAAAACCTAATTGTACCCATTTTCTCAGTTATGTGCTTTTTTGTTAGTGCAAAGTACATATCAATATTGATTCTTTTCTATTAATTTCTCTTTTGTTTTTATGTTTTTCACAAAAACTGAACCAAGGCTTGTAATACTAAAGGGAAAGCATCCAAAGTCCTGAAGGTGGCTGGTGGGAACCAGAGAGAGCTAGAGGTCTTCCTAAGTCTTGCAGAAGGTTTACTTTTCTTTTTTCTTTGTTTCCAGACAAAAGTCATAAGTGCGTCAAGGCAGAGAAAAGAGGAAGAAAAAGTGGCCAGTGGGGCATGGCTCCGTGAAGAGCACAGTCCACTGGTGTGATAGTCAAAGGTTCTGAAAGATAGATGATGTCTAGCTTGGTATAAATAGACATATGTGAGAGGAAGCCATGTGAATGGATAACAGATGCAAAAACAAACAAAGAAAAACCATAGTCATCAGGAAAACAAAACTAAAACCACTTGTGAGATGTTAGCTCATTCCAGTTACAGTTACTACTATCATAAAGATGAAGAATGAATAGGCAAGATTTCTCAGCAGTAACGGTGCTTGCTACCATGTCTGAAGACTGAAGTTAGATCCTAGAACCCACAAGGTAGAAGGAGGGAGCTGACTCCAGTAATCATTTCTCTGACCTGCACACATTCTAGTGTACACATGAGTGTGCATGCACCAACCCCACAGAAAAATAAATATAAAATGTAACAAGCACTGGAAAGTATATGAAGAAAATAAAAGCCTCTTAACATTATTAGTGGAGATGTAAACAGACAATGTGGAGCCCTTTAAAATGTAAAATGTGGAACTCCCATAATCCTCAGTAATCTCACTAATGGGCACGTATCTAAAAGTGTGAAATCAATATGCTAAAGGACCATTTGCCCTCCTGTGTTTACAGAAGCTGTTCACAACAGCCAAGAAAGGTAAACAAACTGAGGGGCCAATTGTGTGACTCAATAAACAAAAATGTGGCATCCTCACACAATGGCAACATATCCACTAGTTAAAATGTGATCTTCCTGTCATTTGCAACCACAAATAGACTTAGTTTTTAATAAACAACAAACAGTACTAAAATCAGACAACATTTCACGATCTCATTTATATGCGGATTGAAACCAAGTTAGTTTTCATTAACATTGAGAGCAGAATGGTGGTGTTCAGGGTCTGAATAGAGGTGAGGTCAGAAGGAGGAATAAAATGACATCCAGCCAGTAGATATTCTAATTAGTTAGATAGAAAAACACAGTTCTAGCATTCACTGAATAGGAGGGTAAAATACAGCCTGTAATAACTTGCTATGTAGATTGAAAACTGCTAGGAGGAAGTATTTCTGATCCTTCTGCCTCCATCTCCCAAAAGCTGGGATTATAGGCATTCACTACTTGATTTACAGGGTGAGGATATTGAATCTAAGACCTGGTGCATGCTATTTAAACACTTTACCTACTGCGTTACAGTACCAGGCTGACAGTAAATACTTTTGATATTTTAAGTGTGCATTTTCCTCCAGAAAACAGTTCTAGATGAGGCTATCTGATCACTAAAGAAATGGGGCAAAGGTTGTTGGTGATGGGTTAGGCAGAAATTATGTGGATTTTATATTTGGATGGACCCCATCTTCTAATCCATTGATTATCTGAGTAAAAGTTCTTAGATTTTAATCCAAGTTTCCCTACTTAAAAATTAAAATGAGTCTATATACTTAAAGTTGATACAATGATTCCCAGATGTTATATATGGCTGATAAATAGTAATACTTAATAAATAATATCCATTATACCACACTGACAATGGTATTACTTCAAAATAAACATTTCTGTAATGTTGAATGCATTCTGTTATCTTCTGCCTCATGCCTTAGTCATGGGACAGAAATGATTGTTCTGTGCTCATGATTCAGTGACACTTTTTGTGCATGTATTTGTTTTCTCTCATTCAGCCTTTATGTTGGATTTTAAGGCTCTTGGATTTTAGCTGTATGTGTGTATTTGATTTCATATTTGGTAGGTAAACAAAGAAATATGATTTCCAGCTATGATATCGATCCTGATTACCTCATTATTAATTTGCAGCAACTCATTGGAAACTTAAGATCATTTTTCTTTAAAATGTGATTGAACTGGCTCTTCGGATGTATGTGAGTATCAGCAGATGATGTGTATCATTCTTTTTCAAGGCAACTCGCTTTTCTGAGTGACGTTGATAAGGTCAACAGTCTTGTGACTGCTAGCCCTTATTCTCCTTCACTTAATTGAATCTCAGGGCTAGAAACTGTTTTGCCACCTTCACAGAGAAGAAGTTAACTATCAAAACAAAAGTATCCACATGTCAATCAGCCATCACAAAACCACCTCTCTCTTCTGTCTATATAAGTAACTGAAAACACCAAAATATTTAAAAATATGGGAATGAAAACTGGCTGTATACTGAGTGACATAACAATTTTCCTTATTTTAGTCTTTTTTTTTAAAAAAAAACATTGCTTCCAGTCTCTTGCAGAAATATTTTCTTCTTCTTATGTTAAACAATTTAAGAGTCTAGTTCCAACAGCTACAGAGCACTATGAGCTCTGTAGCCATAGGACTACCCCGGAAGATGTAGAAAAAGTAGGATACTTATTCAGCTCTCATTAACTACCACCACTGCCCTTTATATTGCTGTATATTACAGAAACAACCTTTGGGTGAATACAAACAACTCTCTCACAAAGAATCACACACAAAACAGTGGGGAGACAGGGCAGTAACTCATACTCAGCCAAGGCACCATGGCAGAAACTAAAGTATCTTTTTTGTTCTTGTCTTTGTGACTTTCAGTGGTAGGCCTTCTACCACAAAGTGTTTCTGAGAATTCTAGGCATCAAGGTCTTGAGTCTGCAAAGTGAGATTTAGCCTCCCTGCCTTTATTAAATGGGAGGTACATGTGTTGGGTGACACAGAGATGCTGTAGCAGGGACCCAAGCCTTCAAGGAGACTGGCAACTGGGTTGTATCCACTGAACATGTCTTTGGACACAGCTGGGTGGGTGCAAGTTTGGTGTGGGTACTGACCCTGAATCATCCACTAAATGCAAGGCGGCAGCACTCAGTCAAAGATGGGGAAGGTGTTGGAATGAAAATCCCTGCACACTATTTGGATACATGTGCAATAATAACAAGGCTAAGTAGAGGGATAATGGTGATCATGAAGACAGGACATAGACACATCAGATTTGTGCAGTTCTCATCATCAATTGAAGGGGAAGTTGAGTTTCACACCCAGTATTTTCTGGTTCCCAGGTAGACCAGCTACCTTTATTTTTCATTGGTCAGTTATTTAGATGGTATAAGTACATACTAAGCATGTGCTGATCCTCTAGGGCTATTAAAAAAAAAACTTGAATTAGATGATGTCAAACTCCTCTATATGTAATAAATAATAGTAAGAAATCTGAAATAGCAAAAATTTGTACCAAAAGATCACGCTAAAATTGCTTCTTGGAGCCCTGAAATGTAATTTAATCCTAGAGTACTTGACTACAATCATCAGAACTCAGGATTTTATCACCGGCACAGCAAAGCAAACAAACAACCAAAACTATTGAACCTTAGTTTGTCCTATTTGGTGGTAGATACCTACAATCCTAGTCCCTGGGGTGATTGAGACAGGAATATCAACTTGAGCTCAGTTATTCAAGTCCAGCCTGTAAAGCAGAGAACAACTTAATCTCATCCTTCCTCCAAAAACCAATGCCTCTTCTTCCATTCCTGTCTCTTTTTTCCTTGCTTGCTTTTTCTGATTTGTGTATTTAAATATTATGTGTGAAATGTGTGATACACTGTATGTTTGTGTGTATGAATGCAGGCACACAAACTATTCGTGCATGCTGAGGTCAGAGGGAATCCTCTGGTATTCTTTGCCTTCTAACTTGTTTGGCACATGATCTTTTGTTTCCTGACTTCATATGGCAAGCTAGTGGACCAATGACCTTCTGGAGGATCCTGTCTCCATTTCTCATCAATCAAGTTTCAAGTACATAATACTACATTCAACTTGAAGTGAATTCTGGGTCTCTGAATTCACATCTTCACCCTTGCAAAGGTAGCAATTTATCCACTGAGCCAAAGTAGCTTTCATTGCTTTATGACCCGTGCTTTCCACATGACTATAGTTTGTACATAATACAAGTATAAAACACACATCAGATGACAGCACATTACTGTTGTCTGAAATTTCTGTCCCACCCAGTCCTACAGTCGTTAAGTCACAAAGAATCACACAGAAGTCTACATTAATTATAAACTGATTGGCCTAGTATCTCCGGCTTCTTAATAATTCTTGTCTATGTTAGCCACATG
>JAQHUG010000019.1:4529948-4543080 GCA_028555095.1 Dicrostonyx torquatus | reverse complement strand
AGCCACCACAACCACCACAGTCCCTACCACCACAGTCACCACCACCGCAGTCACCACCACCACAGTCCCCACCACCACAGTCCCCACCACCACCACAGTCACGACCACCACCACAGTCCCCACCACCACCACAGTCATGACCACCACCACAGTCCCCACCACTACAGTCCCCACCACCACCACAGTCCCCACCACCACATCTACCACCACCACAGTCCCCACCACTACAATCCCCAACAAAAGAATCACAACCACCACCACAGTCCCACTGCCACAGCCACTACAACCACCACAGTCCCCACCACCATAGCCACCACCAACACCACAGTTTCCACCACCATTGCCATCACCACAACCACAGTCCCTACCACCGCAGGCACCACAACCACCACAGTTCCCACTGCCACAGCCACCACCACCACCACAGTCCCCACCACTGCAGACACTACCACCACCACAGTCCCTATCACCGCAGCCACCACCACCACCACCACCACCACATTCCCCACCACCACAGCCACCACCACCACCACAGTTTCCACCACCATTGCCATCATCACAACCACAGTCCCCACCACCATAGCCACCACCAACACCAGTTTCCACCACCATTGCCATCACCACAACCACAGTCCCTACCACTGCAGCCACCACCACCACCACAGTCCCCACTACCACAGTCCCCACCACCACAGCCACCACCACCACCACAGTCCCCACCACCACAGTCACGACCACCACAGTCCCCATCACCACAGTCACCACCACCGCAGTCACAACCACCGCAGTCACAAACACCAACCACCACAGTCCCCACCACCACCACAGTCCCCACCACCACAGTCACGACCACCACCACAGTCCTTACCACCACAATCACGACCACCACCACAGTCCTTACCACCACAGTCACGATCACCACTATCATCACAGCCACAGTCACCACCACCACAGTCTCCACCACCACAGTCCTCAACACCACAGTTATGACCACCACCACAGTCCCCACCACCACAGTCACGACTACCACTATCATCACAGCCACAGTCACTACCACCACAGTCTCCACCACCACCACACCACTGTCACTCCCATTAATCACACCACCACACCACAGCTCATCTTGCTCTTACACTTGTTTACTGAAAATAAAACAATGGGCTACATAATTATCAATCACTTCTGGAAACCCTAAACATCCACAATCTTGTTTTCCATTTCATCTAAACAGTTTTTTTTTCTGATTTCAGCAACTCCCAATAGATCTTAATTCACTTTGTAATTTTGAAGTTACTCTTATTTCCCAATTTTACTGCATTTGAAAACAATTAGAAACAGTTTAGACATGAGAAATTCTTACTAGAAGATATAAATATTTGTTGTGTTGCGATAAAAAGAAAAAGTAAACTCATATGTTAACACCATTTAAATATTCAGTTTACATACTATATTGTCAAAATAATGATGGGATTAAGCATTTTAGTCCCAAATTCATTCTATTGAAAATGGAAGTAAAATCCTCTGGGGCTCAGATACTATATAAAGGAAGATAAAAAAAAGGTTCCAAAACAGAATAAAAATAAGAACAATAAGAATACCGAAGATAATTACAGTATGCAATTTTTAGATGTGTATATACATGGACATAGTTCATAAAAGTAAATAAATTCCAATCCAAGATTTGTCAAAGAGGAAGTGTAAGCATTTCAATGTGCAACAAAGTGATGTTAAATATGATTTCATTCAACTGTGATATATATATATATATATATATATATATAATTACTCAGAACTAACAAAATATAATTTCAAACTATGTGGTGTACTTACCATACTATAGTATATCTGCATTGTTCCATTACATAATTATATACCTTCTGAATGTACAGACATAGCAAGTTATTACATATCTAAACTATTTTATATGAAAATATTAAGATCATTAAACTGTCAAGTCTGTATCACAAGGAGAACCATTTCCTACAATGAGTTACTCAAACAAAAAGTGCTTTGACCTCTGAATCTCCTCTGTATTTCCCCAACTCATACATCTGATATTTGCCAATTACTGATGATTCTGCGCTGCCCTTTCTCTCTCATCCATCTTCTCATCTCCATCCCTGCTGTTACTACCAAATCAAATTTTCATTATCTCTCACCTTGAAGACAAGCTTACAGAAGCAAAGGCATCTTGCAACTCATAACGAGGCCATTGAGCGACAGGCATGAATATTAGTGCAGGCATTAGCAGATGATGGGCTGGGGCTATTGGCACATTTTAGTGTGGTAAACTAAAAATAATGTCCTGACTACCAGATTACACAATACAGACAGTGTGGCTATCAGAGTATGGATAGCATAGATTGAAAATGAGGAGCTTCCATTTGGAGTCAATTAAGGAGTATGACGCCTTGTTTGAGATGCTGGGAATGCATAAATATGTCTGGTGCTAGAGTTAATATTCTAGGCATTGCAGCCACACTAATTCAAAACCACAGAAAAAGGATCATGGTCCCTTAACTCCGTTAACTTAACAGGAACTTGGAAGCTGAGACTGATGGACATTTGTATTTGTGTATCAACTGAATAGATAGCATGTTACATGTTTGATAGGAGTAACTTTCATTTTGTGTTATATATTTAGAGATAAAATATGCTTTTGAGACTTGAGAGATGGTTCTCTAAGAAAATGTTTCCCCTGTTAGTATAAAGTGCTTAGTTTGATCCCCCAAACTCAAATTAAAGAGGCAGGCATGAGGGCACAAGTCTGTCATCCCAGTACTGGAGAGACAGAGACAGGGAGTTGGGGCTCACAGGCAGGCCAACACAGACATGTTTGGCAAGTCACAGGCCAATGAGAGATTCTTTCTCATAAAACAAGATTAAAAGCTTCTGAAGAACTATCTCTGAGGCTGTCTTCTGGCTTGTATATATGCACATCTGTACAATCAAACAAATACATACACATATGCATGCACATACAAATGAACATTTTTAAGAATAAAAGAAAACAGATTTACGAATAAAATTTGAAGAGTGAAATATAAGTGTCCCTACAGCTTCTGTCAGCATGAGTTTCTAAAGAAGGTCCCATATGTTTGTCCAGCATTGAGAGCTATGAAGATGTGATAAAAAATTGCTAACATGTACATTTACACAAGGCACTAGCATAGCATTTTATTTGTGTCAAATCACTTTATTGTCTCAATGACCCTGTGAGGAAAACTGCATTTTTATTCAGACTGAAAACTTTTAAGTTGTGAACAGAGTTATTAAGGAATTAATTATTGACAATGGGGCCTTTAAAAATAGATATGAATGTTACGACATTTTCAGTCATACCATTGCAATTCAAGAATGTCCACAGCTATGAATGAGCAAATGAGTTACTTTGGTCAACTGCTCAGTTTACTCCAACTGCTGAACATTTTTAAATGCACAAACAATATTCCATTAGAGAAAAACACCTGGAAAAAAATCTAGAGTCTCCTTAGAATTAAACATAAATGTGTTTCTTTATACATCAGGCTGTTTGCCAAGATGAACTGAGAAATTCTTACATTTCTTTGAGAAGATTGTGTCCTCCTTCCTTGAACATCACTCCATTAATCTCCCTTTGATCTGGAACCATCAAGCACAGAGTTTTGACAATTGCAATAGATAGGACAAGAATAACATTTACCACCACCAAGCCTTGGAACTAAGAAGGCTTAAAGGGCATGGTTTGTCTTAGAACAAGAACAAGGTCTTCATGTAAACAAGCTTTGGACTACCCTACAAAGGATGAGATGCCATGTATACAGACTGAGACATATGGAAGAGAAATTCTGAGCTAATCCCCAACCATACATCGAATGATTAAAAATTCAAGAGCAGTGGATTTCATGAATCTTCAAAAGAACAAAGAGCCATGAACAGAGGCATCATCCACATGATGGCTCCAAGCCATTGGCTTGTTAAAGAGCCATTGCTAAACACAAAGATCCCTTCAGAAGCAATTCGTTTTTCCTAACGGATCATCTCAGACTTCTGGCACTTTCTGGGTAAAGTAGATTTCCTTGATTATTTTGTCTTATACTTCATTATCTCATCATCTTTTGCATTCCTTATCCTTCATACTTTAATATTTTTAGGAAGACTTCATTCTCAGTCTCTGTTTCACTATCTCTGTCCCTGTCTGTCTGTCTATGTCTCTGACTTTCTGCCTCTTCCTTCTTCCCTCTCTTCATCTATTTGTTTCCCTATTTCCCCTACCCATAAATGTATGTGGCTCTAGTCATGGCAGCACTGGGATTAAAACCCTAGAATATTGATTTCACAGTCCTATTGTAAGGAAACAGTTTTCGTTGAGTGTTTTCTGTGGGAGGATGAAGAGAGATTTAATGTATTTATTTCCTATTCACTGTCTGAAACCCTTTGCAAACCACTTCCCATAAAAGCAAACAGGTTATCCTTTCATGTGGAACATTTCTTTCATTTTTCATTATAAAGTGCTATAAAGCATAGATCTGTTCTTCCTCCATTACCCTAAAACATTCCTTTCTACAAATTGCAACCAAAACTGTAAGTTGTCAAATTTGGGACAATTTTCTTAACAACTTTCCAAATTCTTCTCATAATCATTATTTTAATAAATGTCACCAAGACAAATTTGAAGCTACAAACATAAAGGAAAAATAATCTTAAGGTGCAATTTGTTGGATTAAATTTTCTTTATTGTTTTTGATTAATTCTTCTCTCATACACTCTATCCCGACCATAGTCTCTCTTCCCTCTCCTCCTCCCAGAGCACACTCCAACTCTGCTCTCCCCCTGATCCATTGGTGTTTCCCTTCAGCAAGAAGAGACCTCCCAGGGATATAACTGAACAAGGCATAATAAGATGCAATAAGACTAGGCACAAACTCTCATGTCAAGTCTGGAAGAGTCAGTAGGAGGAGGGAAATGGTCCCATGGTATACAAAAGAGTCAGAGACAAACCTACTCTCACTGTTACAACTCTCAAAAAACCTCTAAGATAAAGATCCATAGCATGTATGCAAATGGCCTGGTGCAGACCCATGCAGACTTCTTAGTTGATTCAGTCTCTGTGAGCCATGAAGAGCTCTGATTGGTTGATTCTGTTGGCTGTGTACTCTTGGTTTCCTTGACCACTCTGGCTCCTACAATTCTTCCTCCCCCTGCAGAAGCTGATTTATTTTAAATAAAGTTACAAATAAAGACATGGAATCTGCTTATAACAGATGGATCAAAAATCACACTGAGTTTGAGAGAATGGACAAAATGTTTCTTTTTATCATTTTATGAGGAACCTTCCGTGTAGGACCAGGAAATGGTAAACCTTACCCATAGTTACAAAGACACAACCAGAAAGAAGTGTCCTGTATTTATTCTAATTTCTCATTAGATTCCTTATTACTATGCCCCAGATCTTAATTTTGTTTTACATATGCAGTATCTATGTAATTAGGAAGAACAAATCTCTGTATGTGCTTTGATGTGCAGGATGTTAAGCTATATTAATATTTGACACCTGCACAAGGAGTTCTTGGAAACTCTTAAATGTAGGTTTCTGTTATGTTTGCCTACATATTCCATCTTAATTGAGAAAGTAATTTTTAGTCTTTAATTAATTGGAATTGTAATTATTCTGCCTGGAAATGCAAACGGCCCCACTAAGAACTCTATTTAATGAAGACTTTTTGCTCTGTAAGGAGTTCTCAAGATGACCAGTCCTTTTTCCACTTAAAAACTGGGGCTATCTGCTAGCCCAAAAGGTGCAACAATATTCCTGACAGTGTGGCTGGAAATTTTAGAAAATACAGCAGTTGTAGAAATTATTTGTATGAAAATGTTAGCAAGTAAATCACATTTACATTTCTTGTTCTAGTTTTTACTTTCTGTATAAATAAGTTGTTTAAAAATAATCATTTTTCTATGTTTGAGTAATCTTGTGGCCAAAAGTAACAATAAATAAATTCAAATCTGTACAAATAGCAGTTAATCCTATACCACTATTGGGAGAGGGCAAGGGAAATTAAAATTTTCAGGGTGCTATAATATTTAAATATTATTGGAATAGTCTTATTGTCAACCATATTATTTTAAGTAATAATTCAACATTAGATATAAGAAGTGGGTGTAGGGTGGGTGAGATGGCTCAACCAGTTAAGTTGGATGGCTTGAGTCCAACACTCATGTGATGGAAGGAGGAACTGACTCTTCCAAATTGTTTTCTCATTTCCAGATATATACAAGTGTGAACAGGCGCACGCATGCACACACATACACACGCACACACATACACAAAAACACATTATTAAAAACTGGGAGTAGAAGACTCCCAAAAGTAGTGATGAAAGACCTCTCATTTTTGTTACAGTCCTGGGGAAAATATAAATGGGAGGACAGAGAAAGGTTGTGTCATCAAACCAGAAGAGATCTGATGTCAAGAGTAGTGCCCCACCAATGCTATCATCTCAGGTTCTTACTGAGCACCGCTGTGTTAATGGCTCTTCCAAGGCTTTCCCTTTAATGCTTCCAAACCTACCTAGTACCTCCTGCCTCTGCCACTTTGTCCTCTTGTTCCCTCCAAACCTACATTAAAGGATCCTTATCTTCATTCAGACAGGAGCCCTTGAAAGGTAGCCTCATGGCCCCGACATTTAGGCTTTTATTTTTTAAATCACTTTTTAGTATGCTTCCTTTTCTGAACTTAAAATGTATTTAGAGTGTATACCACCAGCCTAGCAGCATCAGAGTTCACAGAGACTATGTCTATTCTCTTGGCCATTCCATTACCATATATAACACATGATGTGGTATGGCGTAGTTTCTCAAAACTGCTAGCTGAGTGACTTTAATTATGAATTCTATCTCCTTTCTAAGTGTTTAATTTATTCAACCATATAACAAAACATTTAATGAGGATTTACTTATTCTCTGTCCTAAGTCTGCAATGGTTAAAAGGCGTGCATAAAACTTATCCTAATTGAGTTTCTAATTTACAATTGCATAGGCAATTATATAGTTTCATAATTAAAAGATAACTCTCTCCCTTTATAGAATTTAGTTTTCTGATGTTGGTGATTAATTTACATAATTGTTCTAAAGAGTGGCAGACTCATAGCTACAGCAACCAACTTCATAAAATTGTCTTTTAGGGGCTGGTTAAATTAGCAGGTACAGCTTAGAAACTAAAAAAGAAAGGATTAGTAATCCCTACAGTATAATATTTCTACCAGCTTGCTCCAGCTTAATTTTTATATTGTTTGTCATTTCTAATATAATCATTATTAGGATTCTGGTACATTGAAAGAATGATAGATATGATTATCTAGTATATGTGATGTATAATGTAATTACATTAACAGATAAGGTATGAATTTTACCTAAACAACAGAAATAATCCATAGCATAAATACAATCTAGAATAGTATTACTTAAAATACCATACTATTGTTACAAATTAAATTTCATTATTTATCATATAACATGCCACCCAACTAAACTGTATTCAATCACAAAATGATAAATTATTTAAATGCCAGACCATAATGGCTGCAGGGAAAGCTTTATCTCTGAGTATATGATGATGAGTGTTCAATTAAGATCTCAAACCCTTTTCTACTCAGGCACTGTTGTTTTAAGTAGCTACAGTGAATTCATCTTTATACATAAAACATATGTGCAGTTTTAATAGTGGTATATGACACAAAATTTGAACATTTAAGGAATGTTACAGCACATTAAGTTTAACCCTCATTTGTGTCTTCTATGATAGATGCAAGAATTCCAACTGGGGGATTTTATGAAGCAGCTAAATGATTTGTATTCAGAAGAGCATTAAAAGTCCCCATGACAAAGTGTACTTGAACAAAAATACCCTGCTTGTGACACATCCTTTACAAGTAATGTGTTTTCATTTTTCACATGTTGCATCTCATTTATTTTATTCAGGCACACATACTTAAATCGGCAAGATACCGCACGGTTCCCGATACCTTTGAAATAATAAATCACTTCTTGCAGATGTTTTTGCTGCCGCAAGGCTGCCGTTCATTAATCAAACATTATCAGTTTCTACGGGTGCCCAGTGTTAAACAGAAAAGACACTTCATTCTGAGGGCTGACTTTCACTCACTGTTTGGCCCTGACCCCACAAAACTGACTGCTAGCATTTTAGAAATATGAAACCTCCAGCAGCCTAATGAGTTTTGCAGAAAACAATTACAAATGGTAGTATATTTTTTGAATTCCTTATTGTTTTGTTCTGAGTGAAATCAAACTAGATTTCTAAAATGCCAAATAGATGTGGTCATAATATCAATTTAAAATCAGGTCCAAAATAATAAATGTATAATGAAAACTAATTCTGTGAATATATCTACACCTTGGACTTCTAGAACACATGTGCAGGGGTATGTGTGTGTGTGTGTGTTTTAAATTTAGTTTATGGTAGTAAAATCATTTCAAAGGGCAATGAAACACAATTTATCTACCTACTGTAAGTTTTAAGGACACAAAATGAAAATGGAGCAATGTTAGAGTCCATTTATAAATGCAAAATTTTTCTCAACATTTTTCTTCTGTAAAGGAATATATTATAGAATGTGGGTATTTCGAGACAGGGTTTCTCTGTAGCTTTGGATCCTGCACTGGAACTAGCTCTTGTAGACCAGGCTGATCTCGAACTCACAAAGATCCGCCTGCCTCTGCCTCCCGAGTGCTGGGATTAAAGGTGTGCGCCATCACTGCCCGGCAAATGTGGGTATTTCTATAATGAAAGGAATCACAAATGTTTGCATAGATTGTAAGTCACCCGACTTACCCAGCAAACATCTTCTAACTTAAGATAACTGACATAAACTAGATTTGTTTACTGCCTTTGAAATAGTTCAGTACCATATAGACACTGCAAGAGAAAATTTCAGCAAACACATTCCTGTTCTCATTGCAAAATAAAACACCTGAAAATGGTCTCAACTTGTTCATCCTCTTTGGCCAACAACTCTAATCTCAAAGATAATATTCAACCAAAATCAGCTTTGACAATGATGGAAAAGGAGACTGACAAACAACTGAGCACAAATGAATGCTTTGTAAATAATTGTTTCATCACTATGAAGAAATTCCTTTAGTGAATATTTATTAAACTACTTCTCCATTAACTTATGGCAAAAATGCTATTCTTATGATGATATAGTTCTCTTCTTTACATTGTATGACAAAAATTACACAAATTCTTCCAAGGGAATTAGGCACATCAAAATATGAAGTATTCATTATCAGTAAGAAAGCTACATGAGTATTGAAGTAGAGGCCTCAACTAAGCTTACCGAACATTGATTGAGGATGGACAAGGAGTGTTTCTCCAATTGTTTGATGATACTGAAGAATAGGTGGAAGTAAAAGAGAACCATGATGACATCAATCAATAAACTCATAGGCCTTTCAT
This sequence comes from Dicrostonyx torquatus, assembly GCA_028555095.1. NCBI lineage: Eukaryota > Metazoa > Chordata > Mammalia > Rodentia > Cricetidae > Dicrostonyx > Dicrostonyx torquatus. Next base: position 4,533,623 of record JAQHUG010000019.1, on the reverse strand, counting down.
GGCCTCTGGGATGATTCCAAACTCCACAAACCTCTTAGCCTCACACATAATACCATGATAATGTCCCTTCTGTCCTCAGGCCCTATCTAGTGTCACTTATATTTTATATCTTGAAAATGTAACTGAGGCAAATGCCATGGAAGCTGTCTTAATTTTCAGAATTGTTTGCTTCTTTCAAATCTCTATGAGGATGGTCACTATCTCCACTGCCTCTAATAAACTAGCTTCACATTTTCTGTCTAGTAAACTCTCACTTACCATATTCAAAACTTAGCCCACATGATTGTCATCTAGATAACATCTCTATTCTCCATTTTTGTTTTAGAGAAAAAAATTAAATTGCTGGTTTTGCGTGCATGTGTGTGAGAGAGAGAATAAGAGAGAATGAGAGAGTATGTGTAAGAGAGAGAGGGAGAGAGAATGTGAGAGAAAATGTGTGTAAAAAAGAGGAAAGAACAAAGAAGGAGGAAGAGAAAGGGAGGGAGGAAGAGAGAGAAAGAGAGAGAGATATGTAGGTGTCAGAAGATAACTTGCATGGATCAGTCTTCTCCTAACATGTGATTTCCAGGATTGAGCTCAGGTTTTCAGGCTTATGATAAGCAATTATACCACCACAGAAATCTCACCACATGAGAATATTATATTTTGTTCCCTGAAAGCAACACATTACTCTAGGAAGAGAATGCACAGACTTTACACTAATTCTCTAAGACAGTCCTGAGACAAATAATGATTGTTAAGAATTTGACAAGTGATTGGATATAAAACGTATCAAAGAAGCCTATGCACTCTGAATTTCACTTTTTTCTTTCTATCCTGATGCTTCATTTCTTTTTATCTTCTCATGAGACCAACGTCTTTCTTTTCATTCCTGTTCCATTTGTTGTACTTATTCTCTCCTGGTTATGAGAAAAGAAACTGTTATGATAGGTTTTAGATCATTTTTAGAATACACTGTAAGTTTCAGATTGCTAGAAAAAGCATGCATTTAATTTCGAGTACAATGTATTGTCCTGTGGTAAAAAAGTAAATTATTAAATATAGAAGTGTAGGCATTTGTGCTACTATGTTCATAGCAGCATTATTTGTAATAGCCAGAACCTGGAAACAACTTAGGTGCCCCTCAATGGAAGAATGGGTCAAGAAAGTGTGGAATATATACACATTAGAATACTACTCAGCGGTAAAAAACAATGACATCTTGAATTTTGCATGCAAATGGATGGAAATAGAAAACTCAATCCTTGGTGAGATATCCCAAACCCAAAAAGAAGAGTGTGGTATGTACTCACTCATTAGTGGACCATAGCCATTAACTAAGGACATTAAGCTTATAGCTCACAAGCCTAGAGAAACCAAATAGCATGGTGAACCCAAAGTAAACCATATATAGATCCTCCTGGAAGTTGGGAGCAAACAAGATTGCCAGGCAAAAGTTGGAAGCACGGTTGTGGGGATGGGGGTGGAGGTAGGGGTTGGGGTTGGGGGTAGGCAAAAATGAGGGGAGTAGAAAGGAGAAGGGAAGAACTGGGGAGAGCCTCAGGGTGGTGGAGGGCAGAGAGAGAGGAAGGGTGGATATTGGAGAAGGGAATAAGATATCTACATTAAGGGAGTCATTTTAAGATTGGCAAGAGACTTGTCTCTAGGGGGGATCCCAGGTGTTCACAGGGATGTCCCCAGATAGGTACTTGGGCGGCAGAGGAGAGGGTGCCTGAACTGACCTTGTCCCATGGTTACATTGTTGAATGTCTTGATCATCACCATAGAGATTTCACATGACGGATGGGGATGGAGCCAGAGACCCACATTTGCATCAGAGGAAGCTGAGCTACCAGGGTCCAGTGGAGGGGCAGAGGGGGGGAGTGGATGAGTAGGAAGGTAAGGACCCTGAGGGACTGGCCCACCAACTGAGATGGTGTGCTTGATCTATTGGGAGCTCATCAAATCCAGCTGGACCAGGACTGAATGAGCATGTGACCAAATTGGACTCTCTGAATGTGGCTGCCAATGGGGACTGACCGAGAAGTCAATGATAATGGCGCAGGGACTTATCTCTTCTGCATGTATTGGCTTGTTGGGAACCTATTCTATATGGATGCACACCTTCTTGGAGCGGGATGGAGCGGGGAGGGCCTTGGGCTTCCCATGGGGCAGGGTATCCTGCCCCATCTTAAGGAAGCAAGGGGACAGTGGGTGGGGTATTGGGGTGCGGGAGGGCCTGGGACAAGGGAAGTAAATATAAATTTTTCTTATAACAATAAAAAAAGGAAAAAAAACATAATTATTGAGTCAAATGAGCATCAAATCTAAGTAAAGTCTGAAGTTCATTGTCTAGCCATGATTAAAACGGGTGAATGTCGCACATGGGTATAATAACAAATCACAGTACCATCTGTAGTTTATGACTCTTTTCCTTTGTCATGGTACTCAATATTCTTTTTTAAAAACCCAATAGAATGAGTAGAGATACGATTCATCAATTTGCGTAGGTCCAAATATTATAGAAAATGTGATTATAATGTCTGATCTCTTGCTTCCCTAAGGCATCTGAGGTAATTTAATATAATAAATTGATAATTTTGGTGGCTGAACACTAAAATAAGCCCTATACTGACACCATGAAACTGCTCTCTCAGCTGTCAGAGACGTGTGGGGGTTCATGAGTCTGTGGATATCAGTGTGAGAGACTTACCCTTTACAGTCGGCTGCAGTGCTTTTAGCATCCTAACTCCAAGACTAGAAATAGTCATCCCTGGAATTTTGTATGTTTATTTTGTATTGTATGTTTATTTAAAACAAGTTGTTTTCTAAAATTCAGTTTTTTCGAGGAAAACAAAGCTTTAAGAATTTAATTCTTTTTTTTTTTACAATAGAAGTAAAACAGATACTCATACACAGAAACATCAGTAGTTCAGCCCTGTCCAAAACTACTGAGCTTCAGAAACTGAACACTGCGTCCTCATGAATCCTGATAGATCTTAAACTATAAGATAATTAATCCTTATAGACTTCTTATACTGTGAAGTGGTTAAAGGAAAACTGATGGGCTGAGGACACAGACAAGTTTGTGATGCATTTGACCAGTGTATACAATGGCTCTGAAGCAAATCCCCTCCATCATAAAACTAAAAGAAAATCTTAAAGCTGTTCATTGCTTACCCTGAACCGTTCATTATTTGCAGGATAACAAATCTGAAAAACATTTAGCACACTTTGGAAACTAAAAGCAAGCTTTTTCACAAGCTTGTTTGTTTGACTCTTTGTTGTTTTGTTTCAAACAGTTTCAACTGTGTAGCCTTAGGGACCAGAAACTCACCATATAGACCAGTCAGGCCTAGAACTCATAGGGAGCCATCTGCCTCTGCCTACCAGAGTGTTGAAAATAAAGGCACACACTGCCATGCCTGGATTATTTCTCAAGTTTTAATTAAAAAGACTGTGGAAGCAAGCCCTCATTTCTTCTGTTAAAATGACGGTTTCACATGTTTCATAAATCTCTAAAAGTAATTAGAAAATCTCTGAGCTCTGATCTTGGCATTTTCCCAGTTACTCTTCAGTGTGCCATTTTGCAGTAGCTACTGACCCAGTACAAGGCCAAATCACAAGTGTTATGTCACGTTTGACCAACATTGACTTTTGTTTCTAAAGACAAAAAGGCATCCTACTGAATGGGAG
>JAQHUG010000019.1:4497085-4524853 GCA_028555095.1 Dicrostonyx torquatus | reverse complement strand
AAAAAATACACAGTAGCTGTATTAGGAGTTCAAAGAAAGAAAGGAGAGGAAGAGGTCTCAGATTGAGGAGTGTGGAAAGCCACTCACCTCTCTCTGAACAGACTGCCCAAATTCTCAAGCATTTGAGAATTTCTCTTTCTCTTATTTCTACAACCGCATGGCATCACCAGCCTTGAAATAGAGTAAGGTGGTTCTTTAGCACACATTCAACCTACTTACTTAGTCTGGGGGTTTCTCTTTTCCAAGGTCTTATGTGTTCGACTGCTTTCTAGTTTGTGAAATTTTGTTATCATATCTCTGCATTTATTCTATTTTCCTCACTTGGGCCTCGTGGCAGTAAAAATTCTCTTGTTTTCTTTTCTATGACACCGCAGTGAAAATGTAGGGACATGCTTGGTTCTCATCTGCTGTATTAAAATGGAAGCATATTAAACTAAGTTTTAAAATAATCACCAAGAGTTAATATCCCAAAGTAATATTTTACTATTTTAGAAAATTTCTATTTCTTTTCCAAATAGCTAATTAGATATACAGAATTTTTTCAGTTAAGGACTCTCTTTGGTTTATAGTCTAAATTCTACGTCAGCTCTTTCCACATGTTCCACCATCACACTTTCTAGAGCTCCCCTTGTCGAGTAACATGCTAGCAAGCAGTGCAACAGGGCAAACAAAATCAGCTAGTTTCTATAAATATTTTAGTCTGAATTTTAAAGAACTTTTTTTTTAAATGAAACCTCTTAACGCTAATAAACTTAGTCTTATCTGATATTGTAGTTTGACAGAAATTGTCTTTCAAAAGGAGTGACACTATTAGGAATTGTGGCCTTTTTGAAGTAGGTGTGATCTTGTTGGAGGAAGTGTGTCCCTGTGGAAGCAGACTTTAAGATTCCATTAATGCTCAAGCCATGCCCAGTGTTTCTAAACACTTCCTATTGCCTACAAACTAAGATGAAAGTCACTTGGCTTCTTCAGAACCATCTCTGCCTTCACACCAGCATTTTGCACTATGATGATAATGGACTAAACCTCTGAAAATGCAAGCCACCCCAATTAAATACCTTTTTTTATAAGAGTTGCCATGATCAAGATGTCTTTTACAGCAGTAGGAGCCTAACTAAGACATGTGGAATACTCTAACATGTATTGTCTTCAGCATGATTTGTGTCACTTGCTATGTATAGACTGACAATATTTTTGTCACATAAAACTAAATTACTTTTGGACAATATATAGACAGATTTAGTCAGTGACAACACATCTTATGACCATTATGACTAAACAATTGATTTTACTAATTTTAAATATTAATTATTAATTGCATAAAATGGCAGGAGTCTATGACTGCTTCACACATGTCATCATGTACATTGTTTATATTCATTCTTCTAGTATCTTTAACTTTTTCCCCCATGACTGGTGACAAATGGACTAACTTCAATTTTCCTGGACAACCATAATACACATAATATCTTCAACATACTAGACAAATATATAATTACATATAATTTGATAAATATTAACTATAGAGTAGTGCTATCTATAATATATGTAATTTTCAATTGAGAATCCAGAGAAAGCATGCAATATTTGTCTTTCTGTGCCTAGCTTGTTTCACTTAACATGATGACTTCTAGTTCTACCCATTTTCCTACAATGATATAATTTCAATTTTTTAAGGCAAGATAAAATTCTATTCTGATTTATTACCTTACTGTTTTCCAAATAACCCATTAAGACATATCTTTGTTTTATTTTTAATATATGTTATAAATTAAATATTATTTATCATATTACAGAACAGGCATATCCGATGAGAGAAAAGGAATGAGTCCCTATCAGGCATCACGGATGTCCAGAGAAACAAGTATGTACTGATTTTTCTCTATGTAATGGCAGTAGAAAACTGACAAGTCATCATAGATAAGATCTTCCAACTAAAAAATATTCATACTGAAATGGAAACTATAAGCCTATTGTCATATAAGAGGAATTATAAAGGCTTGTTGCCTCCTTAATTCTATTCAGAGCCCATTCTCCAAATCATCTAGTAACAAACTCATCTAGTAATCATCTCATTAGAATTAGTACCAGGCAAACATTAAAAAAAAATCTGCTTTTGAGTTTCATGTGCAGATTCAAACCCTTTTGAAAGAACATGATGAAACACACCCGTGGAAAGCCTCAGTGACTCAAACACACATCCCTAATCTTAAAAACATACTAGTTTTATTCTTTAGAGGGCACTCAAGGTTTGCAGCAAACAAAGCTGAAAAACACAATCAAATAAATACTTTGTAGGGTGTTCCGAGAATTCTGCTCTTGCTAATGATCTATTAAGCACTTAAATTAGTCATTATGCTTACTTTTAGCTCTATAAATTAATCTTGTCTACATTTCTAAGTATGCATTTCTTAACAGTTTTGGATATTCAGGGAAATGAATGTGACAAAATGTTTTGAAGCTCATTATAGAAATCATCTCAAGTAATTTTCAAACGCTGATCAGCTTATCATTCAAAAATGCCAATTCTGGGGAAACATTGCTCTATTTGTTTGAAAGTAATGATTTTGACTTGCTTTCATAATAATAATTTGTTTAATTCCATGCACCCAGACATTACTACACTTTTAAAATCCTGAAGTCACTGGAATTTAAGAGTATATAATTCAAATAATTATATATTAAATGCTCATTTATTTTCCAAAGTTCTTATTAAAGTTCCTGGCATGAAATTACAAGGAAAAAATCTCAAGCATTTAGAACTAAATATTAATGAATTAATTTGCTTGCCCCGTTCAGCAGTCTAATTATTTTTTTTACCTAGACCACATCTAGCCTCCCACAGCATCTGCGTCTCCACAAGTCCAATCTTGTCACTCATAAGCCCAAAGAGCTTAAAACCTTTTTATGATTTTCCTGATTCAATGGTGTACAAGTTCAACCTGTACAACATGCTAGACAGTCCCTAGGACCTACGTGCCACTGGACTCTGTAGGTGACAATGGCACTGATCAGTGAGATCTGATGTCCACAGATCAGTCACAGCACACCACCGAGCACTTATAACCCAGATCATTCAACTTCTTCCTCCAGTCTGGCATCCCTCTCCGCTTCACTTTCTCTACTATGACCAGATCACCTTCCAATTCATGAAAGACACCAGCATCTTTGAGGAATCCCTGGGAAAATTTCAATGGTCCATTTCAATATTAAAGTCATTTCAGTAATATAGAACATCCACATGATAGGGAAGTCATTCTCCCATGACTACATATATGGCCACAGAGTCAGGATTGGGTCACTTTGAACCTAGTAAAGCCTTCACCTTCTTGAAGTTGAAAAAAATGTTTTCCTCATAATTGACATTTTAACAGCCAATAATTAAAGTTTTTTTTAATTTGGAGGAAGGTTTGTAATGATAATTTTTATGTCACAAAGTACATTTTGTGAAAATGAAGTGGATATGGTGTCTTTCCCACATATTTAGTATTGGAAACTTTTTGACTGTCAATGTTGATCTTGGGTACTCGTTCTCAAGAACCCTAATGCTGCAGCCCTTTAATAAAGCTTCTTATACTGTGGTGACCCCACCCAAAACAATATTTTCATTGCTACTTCATAACTTTAATTTAGCTAATGTTATGAATCATAATATAAATATCTGATAAGCAGGATATCTGATATCTGCGATCCCAAAGGGGTCAGGACTCATAGGTTGAGAACTGCTGATCTACCTAGTTGCACTTGAAAATTGGAGTTCATGTCTGTCCACAATTGTGAATCATTCCCACACATGTAGCTGAATGGTATTCTTTAGCATATGGCTAATTAAGTCTTTGGCAGAAATTAGAACTTGGATTTTTTTATATGATGAAATTTTGGGCCTAAAGGCTTAGCTTAAAATTAATTACCTCATTCCTCCAAGCAGCAAGTAAAATTTTCAACTTGCTTAATTTTTTTCAATTATGAAATGGCATGCAGACTTCCTAGACTATGTAAAATTATACACAGAAAAAGGAATTTTGAATAAACACTAAATTATATTGTTCTTTATTGAACAGTTTGTGTGTGTATACACATCTTAACATGTTGTGTATGTAAGTGTATGTGTGTGTATGGTGGCAAAATTGTGTGTCTATATGAGAAGAAAAGAGGTTAATGTCAGATGTCCTTCCTCAGATAAGGTCCTCTTTGGTTCATGAGACAGAATCTCTCACTGGGATCTGAAGCTCACAAACAAGATTAGGATGCTTGGCTGGAGAGCCGCAGGGATGCTCCTGTCTGCTTCTTCAGTGCTAGGATTGCAGCCATTTTAATTTTCATATGAGTTCTGGGATTGAATTCTCGTCTTTATGCTGTGTGACAGCACTTTATTGCCTGAGCTCGCCTAGAAGTTCCTATTAAACCTTATACATATTTCCCCGCTCTCCTTTGCCTTCCTCCTCGTTCAGTCTCATCTCCTCCATTTCTACCTCATTATGCATAAGTACTGAATGTTCACATGGTCAACCGATTTTCAAATAAGCTTAGTCTACGAAGCTTTGATAACACAATATGAGTAAGGATTAATTTGTCTTTAATTTTTACACTTACAAAAGACCCTGCAGCTTCTCTGACGGTAATATACTCTAATGGACTTGGGCCTGATGCTATCATTAGACATAAGCAGAATGGAAGTTGTTCCTTAGCACTGATAATTTGTTGAAATGCTACTGTTCTTGTATTTTAGCAAATAATATGCTTGATATAATAATTTACCAAATGGGGCTATTTTATAGCTGGATAAAATTAAATCCTTTTCAAGCCAACTAATTAAAACCAGAGAATAGCTTTGCTAGAAGAAACTGGCTCAAGCCAGCCTTATGGGTTTGTCTTATTTATATTCCTAGAACATCCATTTAGTAAATAATCACAATTTTATTGTAAGAAGCACTAATACTTCTATTTTCATTCTAAAGACTTTTGTTTTATATTTGTTGGGCTAGTTTATGCTTTGTTATGGTGCTGGGCAAACGCTTGTACCACTGTCCTAAACCTCTGGTCCTGTCTCTTAATTACAAATAAACAATAAAACAAAATAAAAATATCTATATTTGCTGCCTCTGTTTTAATAAACGTCTTTATTTTATTCTTTGCTTCTTTCTACTCCAAAAATGCAATCAGGGGCTAAGGTCTACCATACATGTAAACTTGGACTAAGATAAATGTAATATTACAGTCAGTCTGTATTTCTGTATGTTTTGTGTATAGATTTGATTTTTTTCCTATGAACCTCCTGTAGAGTCTCAGTCTCTCCCTCTCTCCTTACCCTTCTCTCCCTCCGCCTCCACATCTCAGTCCCCCACCTCTGTCTCTATCCTGTCACAAATCAGCATGATATAGACACTTGAGTAGCAGGTTGCAACTTTATATCATTTTCTATCTTCAGCAAATTAATTCTATCAATGAGGGAAAGATTTCTTTATAAATTGAAGAAGTCAATGCCCGACTCTTCCTCTTAAATTTTGTTTTATTCTTCCCACATTAACCAGCATCTCACACTATGGCTTCCTGCTTACTTCTTTACATAACCACAGAATATGTTCAGATTTTCAGAGTAAAATATACACTAAGAGAAATAACGACAATCTCTCAGCTTTTCTTCACCCATCAATTGCATATCCCTATTCTTTCTACCATAACTGCTATAGCGAATACTAAGGGGTGTGGGAAGAGACACAGCTCTTGGTTTCTGTGGAAACACAGGGGACTGAAATAAAAACATATGCACAGTCTGGGGTACTTTCTTCAGTATTTCAAAGGTCATAGATAGTGAAGTTCATGGGGTTTGTAGTGAAGTCTGAACAAGAGCTAATGAGGACATGGAGTTGTTACTGAATGAATGTAGGCAAAGAGCCCAGGCACTGAAGAGAAATGCCAATTTGACATTTTATGGTATAATAGATACTAACATAGGTAAAACTCTTTGGGGTATAAGGGAGTGCTTGGAGACAGGAAAGAGACAGAAGAAATATTGTGATTAAATTATAATTTAAAAAATTACGATATTTAAAGAGAGGAGCAGGAGACATAAAGGGGGAAGGAGAGATTAAGATTCACAGTGCAGGCCAATAAGCCTTCATTTAAATGTACATTGTGATCTTCCTTGTCTGCGCTGAGCTGAATGGCTAGAAATAAACTAAGAGCTAAGAATTCCCACAGAATCCCCAAATCCCCTTAGCGTCCTATTGTCCATGAGAAAGTAACTTCCTCCGAAAACAAATTTGATGAGAAAAGTTCAGTTTGATGAGTCAATTTCAATTCTAACAGAAGACTTTTAGCATTTCAGGAGGTAGTTCTTTGAAAGAACTAATCTTCTCTCTCTCTCTCTCTCTTTCTCTCTCTCTCTCTCTCTCTCTCTCTCTCTCTCTCTCTCTCTTTCTTCTTGTATGGATGTAATTTACTTATGTTATGTGTACTGATAGATTTCTAAAAGTTACAATGTTGGAAAAGAAAGATTCCAGTGTAACAACACTTAAACTTTTCAGAATGTTATATTTGTACAATAAGACAAATAGAAGCCAGGCATTAGAACCCTGGTGTAACTCTCCCTCTTTTTATTCTATTAACCAATGAACCTGAGCAGTATAAAACATGCTCAGTTATTCTGCACTGTGGAGGTTTATTTAAACTCTGAGACCAATTTTATGTTTCAAAAATGCAGAAAGCATATTTTCTGATAGATCATACAAAATGTGCCATTGGTATCTGACTATGGAAAAAAACTTAATTTTTAGAAGTCAATCTTTCTAACAGCTGCAAGATATACTTTTAAAATTCATTAGTTTAATATTTGCTAAGCAGAGAAATTATAAAAGTATAAACAAACTCTACAGAATAAGTCCCTACAGGAAAAAGCCTGCTGCATATGTTAATGGCTCCTTTTCAAGACTGTATTGATAAATGATCAAACGTACATTCCAATCTCATTTTAGATGATAGTAATGTTATAAAATATATGTTACTCATTAAGAAAGTTGTTCTAAGAGACCTTTAGGTAATATTTTTGAAGTAAAATATTTTTCCTAATTCATGTATTCTTACATACATATATAACACAGAATTTCTCTTAAAGTATGTATATGTTCATGCATGTCGAATGTCTCAAATAAACACTTCAGTAATGATAACCAGGTCAATTTCATTCAACCGTATAGGCTCTGCACACCAACCACCTGACACTAAGATATAACGTTAGCACAGTCTGTCATTATGCATGATAACGTGACTTTTTCTCTGTTATTATGTAAAGGCTTCTCTGATCATAGGGAGATATTTGATATGAATGATATTGATGATATGGTATAAAAGAATGCAGGAATAACAAAATTTAAAACTAAAATTATGTTTCAGTCTTGTTGACCTAATAACCTTTGGCATGCATTTAAAACATGCTCAATGCAATGTGTTTAAATGACATATGGAGTCATCAATCAGACAATTTCACTGGGCTGTGGTGGTCTCAATCTCCTAGAGTAAATATGAAGACCCAATACATAACTTCACAAGTCCATGGTTTCATAAAATTTCTACAATGTGATACTGTTGAATGCCATTTTAAAAAATGCTAACACATAACAACTTTGGAGAAAAGATAATGCATGTTATTGCTACTACTCCCAAGAGCCATAGTGGGTAGGATATTGACTAAATCTGACTAGGTTTAAGATTTATTGGTTTGGGGATTTTGAGGGTCTTTTTCTAGAGCCTATAGCTACTGGCATCAGAGCAACCTTTTCTATCCACATTTCTTATCTTCTTTCCTGAACAAATAAAGTATACCCAAGGACTTATTGGCTCATAATCCCAAAATGCCATGGGAATACCAAATAAGAAGTCAGAAAGTATCTCATAATGTTAACTTACTTGATTCAGTTGATAAGTCACCATCACTACCCATACTGTTGGTCAAAAGAAGTGTAAAAGACATAGTCAGATTATACCTAAACCTTACCTATTAATCCTGCATGCTATTTCCTATTTTCTATCATTATCTAACCATATCTAATATGGTATCAAGACTACTTGCCATATATATATATATATATATATAATATCATACTATATATCATATTAAATTTATATCCTATTTTCAAATAGTCAAATTTTCTGGTCTCAATTATTGCAATAACCACAATATAAAATATCCCAATATCTGTCCTTTTGTTAGTCTATCTCCATAGTGCAATCAAAATCCCTTATCCCTTATAAACAATGAAGAAGAAATAAACTTGATATTGAAATTCTGTTATATGTTGCTATGGTTTAAATGTGAAATTGACAACTGGTTCAAGGGTCCTCAATTGGTACTGCTGTCTTGAGATGTTTTGAAATCATATGGAGGCAAGAGCAAGCCATAGGAGATGAGTTACTAGACAAGGGCCACTAGCCCACTTCTAGCCCAAACTCTCTATGTTTTCTAGACCTTTGCACTGTTATAAGTCATGCAGGGGACTCCTGCCACCAAGGATGGTTTCTAGCTGCTGGAACAAACCAACCACGATAGAAAATCAATCATACTCTTTCAAATTCTGAGAAGATATAAATTTTTGCTTCTGTAAAGTATTTGGTCACAAGAAAAATCAAGAAAGATATAAAATAAGTACCAGATGTAGAGTCACTGTTAAAATAAATATGGTGATGTACTGCTTTAGTCCTCTGCAGCTGGGCAGTGGATGGAATGTGGAACTGTTTGGAACTGTGAATGTTAGGAATTCCAGAACTTTGTAGTTATAGCTTTACAACCATTCAGGTGGTAATTTTTGAAGACAAGTATTCTGAGAGAAAAGTGCAACAACTATGTTTATGAGGTCTCAGGAGAGGACAAGGATTCTTTTATGATTGGAGCTACAGGTTATTCATGTTGCATTATGGCAATTTCTTTCACTATAGTTTGTATCTTGAAACATGAGCAAAGTTGAATTTGAGTAATAGGTTAATTCAATCAGCAGCAGAAGCTTCAGTATACCATAGTGTCTAGGCTGTGATATGGTCACTTCTTACTTCATGAGACCAAGTTTACAGTGCAAGTATAAAAAATGTGACAAAAGCTCTTTAAAGCTACACAAATGAGAAAAGGAGTTTAAACCAGTCAAACCTTGGAGAGAGTAAGTATAAACAGGGTGGCTTTAATTGTTAAAACAAATGTGCTATTAAAGAGAGAAATCATAAGCTTTCCCCTAGGACAAAAAGAGCCTGTCTCTGGAAGGATCCAGTAAAACCATAGAAGCCCTCATTTAGAAAGAGGGCACATAAAGAGAGCCCAGGGTTTGCCTGATAGAAAAATCACAACTTAAGGGAGTGGTTTGGTTTTTTTTTTTCCATGTTCAAATATGAAGAGACTCTGAAGCCCCATAATCAAGGTCCAAGCGATTCAGGCTCAACTCAAGCTGTCAGTAAAATCTGAGATCATTTAGGCTGGTATGGTTTATAAACATTGAGGACGTATGAATTGTAGTATCATTGAGGCTTTAGCTAAGTAAGGGTCAAGAAAGCTGAGGTTGGTCAATGTATAGCAGTGTCAGATTCTCTAAATTAAACTTCTTGTGAAGATATTTGTGCAGTTGTATGAATGAAGTCAAAACTTTAATGGAGACTCCCAGGAGGTGTCAGAACATTGGGATAGGCCATCTACTGAGGACAGCTGTGGGCACTGAGTTGTTTTGGGGTAATATTTGCTGTAACCAGATGAGCTTTAGGCTCATGTCTGCTCAACAGACTTCAGATAATGTACCAGAGATGTCCTATGTTGGACATAGGACTGATTTGAAACAATCTTTCCTTTAATGAAGTTCAACTCTTCATTGTGCAGTGTTAATGTGTCACTATATAGTAGAAGCATGAGTGTGACCTTGTAAAGCAGCCACACAGGTAGATTGTCTTGAGATGCATAAGGAGTTTCTAGATCCATGCAATGTTGATAGTAGCAACATTTTAAAAAAACTTGGAATCAATACTTCATACATTTGCATTATGAGATGGCCACAAGTTTATAAGTTCAGGAGCACATGTTATATGCCCACATGCTCATGCTCTTTGAATCTATGTGCTTTAATATAATCTATTGGCTTCATGTCATAGCCTGATGAACTTCTCTCAACAGAAATAATGTCATAAAGTTAAAATAAGTTTAAGATTAAGTTGCTTTCATGAATTTTTCTTTTCTTACTTTATGTACATGAAGTTTTCATTTCTGAGAAAAAACACAACTATAATCTGAAATGTGATGATAATAGAGAAATTGGAGTTCTATTTACCTCCAAAATTTTAGTATGTCTGTCTGTATCTTTCTAATAGGAAAATCTACAACTGAAGTAATGACAATAGTAGTATTTCCCAAGCTTTGGTCAATCATGTAATATAGCCTAGAATGTTCTGAAAGAAATTCTGGTTGTTATAACTACCAAAACACATTAGATAGATTTTTTTCTAAATAATCAAATGAAACACTAATCCAACATATCCTAGAGAATTACATTAACCAAATATCTGTACAGTCAATAACAGATAAAAGAAACACTCACACAGGATTCTAATACTTTACTATTGTAGCAATTATTAACTTTTACTATATGCTATATTAATATATAAACAGTCAAAAAACTTTTTTCTAGTATCTTGAGCTTTCTTATTTTTATTCCACTCTATTCTTGGTTAGTTTTTTGAGAAATAAAAAATGGCAAACAGAACAAAGATAAATTAGCCTTTACGTAAATGTGTTTCAAAGAAGGGGGAAAAGATTTTGAACTTACACATGTCTTACAGATGTATATTGTTAACTATCATATTACTCCTAGAAAAAAACACAAATTATACTCTCTATCCCATTTTGTTTTATGTCATAATCAAATGCGTTTAGCTCTCATTAATTTACCAGCAACACTGATTTCATATAGACTCTAATATGCATTTTTACAACAAATATACTTTTGTCTGTCTTATATATTGAGATTATTAATAAACATATAAAAGTATGAGATATACTATAAAATAATTCATATTTCATGTCCATAGGTATGAACAGTGAAAGAACTATAGTCTGGAGAGCCTTTGTAACTTTCTGGCCAAAATGGTAATTGCTTGTCCTAGCTACTCCATCTGTGTAGAACTTTGTCAGCCCCTCTTCTTCCACGACAGATTACTGACTAGCTTGATTATATTTAGAGTCAATGGTTTTTGATTTGGCCCCTGATAGGCTAGCCATGTTGTAGCCGGTGGCCCTAAAACTATGCACATACTGGAATGACTAAATGGATTCAGCAAGTTTGAAAAAGGAGTACATGAAATTGGGAAGGCAAAGTGGTAGGAGGTAGTAAGAGTTATGAAGGACAGAGTGCTGGGTTGACTTGGTCCAAACAAGTTATTGTCATGTATCAAATTCTTAAACGAACAAAACAGTAAAGAGGAGGAAGAAGCTAATTATTCGAATCCGTGAAGAAGAATTGAGATCAAGCACAGGAAAAGTTAAAATTTTGAGAAGGTTTTAAAGCTCAGGTCCTAGCCTAGACACAAAGAACATCGTGCATATGTTTGTGTGTGTGTGTGTGTGTGTGCTTATGTACATATACACATGCACACACATTTGTCTGTCTTTACTTGTTTCTTAACAAAACTGATGATAAAAGTAAAACTGAAAATAATAGTGTTTCTTTATATGTGCCAAGGAAGTTATTCAAATCAATAATTTCAATTCTCATTTACTTACTTTATGATTTTATTTTGTATATGCATTTTTGCCCTTATGGATATTTTTAAGTTTGGTTGTACTAATACACAGAATTATCTTCTTGTATATATTCTACATTTGTATTTACACTGCAAAGACATCACTGATAGCGACATATGTTACAAACAATATGAAATATTTGCTGTATTTTCACTTAATAGATAATATTGGAGGGAATTGTAGAAACTTAGAAGCAATGTAACATCTGTTTTATAATATTCCCCTGCAGCATTGGGTTTTCCACACTGATCCTCTGGATGAATCAATTTAGCTTTCTCTCTTTCTATCTGTGACTTATAATCAAAACTTCATATAATCACAAAAGGCACATACCAATAAATCTCTATGGGAGACAGCTTTATTTGGTAATAGAACTTGACAATTTTACATTTAGTATGTATATATATATAAATATATATATATACTGTATACATGTATATATATATGTATGTAAAATCACATCAATATAAGTTTCTGTAGTTAATTACACATGATGTAATAGCAAAAAATATAATTTATACTATTTCATACTCATTAGAATGGCACTATGAAAAAATAAAAATATATTGATAATTATGTAGAGAAATTAGAACGAATGCATTATGGGTAGAGGTGAAAAAGTGCAGCTTCTATAGATAATAGTATGAAAATGCTGCAGGAAACCAGCCAAGTATTGTTGTGATCAAGCAATTACGTTTTCTGAAGATGTATATTTAAATAAATGAACACTGGGACCTGAGGAAATGATTACACTCATGTCCACAAGTATAACAGAGGAGTGTTTACTGGTGCATAAATAAAGTAACAGACAACAATAAAACATGTCAGGATTTCTGACAACTCTTAGCAAATAGAGGTTTAAGAGCACTATGTTAGCAACAGTAAGGGTCTTTATTGGAATAAGGTAGCTGGAAGAATTAACGTAGGTATGTATCATTTTGCTCTTAAAAACACTTCCGGGTTTCTAAAAAAAAAAAAAAAAACCACTTCTGGGGATCAATAGACACTACTGTAGCATAGTAATGTAGTGTAACAAATGCTAACAAAATATTCAATTAAGACATTTTTTCATCTTTTTTACATTTACTATTTTTAATTTATTCTCTGTGAATTTCATAGATGTGTACAATATTTTTAATATTATTATATCCACACTCTACTAATTCCGTCACTACTCCCTGCACGCTCCCATCTCCACACTGCCCTCTCCACTTCAAGATCTCTTTTTAATAATATCCCACTGATTCCAGTTAGTGTAGCCCCTGTGTGCATGGCTGTTGGGCCTCCCACTAGAGCATCTGAAACATATCAGTGACCAAACCTCAGAATTAACTGACATTTCCTCCCCTAGTAGCCATCAAAAGTCAGTAGCTCCTCAGCTTTGGTTGGGTGCACACCGGTCCTCCCCATCCCTACATGAATGTTGACCGGCTTGATCTTGTGTAGTATTTTGGCAAGTAGTCATCACTCCTGTGGGGTTACTGGCCTTATCAAGTCTGGAAGATGCTAGGTTACATTTAATTTATTTAAATCTGTATCTCTGTTTTGAGAGAGACTCTAAGTTTTGATGCCAGGTTGCTTGGAACTCTCTTTGTGGTCCATGTCAGGTCCACCTCTTCCCAACTTGACCGCCTCCACCTCCCAAATGCAGAGACTATAGGTGTTGGATAACGTGTTCAACTATTCCGATTTTTAATGAATTAATTTAAAAAGGTTCTTGTTAGAGAGAGGACACAGTACAAATTTTAAGCAACAGTAAATAAGTTATGCTAGCGTATGTATTGCTTATTAGTTGGGTTTATAGGGTTTCAAAGGGACTTTTATTCAAATTTTAAAAGTTATTTAAAATTCCCCTCCCCATACACACATCAATTGGGGGGCTGGGGAAGAGGAAATAAAATGAGGACAGGCAAATCATTGATTATTGTGAGAGTTTCAAAAGAACATATTCCAGAACTTGGTCAAAAATGCAATTGTTGTATGTATTGTATTTACATGTGCAAAAAGCTGTATTTATTTGCACTAAAATTACTTTCTCACTTATCTAAAACCATATTAACTCTTTTTAAAAATATATACCTTTATGCACTGCTTTGTATATGGGAAATGGTTCTAATATATTGGAAAGTAAAGGGAACAAGTAAAGTGATTACATATTATACATTCTAAAATCAAAATTTAGCATTGATTGATTATAATTGAAATACAGTCATTAAGAATTAAATGAAATCATCACATGATTTTTTGTTTAAAATAAAAGAAAGCACACATTAATACTAGAAGCACACATTAAGTATTTGAAGACTGAGTAAAGAAATACTCATTAAATATAACTCTATTCCCTTAAATTGCTGAGACATGGGCATAATTTTGAATCCTGACTCAAATATCAATGTTTTGCTCTTCAAACTTAACTGCATGAATTGAAAGTTGGATACACAATTTGTCTATTCACACAAGCAAAATGAACATCTGTTAACTTCCTGTCATGGGAGTGTGGCTGTGGTGGGCAGGGTGTGAACAGAGCCTCTGATGTGTAATGTTCATCCCATCTGCACACCAGGTGGCATTGCATGGCTAATCAGAGGATGAGAACACACATCAGGATTCCTTACATAGCTGGAGATAAGAAAATAAATCCATTCCAACTTTGTTTAAAAACTTTTATTTTCTTATGTGCTCTCAGTAAACACCCTTAAAATTGTATATAAAGAATTACAATATTCAAGGTTTAAGTTAATTAGTGCTGGATTGTTGGTTTTCTATGTGAAAAATTCATGGCATAATTTGCAGTATTAACGAATGTGAGTTTAACTAATTGAGAATGAGTAGGAGAAATCAACAGAGTTTTGTCTGTTGTATTGAGAACACAACTGTACTGGTTGTTCCTTGAATAATTCAGAGACATGATCAGGAGTAAATTAAATTTGATAAAATTTTAGTTTTATTACTCCTAAAGTTGGTTTGCTGCTGCACTCAGCATGGATCCAGAATGGGTCTTACTGCAACAACAAGGGAAGGAAATCAGACAAACACACAGATATACACTTAAGCTGGGATTGAATAGGCTGGCTCTGACAGAGAAGGTACAGCACCCCAGAATCTCAATGTGTTTATTGTATTCCCTTGAATGGAGAAGTGGGTTTATTGTATACAGCTAGACAAGGAGGCAGAAGTATTACATACAGATAAAGAAGGGAGCATGATTTATGCTATACTACACCTGGATCAAGGAGATATGTTCACATGATCTCCATAGGAGTAGTTTCTGTAGGAGAGCAGTCTATAGGACATTAATATCCGGAGGGAGAAAGCTACTGTGGGTTAATTTCTATACATGCTAACATCATTCACAGCTAGACCAGAGGAAGGCTTTGCCATTGCTCTGAGCCTCCCCAGTTTCCCTGGGGGGGGAGGTTTTGTTATTTAATCAAGAGTTCAAGGCTACTGTACTGGACTTAGTTATATCAACAATATTCATTTATTCAGGACTGCACTCACTCAGAGATTCCTATGCCCCCTACATAAAACCCTCTGTGTCAGGGAGATCTCTAAAGAGATCATTTTGCTTTTCAACATACAGTTGAAAGGCATTTAAAATCGGAGATGTGTTTGTATGCTAAGGCTTAGTAGCAAAATTTACCTTATTAATTAAAGACAGTATAGCCTATTTATACAAATAAGAATTAATAAATAACATAAATTATCCTGAAGTTTCATAGTTCTGTATTACAAAAGCATGACTTTTATAAAGAAAGACCATATTGAAACGAAAACCATTTTCCTCCAATTTACATCAATCTCTTGCCAGTTCTATAGTTTTTCTCTCTCACTCTTCATTATTTTTATTGAAAAATTTTCTTTTATTTTATATCACAATCACAGTTCTCCTTCCCCCCTATCATACCTTTCCCTCTCTTGCTTCCTCTCTACCCTCCCCCATCCATTCTTCCACTGTCACCATTCAGAAAGGGGCAGGCCTCCCATGGGCCTCCAGAAAGCATGGCACACCAAGTTGAGGCAGAATCAAGCTCCTCCCTTTACAGAGACAGCTGACCTGAGTTCATGGGAGCTCAGGGATTCTGAATCAACAGTTAAGAGCCTAAGATTAGATAAATGTAGTTAGTTACTTTCTTCTCATGACTTGGCCAATTTATTGATTGCATGGGAATTAGGCTAGTTGACTGAGATGGAGGGGGGAGGGCCTTGGGCTTCCCATAGGACAGGGTATCCTGTACCATCATAAGGAAGCAGGGGGAGGGCAGTGGGGCAGTGGGGGAGCGGGAGGGCCGGGAACAAGGGGAGTAAATGTAAATTTTTCTTTTAACAATAAAAAAGGGGGGGGGGAAAGAGCCTGCCTAGGACCATCCTAGGCCTTCTGCATGTGTGTGACAGTTGTGTAACTTGGTTTGTTCATAAGGCTTTTAGCAGTGGATTCAGGTTATGTCCTTGGTGCTTAAACTGGCTCTTGGGAACTATTCCCCCACATTGGGTAACCTCACTCTTCTTTTTTTGTACAATATTGCTCTTTATTTTCCAAAATTTTACATGGTAATAATTGACAAAAAGCTAAAGTAAGCATAGCAGTATAGTTTCTAGTGAGAGAATAGCTATGCAGTAGCACAATTCATGATTTTAATTTGAAAACCCCTATGAATAGTTGACATATATTCAGTAAGGTCTGTAGGTCTCCCCAGACAACTGCTATTGAGTTGGAGGAGGTTTACTATAGAGTCCTTAATGTGTCAGGGACAACACATGCTCCCTTTCTTATCTTCGTCACCCTTCCATATCCAAATTTGCCTTCTACAGGTCAGCTGAGATTTACAGGATGATTGCCACAATTATAAATATATTCAAAGCCCATTTTACAGAGTCCCAACACAATTCTTATATTTATGCTGTAAGATTCAAGTTTATATCTGAGAATGGAATTTGGGTTTAGGTCAGTTTAAATAATCTTAAGGTCCTCTGTTCTGAAATTAGCATTTATTTAGCAACAACTGCATCAACAATGAAAAAGAGGTTAAAAAAAAAAGACCAATTAGATGAACAAAGAAAAAGCTAGGTAAGCCCATTAGCCATCTGAAAGCCAGGAAGGGGCCCCCACTAGAACACAAGCATGTTCCCACGATTCCAGACCTCCAGGTTCTCAATAGTATGAAGATTCATGTGTGGTCTGTAGCATCCGAGGACTTTAGCCAGAGCAGCCACAGTAGATGACTCTGCTCATAGTATGTGCTCAATAAGTCCCCTCAAAGATTCAAATGGAAGTGTTATCTCCAAAATGCAACTAGTAGCCTAATATGCAGGAAAAAATAAACATTTTGCTTACTTCAATGATTTTCTAATCTTTTCATCAATAAGAATTCATTAAGTCACTGGGAACACTAAAACAAAATTAATTCTTACATAATGAAAACACCTATTCTTCCTTCTTCAGTAAAAATAACTTCCATAAGAGAAATATATCTTTATTCATAAAACACATGGGGAAAAAGGCAAAGAAATTCCTCTATCTTTATTTAAAGAAATCCAAAGATGATAAAAAAATATTTTAAAGTAAAATAACATCATTTATACTTTTCATAATTTTGTTAAATAAAATAAGACATAGACTACCTTAAAAGAAGCATATTAATTTTAATTAATTAATGATCAAATAAATGTTTGATTATCAAATATGTTGACTATGGACAGTATTTAAGAATTTCTACCTACAAGGTAACCTAATATCTTAAAAATAGCTTTCTTTCCAAATTAATTTTGTTTATTTGTTGTATGTGGGGGACATATGTATGGAGGCAATAGAACAATTCATGGGAGTTTGTTCTCTCCTTTCATTATGTGGTACCCATGGACTAAACTCAAGTTATCACCTTGCTTGTACCCACTGAGCAAAATCACCAGTCTTTAAAACAATTTCTTATGTAAAAATGAAATGCTTAACAACCTCTATGAGTCAATAAATCCACTCTTAAAAATTAACTACAAATCCTCAAAGCAGATAGCATCAGAGTGTAATTCTAGATTCCACAATAAGACATTAATAGAGCAATTGCATAAGAACTTTTCAGAGCCGATTAACTTATCTTTTAATTTTGGGGGAAGTGGATGGGAGAAGGAAGGGAGAGAGAAAAATAGAGAAAGACAAGGAGTAGGGGATGAAGGACTTTTAAATAGTTAAATGGTAATATCTTGAATCTTTTCAAGAAGTTATAACATTCTTATTATGTCTTCCTTTTTTCTAATTTTCCTCCTTCAAAAATTTTAGCTCTCAAAATACTTTATTGATACAGTGTGACAAGAATATGGTGAAAATTTTGAGTATCAAAATGAAGTATAATCATACTCAAGTTTTGAAGAGATAATTGATAAGTGCAACTAACCAAAAGTAATAAAAGGAATACTAAATTCCTTTCGCAAATGTAACAAGAGTATTTCATTATGTATGAACATAGTTAAAACACTTGCTTGGCAGATCAGAATGAGTGTCTGATGAAGGATTTGCTCCGTGAGAGGAAAATTCTAAGGAGTATTGATATTAGCATCAAGAGAGATATTCAAGAATTTTCTCTGTGGGGAAATACATAGATAGAAATTGGGGAAATACTCTTTGGAAAGAAGGCTGTATATGAAATGATGGGTGAGGTCAACAAATTGGGACATTAAAACTATAAGGTTAGTGTTTGGAATATTATTTAAGATGTAATTAGATTATGCTGTGAAATATTTTTTTAATGATGTAAATATATATTGCCATCTTTTATGTTGTACTTGATTAACTCTGTAATGTGTTATTTTGCCTGTCTAAAACAGCTGATTGGTTTAAGAAAGATCTGAACATCCAATAGCTAGGCAGGAGAAAGAATAGGTGGGACTGCTAGACAGAGAGAATAAATTGGAGGAGAAATCTAGGCTCCAGAGAAAAGAAGAAGGAAAACAAGGAGAGAAGGAGGAAGGGAGGACACCAGGGACCAGCCACCCAGCCACCCAGGCAACCCCAGAGTAAGAAGGGAAGAAAGAAATATAGAATAAAGAAAAGTTAAAACAAAAAACAAAGCCCAGATATAAAACGTGAAAGAAGAGAAAGAGGAAAATTTTCAGTTAATTTAGAAAAGCTGGCTAGAAACAAGCCAAGCTACGGCTAGGCATTCCTAAGTAAGAATAAGTCTTCACGTATTTATTTGAGAGCTGGGTGGCACATTCCCAAAGAGTTAAAAGACAAAAACCGAAACGTACAGGGTAGATTCACACAGTTCCAACATTCTGAGGAAAGTCTACTTCAGTATGAGTATCAGGAATATTGAGTGCAGTGTCTGTGAGGCAATTCCTAGATAAAAAACAATTCAGAGAGAAGAGTATCACGTGCGCAAGGTTTACTCAAGATCTTCGCCTCTTACCATCAACCTATTTCAAAATTATCACCAGCTGTGTGAGCCTGGAATCAGAGCAAGGAGATTTCAAGTCTTTGAAGATCTAGTCATCTTCAAAATATTTACGTGGGGCCAGCAACAGAGCTGAGCAGGCGAGGGCACTTGAGTCTGGCCTGATCTGTGTTCAATTCTGATACTCATATGGTGGAAAGAAACTACTGACTCTCAGAAGCTCTCCCCAGGTGTATACACACACACACACACACACACACAGACATGCCCACAAAATACATACAAACACAATTTAAAGACTGGAAACAAAATGGACTTCCTTGGCTATTACATGATATAAGCTAAAATCACTCAGGGACACCGAGTTTAAATATCTGTAAAGGAACACTGCCAAAATTTTCTCAGAAGTCTCTATTATTTTCTTCTATTTTCATAAGGTGACCAGTCTACCACCTGCTTTTGAAGATTAATATGTGCTTTCTATAGATATGTTAATACGATCAAAGAATAATTGCCCTACATCTCTTTTATCCCCTCTGGGGCTTTTCATGAACTCATTAACAGATGATTTAATGAACTCTCAGCTGGAATTCCTTTTCCCTCATTTTCAAATTCTTGGGAGCCATCTTACAATTATACGAGAGTAGTTACAAGTGATACTAGATTAAATAATATTGCAAATTTAAAAAGTAATATTCACAGCAACACATTTACGCCTTTTTGCTTACAATTAAGTCAGGTTTATTATTTTAAATAATGTATTTGTAATTGTTTATATGGAGTAGGTAACCAGGTTTTACCTGGGGGGGGGGGCAGAAGTATAGTGGGCTGTCTGAAAACTATTGCATTTCCTTCTAAATAAATAGAAAGCATACATGATTATCTACAATTTAGAAATTCCTGATTAAGAAACTAATTAAGAATAACTTTTCCAGAGAAGAAGTCTGGCTGTAAGAAGGCACAAGAGAGTTAAGTAAAGGCCACAGAACAGCAAATTTAATACCACAGTTTCTCAATGGATTTTCTTAATTGTAATTATCTCTTCCTCAGCTGTTATAATATTTGGTAAACTTTACACAACAAAATATTCTTCTCTTTGTAGTAACTGAATGAAAGCAAAAAGTGACCCAACTGATGGTAACAATAGGAAAGTGAAAATAAATATGGAATCTAAATTCTCAAGAGTATCTAATCCTGTTCAACAGCCTTAAGTGGAATGTTACAGTTCAGGCAGGTGTCCTCAGGACATGTTAAGTTTCAATCTTCGGTCTAGAAAAGACTTTTAATTTTGAAGTATGATGTTGGCTATCTGAATCTTACTCTTCCTACAAAATCGATTTTCCATGATTAGTGGCCAGTTGCTGATTGCTGTTAGAAATTTGGGAGGTTTATGTTGTTGCTCTGCTTTTCATAAGCTTAACTCTGTTTTCCATGATTGCTAGTCACATGACTGCCACGGCCAAGCCAAGAGTTAACAGATTGGGTTACATTTGGGATAGAGCCTGGAGCGCGGTCAGTGTTACAGTGGTAGGTGTCAATACCACCACTGTGCATGCAGCTCTTCTCATTTGTTTGTTTCATTGCAATGGTGATACCAATCATATAGCAAGTGACAATATACCATCATAGGTTTAATTTGTGCTGGGAAATACAATGATCACCAACATTTTAAAATATTATATTCTTTTGTTTTGGTAAATTGTTAAAATTGATACTAATCATATAAAAAGTGACAATGTACCATCATAGGTTAATTTGTAATGGGATACATAATAATCACCAACATTTTAAAATATTCTATTCTTTAGTTTTGGTAAATTATTTTTGTCTTTTTTTATTGTTAAAAGAAAAATTTACATTTACTCCCCTTGTTCCCGGCCCTCCCGCTCCCCCACTACCCCACCGCCATCCCCCTGCTTCCTTAAGATGGGGCAGGATACCCTGCCCTGTGGGAAGCCCAAGGCCCTCCCCCCTCCATCTTGGTCTAAGAAGATGTGCATCCATATAGAATAAGTTCCCAAAAAGCCAATACATGCAGAAGAGCTAGGTCCCGTTGCCATTATCATTGGTTTCTCAGTCAGTCCCCATTGGCAGCCACATTCATAGGGTCCAGTTAGGTCATATGCTCATTCAGTGTTGGTCCAGCTGGATTTGATGAGCTCCCAATAGATCAAGCACACTGTCTCTGTTAGTGGGCCAGTCCCTCACGGTCCTGACTTCCTTGCTCATCTTCTCCCTCCTTCTGCCCTTCCTCTGGACCTTGGTAGCACAATCCCTTGTTCTGATGTGAATGTGGGTCTCTGGCTCTATCTCCATCCATCATGTGAAATTTCTATGGTGACGATTAAGATATTCAACAAAGTAACTATGGGGCAAGTTCAGTTCAGTCACCCACTCCTCTGCTGCAGAGGAGTGGATTTTGGTAAATTTTTAAAATTGTTTCAATTAAACTCAATACTAAAATAATACCGAGAGAGTTCCTACTATGTCCTAGGTATTTTGGAGGCTGTTTATGAGTTTAGTTATTGGTGGCGACAGAAGGCATGCCCAAGTCCTCCAGCACACCATACACTCTACCAGTCCCGTAATCTCCTTTATCCAAATGGAATTAAGAAGGTATGAGGAAGCTTAATGACAACACAACCAGACCCCTTAACTTTGACATGCTGACAACGTGGCCAGTGTGACCAGGTCAGAAGTGGCCTGCATCAGGGATCCAGTAGTAATAGAAGTGCTGCTAGGAATAAGGGACTCCAGATGTCTTCTGGATAAACACGGAAGAGATCATCCCCACAGTACTGCCTGCTCACACTGTGCGAGACTGCCTAGTGTGATAGTCATGGAGCCAATCATGGTAGCTAAGCTGCAACACTTTCCTTCTCTGAGATTTCAAAAGTAAAATGAACTAACTAACAGTTACACTTAAAGTTGCATTGATTATCTGAGTGTGTCTCAGCTCATGCACGGTTCTTCTCTCACATGTTGCTAAACATTGTGTAAGGGTGTAAGTGTGAACTCTCAGATGCATAACCAGGAAGATGAGGGCTGCAAAGGGGATATGCCTAGTTTCTTAGACATCAAAACATATTGTTCCTACACTTGGACATAGAAGGGACTCATCTTCAAAATGTGAACAATCCTTAGTTGACATTTTCCTAACTCAATTTAAACCTAGGCATGCCACTGAATTTAGATTTCATTGCTATTTTGATCTTTAGCACTGGCCATGGAATTCCACTGTATTTGGTGTTTGCTTTATTCATATACTACTTACAGGCAGGTGTTAGACAATACCATGCTGGAAATGATAATTTGTACCACATAATTCTTACAATTTACACCTATGGGTGTCAAAATTTAACTATTATATCACATTAAATGTTTAATACAAAACATAGTATGCATTGTGAACACACATGATGAAAACAAACACACATAACAATATTTCCAGAAAGTAAGCCCCAATTATTTTATATATGTATATATATATATATATATATATATATATATCACCATGTTAGTACTTTATATTATTTTCTTTCGAATTTTAATTTCTGCACTTTTAAAGAACAATGGATAGACTCTGTAATATTGGTTCCATTGAACAAAGAGCTAATCAATAGTTGACAAACTGTAGAGAGGAGGCATCCTCACTCCTGTTATGAGCACTGGCAGTAATACACTGTGTGAATCCTTTTATTTGATTAAAAAATAAAGATTTTAAAGCTATCAATCCCAAGTTGTCTCAATAACAACTAAGTCTAATGTGAATACACACAAAATCTCATCTCACTAGTTAGAAAATGCTTAATCATTCATGAGTAAGAGCTGCAACTCTGAAATTCATAAAAATATGCATGAAATGAGGCCAATAACCTAATGGATTCCGTTAGTGTTGGGTGGGGGTGGAATCTAAAAGTGATTTTCCCCTAGCAATATATACAATATTTAAAATGAGCAACTATGAGAATACACATATATTAAACCAATGTGCTTTAGGAAGTATCCTGACAAAGTTACAGCGAATAAAGTATTTTTCTTTTGATAAGGTAACAAAGTAAGATAGTAGCTGTAAATACTGAAGAACTATATGACATTTTTACACATATAAAAAGATAAATCAATTCATTTTTATTAAATTTTTGATGTAGCCACTAATGAAGCTCACAGTACTAAGACCGTTTCCTTTCTGGTTAAGTGACTGATGAATCTCACACATCAAACCCCGAGGAAAATGCACACTGGGGATGAAGCACTATGTACCTCTTTCCTCTCCTTCTCGAGGGTGTTAGAAACACAATGTCCATTTGCCTATGGTAACGTTTCCAATCATCCTTTGCTGCTAGGTATGTTTTATGACTAAGTTATGGACAATTAAACAGAAGCAGAAGTGGTCTATTCAGCTGCTACACCACAAACCTAAGAGGACAGGTGCCACCTGTGAACACATCACCACACTACAATGTCAAAGGATTTGCTTTTCAGCATGAAAATGTACAACATAAAATATGAAAGTTCTGTACATTGTATGTATTTCATTCACAGAGTGCACAGTCGAACAGAAACTGTGGCCCAAGAAAGATTAACAATATAAAGAAACTTAAGATAAAGAATTCAAGAAAAACCTGAAATGTCTTTGATTATTTTTCAATTATAAGGTATTTCTGACTGCTAGAATCACTAGATGTTATTAACCACTAAATTATTCCAATTTTTCCTAATACTGGATTTCCTATGTATTAAATCTGGAACTCTTTCAATGAATGTTGTTTGCATGACCCCTATTTCCTGAGTACAGACATCTTCATAGAAATGTCCACAGATACAGATGCAATTGTTCCAGGGCTTTCTACTCGGACAGTGAAACTGGACCTTTATGTCTAACTTCTGTAGGAAGCTTAATGGTTAACTCTAGTGTTACTTGAAAGCATCACATGACATAATTTCTCTCTAAATCTTCCACTTACTGTAGATCAGGAACCTGTGAAAAACCTGAGAGAGAGAAAAGCAGGAGACCTTCCAGATCCAGTATATACAACTTTATAGATACTGTGCAAGTCTCTTTTCTCGGGAAAATTATGAAGTTGAAAAGCAGGTCTAAATTCAAAGTATCATTGAAAGAAAAACCTAGGGAAAATAACACTACTTTTCTTCCCATTATTATTATATAGACTGGTCAGTATAGTTAATGTAAATGATATAGAAAAGAACAATGGTACTAAAAGGTTCTGAAAGGCGGTCCGAAACTATAAAGATAGCAGATTTACTTCTCTGTGATGATTTTTAAACCTAAATCAACTAGTGTTCAGAGCTTCCCATGGTTATGGTACCAATGCTGTAGTAAAAGAATGAGCTTTTGGAACAAGAAAACAATTGATAAGTAAGGAAGCATTAATTAATAGCGATTTTAAACTAAAATCGTAATGAGAATTCTACCTTTGCACTAAGCTTAGCTATCCTACCCAATATGCAATCACTGAAAGATACGGGAGGTTTGCACTTACATAGACAGTACTCAGATACTCAAAGAAGGAAAAGGATATGGGCTGAAAGACAGAAGGGTGAATTTGTGTTTTAGGGAATACAAATTTAATATGATCAGTTTACCTCAGAATTTTCCAGAGTACAACATGGAAAGGAAACATGAAAGGAAAACGGACATCTTGATATGGAGACAAAAATCTAATCAGCTATTTGTTTTCTTTTGTCTCTCAATAAATAAAAAGTAGATGTGAAATGTTTAAAAATTCAATACTGTGAGATAGTTTCCAAAAGATTTGGAAACTATGTAAAATGAACATAGAATAACGACTACCCTCTAGTTCATCATTAGTCAATTATACTGTCATCAAAAGAAAGCAACAGCGTCCCCCCAGATACTGTGCAACCACATCATGGAAGGCATTTATCATCTTAGATCCCACTTCTGGTGCTTCCAGTGTAGTGGGAGACCTAGGAAGACAAGCATATCTTACCGAAGCCTGTCCTCAAGGCACATGAAGCAGTACAACAGGACCTGTGGTTACAGGATACATGTGTGTCCAGTCAAGATGGTGTATCAGTGCATGGGAGATGTGGTTTCCAGTACAGATATGTCTAAAGGTAATCATTCTAATCTACACTGTCAGGGAAAAATATGTTAAATAAAGATATTTAGAAATAAATCACTCACCAATTCCAATGAAAGCAGCCTTGTAGCCATTTTCCTTCAGAGTGCTGAGGGTCATTTCATCTGTGGAAAGGCTTTTACCACAAATTATCTGCAAGAAACAGTACTTTGAGTAAGATTTTTTTATGTTTGATTAATTAAAACCAAATATTTAGCCAGGCAGTGGTAGCACACGCCTTTAAACACAGCACTCAGGAGGCAGAGGAAGGCAGAGCTCTGTGAGTTCGAGGCCAGCCTGGTCTACAAGAGCTAGTTCCAGGTCCAAAAGCTACAGAGCAACCCTGTCTCAAGAAACCAAAAAAAAAAAAAATTAAAAAACTAAATATTTAACACAGAAAGTCAAAGAAATGACTATGAAAGTTTTTAATGAACAGGTTTTTCTAATGAAATTTGTAAATAATTAGAACACTAACATTTTCTGCATGGGATAAATGTAGAAAAGCCAGTGTAATTACAATAAAATTGGTTTTAAAAAAAAAGTAGTTCTAACTACCTCATGACCCTGTATTTAGCTCCTAAACATATACCCAAGGATTATCTATTGCACCATGGAGACACTTGTAAATCCTTGTGCTTTACTGATATATTCACAATAGCAAGGAAATAGACTAAGCCAACGTGTGCAACAATAGACAAATTGATAATGAAAGTGTGGTACATATGCACAGTGGGATTTTCTTCAATCATTAAGAAAGGTAAAAATATGAAAATTATAAAAAACTAGTATATTAAATAAAATAACCCAGACTTCAAAACACAAACACAGCATGTTTACCTTTACCCTTTGATTTTAGCTGCATATTATATTCTGGGAGAAT
Source organism: Dicrostonyx torquatus (assembly GCA_028555095.1). Taxonomy (NCBI): domain Eukaryota; kingdom Metazoa; phylum Chordata; class Mammalia; order Rodentia; family Cricetidae; genus Dicrostonyx; species Dicrostonyx torquatus. Next base: position 4,498,714 of record JAQHUG010000019.1, on the reverse strand, counting down.
AAATGTGGGTTAAAGCCAAGAAACTAGATGTAATTCCATAACAATAAGAGAGGGAATTTTGTTTGTTTTTGTTTATGTGTGTGAGAGAGAGGGGGGGAGGGAGAGAGAGGGAGAGAGAGAGTGAGTAAGAGAGAGGGGGTAATAAAACACAATTGATGTAAAAATGGAGAGACATAGCAAAGAGACAAGAATAATCCCCCAAAGTAAACAGTTATGAAAATGTCTTAAGTTACTTTGTATGCTAATTTAAAAATAAAATTCTAAAGGGTAAACTACAATTAGTAAAACTTCTCACCTTGTGTATATGGAAAGCACTATGTTGAGTTCTGCTGCAGAATACTATTTTAAGGTATGACACTTTGGTTTATGCTGCATTTGTTTAACTCTGTAAAGCTGTGGTTCCTTGCCTGTTAAAAGCACTGGATGATCCAAATAAAGATCTAAATGTCCAATAGCAAGGCAATAGCAAGGATAGGTGGGGTTAGCAGTCAGATAGAATAAATAGAAGGAGAAATCTTGCAGGAAAGGGAAAGAGCAGCAACAAGAGAACAAAGAGAGGAGGACATCAGGGGTCAGTCATCCAGCTACACAGCAAGCCATGGAGAAAGAAGTAAAGAAAGAAGCACAGAAATAGAGAAAGATAAAAACCCAGAGGAAAAGATAGGATGACGAGATAAGAAAAATTGGCTAGAAACAAGACAAGCTAAGACCAGCCATCATAACTCAGAAAAGCCTCTATGTGATTTATTTGAGAATTAGGTGTTAGGCCTTCCAAAAAACCAACATCACGCACAAAAAAAATATTTGAGACAATAATATAATAATAAAATATCAAAAGAGTCAAAAAGATCCAAAAAGTAAAGTGAGAACAGATTTACACATGAAATTATACTACAAAATCATGCTATTAGTATGAGTACAATAGTTCAGATAGTAAAGATTCACTGTAGTTATAGTCAAAAGCATGAGATTGCAGGGTATTTCACTAAGATCTCAACAAAAAGGGTTTCCACAAGGGGTATTATTCATACAATATGAACAAATCAGAGGGACAGAGTAGTCACTTTGACTTCAAGTCACAATTTTGAGGATGGTCTTAAACATGATTCAATTAAATACTATTATACTTATTTATTTGGGGAAACTAGAGAAGAGCACATGTATAGAGGTCAAAGGACAACTTGTAGTAGTTAGTTCTCTTCTTGTCCATATGGGGCCTGGGCATTGAACTCAGATTGTGAGGTTCAATGGTGAGTGTCATTAACCCCGAGCCATCTCTCTGACCGATGAATCAATTTTCAGGTAGAAACCTGCTGAACAAGAGAGACATCACACACCTAGGTGCTGTGGGACAATGGTCTTGTACCCTGTAAATATTCATCAGATGTATTGGTTTAAATAAATGCTGATTGGCCAGCATCCAGGCAGGAAATATAGACCCGGCAACCAGAATAGGAGAATTCTGTTACACAAAGATACACAAAGAAACCCTGTCTCAAAAAATTAAATAAATAAGAATAATAGAAATAGATTTTAAAATAAAGCCATGTAAAGATAGAAAATATGGTTCCACATCCCAGCTTGTCCCTAAGCATCACTCCCCTTTGGCAGGGTCCTAGGTTCCCTGCA
>JAQHUG010000019.1:4485755-4496871 GCA_028555095.1 Dicrostonyx torquatus | reverse complement strand
AGAATCTCTGATAGGAACAGATAGCCCAGATAATCCAACATTTCAAAGGACCTCTGTTGGAGGAGAGTCCTCTGTGTCTACATCCAGAACAGCCTCAAGACTCTTGGCTGATATGATCAAGCCTCACAGAATATTCCAGTCACAACTTAACCATAATTGTAAATTTTCTTTAGGTCTCCATAAGGTTATCCACACCCCCAATCAGCAGAAGTAGCCTGGAAAACTGTGTCCACATTCCCACAAAATGGATTATGGATGTTTGTCTTTGTTTAGAGTATTGGTTACAAGTTGTTATGGATAATGGTCAGGAAGAAAGCTAAACAAAGGATATTAGATTCACATTTTTGTTTTAAAAAACGGAGGGTAGAAAGTGCTGTGGGACAATGGTTTTGTAATATGTAAAGATTTATCACTTGTATTGATTTTTTATAAAATACTGATTGGCCAGTAGCCAGGCAGGAAGTATAGATGGGATGACCAGAACAGGAGAATTCTGGGAAGAGAAAAGGCTAAGTCTGCAGTCATCATCCAGACACACAGGACACAAGATGAGAACACCTCACTGATAAAAGGTACCAAGCCATGTGGTTAACACAGACAAGAGTTATGGGTTAATGTAAGATGTAAGAATTAGTTAATAAGAAAGCCTGAACTAATAGGGCAACAAGTTTATAATCGATGTAGGCCTCTGTGTGTGTTTTTTGGGACTGAATGGCTGTGGGACCATCTGGGACTAGGTAGATCTGTGTAGTATCCTGGCAAATAAATACTACAATAATTACCCTCCTTTCCCGTAGAGGATGATGGCCATTTACCTAGGCAACTGTGCACCAGGGAAATAGGGATAATCAGACATTTAAAGGACAATTAGGCACATGATCTTTATTGACATTGATACCTGGGGACACAAAGAAGGGACCAATGTGAATGGTAAAATGGAGCCTGACTAAAGTCTGGGTCCCAGGGAGCCCTCAGAGACAGTGACCCTGTCAGTGAGCATTTTCCTACCCTCCAAACACATAATTGAAATTGTTACACTTGTCAGTTAAGTAATCCCAACTGTGTCTGGTCTGTGTAAAAAGAGTTGAAATAGCTATCACAGCTGGGATGTCTACACTCAAACATCAGAAACCCAACTGAAAGAGTTTTTCTAGCACTGATCGTATACAATGTGCTGGTGGGATGGAGAAAGATGGTCGTGGTGTCCATCAAATCTCCATTGACTTCACCCTTTGTCCCTTGCTGAGATTCAATGTTTCCCACAGGATGAATAGAAACTACTGTGGGCTTACATGGAGAGTAGCCTTGGTTGCAGTTTCTGTGACAGACATGGTTTAACTGCTGTAGGAGAATGATATGAACATGGGAACCACTGAAAGCAGATATACTCTAGTTCTAAAGTGAATCAGAAACAGTTGATACTCAGGGAGTGTTTCAGTTCACCCCTGAGATACGTCAAATTCTGTAGTAGCATGTGTACAACAAACAGCTCTGACTTCCTATAGAAACCCACAGTGACACACTCGATGACATCATGCAGGCTGGGCAGCATAAGCATAAAATGGTCAGTATACTGTTGAGTTCAAGGTTCCCAAACTTCAGATCATGGAAGATAAGCCTATGACTATGATTAGTCACTGGGGTGAAGCGTAGGGAGGTCAGCTGTTACATATGAGCCAGTGTATCTGCACCCAGAGAGGAAGACAGAAAACTGCATCTTCAATCCCTCCTTACAGAGAAAGACGCACAAAACTTTGTAAGTTCCTTTGGGTTTTGACAGCATTACATTCCTAAAAGTCAAAGTCTCTATTTGGTCATGGACCAACAATATTTATCAGTGAAAGAATAATGACTACAGTTAGTATACAGAGATGACTAAAAGCAGCACTTTCTTCTATGTATTGCAAAAAAAAAAGATACATTTCTTCTTTACAAGAGGCTTGTAAAAGTTTTTGTTTTTAACTTTTGAGTTGTGTAATTAACTAATTTACATTTCTAGAGGTTTAATAATTAAGATACATAAGATCACTGGCTTATCATGAATTCTCTATTCACTGTGTTAACAAGAAGTTTAAAAATTAAGAATAAAAGGGGAAATGTGTAAAGATGCAATCAGTTATTAATGAATAAGAGAGCACAACTTTTCAGAACTAGTTTTTTAAACATGATGTTAACTATGAAAAGCAAAGCAAAGTTTCTTAAGAAAATAAGTTAAGAAAACACAAGCTTAAAAATGAGAAGGCAAATAAAACCACAAGTGTAGGGGAAATAATTCTGTTTACCTAAGAATGACTATGTCTAAAGCCTATGCTAATAAATTTAACATTAATAACAAAATTTGCCTAGAAAAATACATACTGGTAAAATCTGTCCTGGAATTCAGTTATAGAAATTTTGATAACTTTGAAAATTATTTGTAAACTTGTTGAAATACTGTGTCTTAGAAAAAGTCTTTGCAACTTGTATGGCCATTATGGAAATCAATACAGAGGTTTCTCAGAGAATTGGGAATTGATCTACCTCAAGACCCAGCTATAGCACTCCTGGGCTTATGCGATAAGGATGCTCTGTCTTACTACAACAACAGTAGCTCAACTTCTTATGGCATCTTTATTGATAATAGCCAGAAAGTGGAAACAACTTACATATCCCTCAACTGAAGAACCAATAAAGAAAATGTGTTACATTTACATAATGGAGTTATTCCTTGTTAAAAGTAACATTTGGGTAATTATTTGTTGAAGAGGTAAAACAAAATTAAGACAATATTGGACAATGGATGTCCATCACCTATATGTGTGTGTCTACATAGTTCTCAATATACCCATGTGTGTGTATGTTTGTGTGTGTTTGGAACCAAAGCAATATAAACCTAGAAAAAAGTTAATTGCTAGGAAATTGGGTGTAACATAGTTGTGTATAAATTTAGCTGAAACAAGCTAGAGACACGGTAAGAACAGTTTATATGTTTTGATAATGAGAATGAGATAATACTTTCACGAGTTCATCTCCCTTTCAAAAACGGACCATCTTTGGGGCAAAGTGTCAAAGGGCCTTGTCATAGATGCTTCATGAGTTTCCCATCAGAGGAGCCAAGACCTCAAAGTGTTCCCTGTCCTCCCTCCTCAGAACATTAGAGTCAGTAGCGGTTTACTTTCCTCCATTGATATCTTCAAAGAACTTGGGAGGTGGGCAAAACACACATAAATTCATTTGTCTCAATAAGACTGTAACTTCATTGGCCCTAAAATTGAAACATCTCCAACAGTGATAACTTCTTCACAGAACATTACAAAGTCAACATTTCAGAAGGACTTTTTGCAAATATATATAAAATTTTCCCAAATAAAAGTGACACATTTTATGAACAGATACCAACTAAGGAGAAGAATATTGCCAAGATTACCAAATTGTAAAATTAGAAAGTCATATGACTGTAGATAAAATGTATGTTGTCTTTACATAGTACTTTGTCTACTTCTATGTACCAATAAGTTTTAAAATTATGAGAATAGGTATGCTTTAATTTATGCAATATATTTATCCTGTGAAAACTCAATAAAATTATTTAATCTTGTGGATGCAGAGATTTAATTTTCTGGATGTATGTATTATCACTCCTGTCTCTTGTCATTTCAAAGTACTTTAAAGTAATTTCTAATTTATCTTTGACTGGTAAAAATATGAAACATATTAACTTGAAATTTTAGTATGTAATGCTTATTTACTTAGTGAAAATTAGATAAGAATTTAAATTCAAAATGGAAGACATTTAAAGAATTTTGTCTTGTATCTAATCATCTGTAAGTCATCTCTTTGAATACTGTAAGTTTTAATACTTATTTTCCTGATGTCTACATCCACATTGTATTTTTGTGATCAATGTATTTATTTGGTAATTATATGTGAAAGTTCTTCATAATTTATAAATAGAAACAAGTGAAACAATCTACAATGGTGTTTTGTTTCCCATCATTGATAACTTTTAGGTTTTCTTGGTAAAAGCAAATCCATGCAGAGTTTGCTAATCACTTTTTAAAATATCTTCTAGAGACAGAAATTATGCAGATCCTAAAAACTATTAATCAGTTGTTCCTTATGGAAAATCACAGTTTTAAAACATAACAATAGAATGCTCAGTTGAATACTTAAGGTCACAAATTAAGAGTAGTAATGGAAAATTAGGGTATCTAACGTTACATTCTGGAATAATACCATATCAGAATCATGTCTATTTTAAATGTTTTGTTATTGAGCGAAACAATAAAATCTATAATCTTATTCATCATGAATTTATTGCTTATGATGAGAAAAGCCAGATATAAAAAAATAGCATGATTCACATAACAAAGAAAATAAACTTTTGGAAGAAATTACATTCCAAGTGTTGAAATCTACTGTTTCAGAGAGCTCACAACTTGCCTGAACAAAACGCGATTAAAGAAACCAAATCCTTCTCTTGGCTGCACTGAACCCCTAAAGCTATTTAGGAATTTGTTTCTTACAATTAATCACATGCAGTTGTGCCCGATGAGAACTATTGATTGCCCTTTTCCAGGCTAGTGGCATTCAGACAGTAGACAGACAAATGCCCTAAGCAAGTGGAAGTATCTTTCTGCTAGGCATAGGATAGCTTTTAATTGTTCATTTCTAAAATGCACAGCATTGGCCATAAATCTCAAACGTGCAGCTCTTTCCTTTCTTTCTCTGCAATATCCAGACAGATCTTATTTTGTTTCGTATTCACCTTTACACCAAGGTCCTTCATAAGCTCAATCTCAAAATTCACGACATCATATGGCAGCCGAAACTGAGGGATTTCAGAAGTACTGAAACAAATGAAGAAAAACAGGATAAAGGAGATTTAGAGTGAATTTTATCATCATAGAAAAAAAAATAGTTCAATGTGTTTTTATTGATCAGCACTAAAAGAACAAATAAGTTTCTGTGAATATTTACATTGCATATAACCAAGTAGAGAGACAGCAATATTTTCACTGCCACTCTTAAGATGCCCCATGTATTAAAACTGTGTAGAAGCTAATATAAAATATAGCCAATATATATAATATAAAAAACAATATACAATTAGTCAAAAGCAATCTCTCACTTCAAATTATTTAGTCAATTTACTTAATAATATGCTCTTAAGATATTAAAATCTCATAGTAAAAATCAATTCACAATAAAAATAGAGCCAAATTTTATATATCTATATTCAAACACAAATAAATACTCTACAGATAGACTGTACATTTTCAGGACATTTTATTGATTTTGCTAATGATCATTCAAACAGATGTGAGAAACCATGTCATTGAGGTTTTGATTTGGATTCTCAGATGATCTACTTTATATATCTGATAGACTCTCACAAGTTCTCATGTGAGACAAATCAAATTTGGTTTCCTATTACTGAGTTCATTATATGTTATAGACACTAATTCCCTACTGAACGTATGTGGTAAATATTTCTCCGTCTTTCTAAGTTATTCTTTCAAATAGCTGATTGTCTTATCTGCTGGGCATAAACATTATGAATGTACTTTGACTTTGGTTCCTCTGTCTTTGCTCTTTGAGTCTTATTCAAGAGACAATGACCAGGACAATGTCATAAAATTTCAGTTTCTGGGTTTATATTTGGATTCATAATTCTTTTAAAATTCATTTTTAAAGAACTAAAAATTTAGTTTCATTCTTTGGCATGTGGCTTGTGGCTACATAGATTTCCCAGCACAACTTATTGAAAAGATTGCCTTTTCTACATTATGGCAAATCTTATTGCTTTCTTGATGTTCTTTCTGAAGACTGGCTGCTATAACTTGTGAGTTTATTTCTGAGTTACAGAATTGTGAAATTTTCCCAAGCCTGTGTATCTCTTTTGAGTTATAACAGCTTTGCATTTTGTTTTAAGTTAGATCAAGTTTGTTTTTTTAGCTCAGGATATTTTGTTCTCTTTAGGTTCCTCTGGGGTTCAATATCAATTTTAGATTTTTTTCTATTTTCTGACGCCTATTACTTTTTATAGGGATGATATTGTATTCCTTCAGTTGCATGAATATTTTTATTATAGTCTTCCAATCCATGGATGAACAATATTTTCTTTTTATCATGTGCTGCTCAGTTTCTTTCATCAATATTTTGGATTTTTTCTTGTAAATTTCATTCTACAAAAATTTCCATTTTTCCAATATATTTCTGTGGCTTTAATAATTGGACTATATTTATATACATATTTTAGATAATTTGTTACTAATCAACAGCAATTTTTACCTGGTTTTATTTATCTCTTGACTGCAACTTTACTGACTTTGTTAATTAGATCTCCAAATTATATTGAACAATAAGTCAGGAGAAGGAAATAAAACCATTAGGCTTGGGAGTAAGAAGTCTTAGTATCTCCTGCTTGCAGATAATGTGATTCTATACATAATGCACAGAAAGACCCAGCAACAACAACAATCAAATCTTGATTTCAGTTAATGACTATTTTCAGCAAAATGGCAGGATATAAAATTAATGCACACATATCAGTAGCCATCTAGATAACAATGACAAACACACTTAGAGATCAGGTAAACAATTGTGTTCCCAACTGCCACAAAAAATAAAATATCTACGAATAAAACTAATCAAGAAAATGAAAGCCTCTGCAGTAATAATTCTACAACAGTAAACAAAGGAACTAGCGAGACATCAGATAAAGAGAACTTCCATGAATGTAAGTTGGAAAATAAATCTTGTGAAAGTTTTCAAACTATCAAGTCCAAACCACCTTAAATGCAATTCCAGTCTGAACTCCAGAGGCATTTGTCACAGACATAGAAGGGTCAATCTCAAAACATATGTGGCAACACACATGCACACACACAGGCACACACACCTGCGCACAAACATTCACAAACATATAAATACACATAAAGAAATATGGCCAAAGTAATCTTAAACAAAAATAATACTGTGGGAGTTATCAACCTACTTAATTTCAAATTGTATTCTAGAGACCCACAGTATTAAAAACAACATGTTACACAACGTAAGAATCCTTCAGTGGAATAGAGCATTCATATAGAAGACCATGTAACTGCAAATGTCTGATTTTTATAAAGATACAGAAAATACATGATTGAGAAAAGAGGGCATCCACAAAAAACGGTGCTGGGCATACTGGATTTTAACATGTGGAGCAATGGAACCAATTCTTTTTCTCAATTTGTATGAAACAAACTCTAAATGGACTAAAGATCTCAACATAAACTCTCATGATCTGAACCTGCTAGGGGAGAAATTAGGGGGTGTGCTCAATTTAGGCACAGGCAAAGACTTTTCCAATGGGATTTTAGCACGTGACATAAGACTAACACTGCACAAATGAGATAACATGAAATTAAAGACCTCCACAACAACAAAAAATATATATCAGCCTAGTGAGAACATGCAACACTGAATGAAGAAAAGATTTTGCAAAATATTAATTTTTAGATAGATGATTGATCACTAAAATACACAAAGAACATATACAACTGAACATCAAAGAAACAAACAACTCAGTTTTAAGTGACAGAATAAAAGTTCTCAAGACAAGATATTCAGATGGCTGGCAAACACTGTAAAAGTATTCAAAATCCTTAGTTATCAGGGAAATGAAAGTTAAAATTACTTTAAGATTCTTTCTTATTATTACCAGAATGGCCAAGATCAAGAATAAAAATCACAACATGTTGGCATGCATATGGGGAAAGCAAGACAATTATGCACTCTTGGAGGGATATAAATGCATGCATGCACTTTGAAATCAGTCTGGTGGCTTTGCAAAACCACTAGAAATAAAACTATCACTTGATCCAAGTATATCACTCCTGGGCACATAACAAAAGGATAATATGTCCTAATACATAGATATTTGGACATTCATGTTCACTGAGGCTCAGTTTACAACAGCTAAGCAATAGAATTTACAAGTGTGTGCATCAACTGATGAATAGGTAGAAAGAATGTGGCAAATAAACACAATGTAATATTTACTCAGAAGAAAATCAAACATGAAATCTGCAGGTAAATGGAAGGAACTAGAAAAAGCATATATAATGAGCGAGGTCACAGTGGCCCAGAAATTCAAAGGTGGAAACGGGAAAAGTTGTTCCTACTGAGTCAGGAGAAAGAGGCTCAGGAAGACAAGCTTTGCATATTCTTTCTCGTACTGGGATCCTACCTTCTAATTTTCTGTTTGTCCTGTTTAACATGCAGTGTGTGTAGAAGCCAGGACACAGGACACCAGCTTCTGGAGGGAGGGGGGCAGTAAAATAGACGTAACACTTAAATTGAGAATGTGACTCCTGGGTGTGGAAGGAATCACATGGGGGGGGGACAAGGCAAATTCGGTGGGAGAAGGCTTAACTGTTATGAATGGTGCATGAAAAAGCTGAATGGAAAGACATGATTTTCCAACCTGGGAAAACCAGATGGAGAGATGGGGTATAATCAGGTTACAGTTCTGAGTGCGGATAGTGGGACAGGGAGGGAGTGATGGTTGAATGATCTTTGTAAATGCCATTGGATTCATAAATTTATTGCCCATCATTTTATCCATACTCGACAGGGATATTGTTGTCAGATCTTAGTGTACTCTTGATATCAATTTAAAATTTGCCTTCTGTAATGTTTTTCTATATTGATAATTTAAAAAAATTCATGATAGTTTTAACTGAAAATAATTAGTATTGAAAAAACTTTGGTAGGGAAGTCTTCAGGCTCTGGGTTTATATTTTTTTATAACAAACATTTATTAATGATTCTATTTTTGTGCTATTTATTGGCCTATTTGTTTTTTCTGCTTTTCCATGATTTCATTCTTTGTAAGTCATATATTTCTGGGAATTCACTAATTTACTCTGGCTTAATCAATTTGTTGTTATATAATCCATTATTATAAATCTTTGACTTCCTGTCTGTGCTACCAGCTGCCACGTCTTCTTTTACCATCAGTAGTTTTGTAAGTCCTAGCTCTTTTCTTATTATTCCAGCTAAAAGTTTCATCATTTTTCCTTATCTTGTCAAGAAAACAATGCTGTGCTCTATTTTGTTGTTTTGTTTTTCCAAATCCCTATTTCATTTCAATTTTGAATTTTATTATATCTTTATTCATTTCTCCTTTATGCTAATTTTTTAATGAAAATTTTCTTTGATATTTTGTTTTTAATTTTCAATTCTGTGAACAGCAATGTTACATGGTTTACTCATATATATGTATAGATTTTTTTTATATAATTACATTTTAAATAAATATTTTAAGCTTGTGCATGCAGATGTAAGAAAACAGACAGATAAACTACCAAAGTGGTGAAGATCACTCCCAACATTTCTTTCATGAATTCAAAGAGATATTTTCATTAGAATGATGCTAAAGTGGATTTTTCTGTAAGGAAAAATATCAATGGATTCCCATGTGATCAATGTGGTCTGCGCTCATTATCAACTGACAAAATGTCTATTTTCTGACTGTCCATCAGTGGCATATAAACCTAGTGAGAAGAAGAACTCTCCTAGATTATTTGGGAATCTTTTAGTGCCTGATTGATTAGCACATCATAGGTATTCTAAGAAATAATGAAGAAATGAAGAAAACAAGGAAATGCAAAATATCAGTGACTATTAAATTATGAGACAAGTTGAGCTCATTTCTTGGATATAGAAGTTATAGAATAATCTCACATAGAACACTGATAGAATCTCATTTGGAAAGCAAAGAAATGTCTTTGGCAAGATAAATAATGAAGCCAAGAGAACCGCTTGGCAGCTACTACAGGACATGACACACAAGCGACATTGTAGATGGACAAACAAGAGCACTTTTGAAAAGAATTCATTCGCCAGGCACAGCTTCCGGACACTAAAGAGTACACAGCTGATTTCCACATTTGTTGACGGATGGCAAACTCAGATGAAGGAGTTATATGAGCGCAGCAAAGTTCAATAAAGAAAATAACCAGGGTGTGGATACCAGATCTGATACTCAGGAAACATGGAAAATTCTTGGAAGATACAGAATTTTAATAAATGTATACATCTATTGGGAACAAGGGAATAAATATCATAAACTCTGTTGACTGTGGAAAGACATAAGAAGACAAGAAACAAATATGATAAAACAGTTATTTTTCAAGTTTGTTGAGTTTATGAAAACCATTGAATTTTTTTCCTATTTTGTTCTTTTAATAACTTGAAGTTTAAAAAAAATACATGTTGATGGTGAGCATAAATCCTTCATTAGAGTCAGATGGGTGACAGAAATATAAAAACATTTGTCTTCCTTCTATGCTAATGCTTCTTATGTATAATGGAATATATCAATAACAATTATACTTTCAATTCTTTTTATAGCAAACATCTCATGTTTTGGCGAAACATTGCTTCAGTTCATGATTGGATAAGTATTTATTCTTAAATTTGTATTGTATTGCATGCTATAAAATAGTTTTTACTGCTATAAATATTTTACCTAGAAACTGTTACATTGTCAATCAACACAAAATAATACAGATATGTATATATGTAAGAAAACAGAAACATTTAAAAGAACTAAGACCAAGGGTACTGTTTCTGTGACTATGCCTTCTAATGAAATATTATAAACATAATTATTACTTTAAATAAAATTAAAAAATCCATATATATTAAGTATGTATTATTATTTTAAATAAAATGCATACAAACTTTTTTTTTTTTTGGTTTTTTGAGACAGGGTTTCTCTGTGGATTTGGAGCCTGCGCTGGAACTAGCTCTTGTAGACCAGGCTGGTCTCGAACTCACAAAGATCCGCTTGCCTCTGCCTCCTGAGTGCTGGGATTAAAGGTGTGCGCCACCACTGCCCAGCAATATATACAAACTTAATAATCTCTTTTATCATTAATTTTGTATGTTCACACACGGTCTCATTTGGGCTAGGTTGACCTTAAACTTTTTATTCAGTTGACCATAATCTTGATCTCCTGATCTTACATCTATCTCACAATTTTTAGGGTCAAAGAGTGCACCATTATGCCCAGACAACAGCTGGGGCAGACTGCTGGGCCACAGGCAATGGTGCCAGGATTTATTCCTCCTTCTTATACTGGCT
>JAQHUG010000019.1:4462261-4477779 GCA_028555095.1 Dicrostonyx torquatus | reverse complement strand
TAAACAACAGGAAAAACATGTTTAGTCATGAGTTTCAAGACATTCTTTCTCACTAAAAATGTTCAGATACATAAAAACAAACATTTAGTGTAATTTATATAAATTACTCCACATTTGAATGAAAACTAAATACAGAGATGCTAAGAACCATAATCATGTACTAAAATTGGCAACCCATAATAATTCGCAGACAAGGCTGCTTCCATTTTCGGCTTCTTGTGAAAATGCAATTAAGGGGCAAAAAGATTTTCCCTCATCTACCAGGGTACACAACAATTATGCTCGTACTTTTAAAATTAACTCACATATTCATTGATGTGTATAATTGAAAGAGAACATACAGTGTTTATACATGTTGTTAGTCCATTATGCTTTCCCTAATTAATAAAGCTGGGGTGAGAAGGCACTAAAAACAGTATCCAGCATCTTCACCACAAAATAAAACATAGAGAAATATTTCCTAAAAGTCTTATGAGAAACAATGAGAATTCCTCAATATATATAACCAACACAGAGAAATAATTATTTCTTGACCATCAGAATGAGTTAAGCTTTTGATGCTCTCTATGGTGTTATTCTATTATGTAAGAGAGTTTTGTTTAGAGAGTCAACTGGTATTAATTAATGAATCAAATAGTATGATAAACTACCTGATTAATATTTACATACAATTCACATACCACAGTCTGTAACAAGGAAACAAAACTTGGATAATTTTCTATTATCTGGAGTTATCACAGTGCCAACTAATTAATATTGGAATTTTGTATTTACTACCTATTTTACAGATACCAAGAAATAGAAAAATCATCCTAATCTTTTAAAAAATTATATTAAACTTATTATCTGATTATCAAAGATGATAAAGTTATTGCTTAATAAAAAGTTAAGTAGCTACAGAAAGCTTAAGTGCTAACTATAGACACATAACCCAAATGTCTATAATTTATAATTTGTGAGTTTTAGTATAAGTCACTTGGGAATAATAATAACAATTTGATTGATAGAATAAAAATATAATAAATCTAACATCCAATATCTTTCTTTTTGTGCCAGATATTTTAAGCAATATGTATTTCTGATTTAAAATAAATGTATTAGCCTAAACATAATACATGTATATTTCTAAGGCCTATTTAAATAAAGGAAGCTCCATATTAAACATTGACCTCAGTGTCTGAAAGTGATTGATACAGTTCCTATATTCATGTATAGATCTACATGGGCACAAACGGACTATGTGACTGAAGCCTACTTCACAACAATTATAAAGACTCATACCAAATATTGGAAAGATATTGGTTGAATAAATAACACTATAAAATGTACTCTAAAAATGAACATTTAATGAAAAAGTGGTAACAAATATAAAATTAAAATGAATGTAAATTTAAAATACAGGAGCAGCATTGCAAACGATGAATGTTCCAGTCAGTACTGTACAGAGCCAAGCTTTCCTCATGCCTAATGCCCATTCCTGTTAGATATGTTTCTATCATACAAAAGATTTTCAGGGATTAAACCTTTTCTGTATTTTGATTCTACTACCATCAAGTTTTCCAGACTTCTCTAATTTTCCAAAAAAGAAAGAAAAATTCATATACAATCTTGTTTCAATGAAACTTCAAAGTTTCAAGTGAAAGACATCCTCCGAATTTTAGTCTTTGGGAAAAGAACTTGTAAGATAACATCTGTGAGCCTGGAGTGTCTCCGAGACTACAAATCACCCACACTTGGGATCGATTTGCCTCATTATTTTTGACATTTGAAAACACACACACACACACACACACACACACACACACAGACACACACACACACACAATATAGGCATTACCTTAAACCACCAACATAGTCCTGTTTTTCAAATATGGTGATGTTGGAATAGCCTAACCGAGCTAAAAAGGAAGCACAGCTTATACTCGCAGGCCCGGCACCGAAAAGGGCAATTTTCGCCGAGTAGGCTTCCGGCATATGTTCTGGAGGAGGCAGTGATGGGCTTCTGATCTGTGGGATTTTCATTGCTTTGAACACCTATAGAGAAATCAATTGTGATGATTAAATTTTTAAATTAAATTTTACATCCTCAAACACATTTTTAATGTTTCAACTCATAATTAGCACTTTAATTAGCAATGAGAATTGCATGTTCCACATAAATATGACAGCGTTGTATTTATTAGGTAGATGATGACTGTGGCTGACTTCTCTCGATCTCTGAAAGGCCTTCTGAGAATATGGTAGAATTCGGGGAAGACGTTTGTCTCACACTTCCTGCTCCCACCTCTTGGTCATGCTAGATGATTGTCCCTTGAGCTCCCACAGTATAGTTTGCACACATCTAACATAATTGCCTACCAGTGTAGGTGTTCATGTGTTGATTTTCCATGTCAGTCAGAGGAATGCTTTTTCTTGAGTTAGCAAACAGGTCATATTTCAGGAAGCAGATTACTACAGAGCTACCAGTAGCCAGCAATAACCTGGCACATAGCAAATATAGGATTTATTAATCTATTTCTTCACTTCCGATTATGACAGATTAGTTTTAGAGGCACGGGAGACCCACTGAAGCACACAAGCAAGGCTCAGAGGTGCCAAGCTTTAGAGAGAAAGCAACAACTTAAGAGTTAATTGTCTAGGATCAACCATTGTCTCCAAACTAAATGTGTTTGCTCGTCTTACTAGAAGGAGGAAGACCAAAAACATTAAGAGGGCCGGGTAGCTGATCATTATGCATGCACGCAGATGAGTTATGAAAGCCTGTACTCTAAATAGCAAACCAAAGAGAGACAATTCCACCTGTCCCAACTCAGCCAAATACTGAAATGCATATAATATGTCCTTACACCTTTATTTGTCAGCCACACAGTACAGTGACAAATTTTCAAATATAATGTCTTGATTTTGATCAGTACAACTAGAATGCTTATAAGAATATGGAAAGTGGCTGGGCAGTGGTGCAGCACGCCTTTAATCCCAGTAATTGGGAGGCAGAGGCAGCAGATCTCTGTGAGGTCGAGGCCAGCCAGGTCTACATGAGCTGGTTCCAGGACAGACTCCAAAGCTACAGAGAAACCATACATCAAGAAAAAATATGGAAAGCAATGTACATATGGTACAATGAGTCAAGTTAGCATTTAGACACCTCCAGACAACATTGATCACTGTATCTCCAAGGAAAAAAGCAAGAATTGAAACTCCCGGGAAACAGAACTTTGTCAAAATCTAAACAAGACTTTAGAAGACAAAAGTGGATAATTTTAAATTTCATACATCTAATAGAAGACTGTATAAATAATTAAATCATTAAATATATTAATCATCTGAGAGATGGGGCAAATCAAAACAAAAATAAACAAAAAAAATCTGCTGTGGCATGGGAAAGAAATAAGGAGGTAAAAACAGAAAAGACAAAAAGCCATGAATGAAGAGATACAGTCAGTGCATTGTAGGATTCCCAAAAACAAAGATGACAGAAATGAGAAAAATTAATAACTAAAGAACAAGTTATGAAGTTTCCAGACTAGAAGAATGTGTGCAGAAATTTGTACAACCTCAAACAAGTAAATGCCAGCCAAAACTTGCTTGCTAGCATCAAATTTTTGAAAAGTGAAGTAATGATAAACAAGGTTTAAAATCACCAAATAATAAAGAAAAAAATGTCAGTAAGCAAGAATGTGAGCCTCTTTCCCCTGAAAGGGATGACAGAAGTCAGGTAAGCCTAAAATATTTCCAACCAGTGAAAAATTCCAATAGCTAAAATCATCTTAGGTGATAAAATTTCTTTGAATAGTAAGTGAAATAAAAATAATTTCAAAAGATTTTTTGAAATAATAGTAGTCGATAAAAATGGTTTAAGAAGTTCAGGGAGGGAAATTTAGTTTCTTCAGGAATAAGACCCTGAGAGACTGTCTAAGCCTATAAATATAAACATATGGGCCTAGAGGAACACTAATTGGAATTAGAATGATTTAGACACACACACACACCAAACACATGTATTAAAGTATTAAGATACTTTAATTGAGAAAGAAAGAACATGGATTTAAAAAGAAAAGGGCAAGACGAGTGGGGAGTTAGAGATAGACTTTATAAAAGTAGTTTGTACTCATGCATGAGATTTCACAACACAACCAATAAAATATACCTCAAAAATTAGTATTATATAATTTTTTTTGAATGTGTGGGTGAAGGCAAGTTAAAATTGGTTGTAGAAAGGAATGACGTCTGTCCTGTGGGATTTATGTGACATAAAAACTAAACTGTGTAAGACAGTCAGAGAGGTTAAATAATTTTCATAGTTCAGATCCAACGATTATATACATAGTTAATGTATAAATATCACACTGCACTTAGTACAGAATATACTTTCTGTCCCTGTAGTAGCTACTAAACCCTGAAAAAAAAACGTAGTTAACTAGTGAAGAGGTCTGGTGTTTAAAATACTTACTCTTCAAAGAGATAAAGGTGAGGAATAATAAAAATTAGTGCAGATGGATAGGAGAAAAAAGGGAATAAAAAGCAAATTGTTGTATAAAAAGTGTAAATGGCATGAATTATCACATTGAAGGGATGAATACAATAAACAAATCACAATTTAAACATGTAAGCTTGCAAAGATCCACATATTAACTGTAAGTGACTGCAAGAGATATGCACCCTGTTGGAAGCTGGAAGAAAACTGTAAGTATACCATGGTCAGACTTATCAGATGCTAAATAAAGGTACATTAATGTTAAATACTATTTCATAGTAACAATTTTTGGTCATTCTTAATCTGTAGGCACTTACTAATATTTTATAATATATTAAATGAACTTTACAAATAGATTGAATTAGTTTAGGGGTGTAGCTTAATGGCAGAATATTCACCGTGTGTGTATGACACACACAGAGAGAGGAAGTGAGAGAGAGAGAGAGAGAGAGAGAGAGAGAAAGAGAGAGAGAGGGAGGGATGGAGAAAAGGAGGGAGGGAGACAGGGAGGGAGAATATATAATTTATCATGCATCTTCTCACCATTCTGTTCCCGAAATTTGGCTACCATGAGAAGTAGATGTGACATTGGAATACATCCATGTTATAGGCACATCATAAAATTTAATAGATTGCTTAACAGGTTGTCTATGTTTAATACAAAAAAATCAGAAAATGGAAAGTTTTTTCTTTCTTGAGAAAACCCAGTCAATGATCAATATAAAGAAAGATTTTTCTGGTGACTGAGGCATGGTAATTTTGTGTCTACCTGACCTCTTTATACCAGCCACTGAAACTAAATTCTGCCACTCAAAATATGAGACATTTTCAGACATTGAACAATGAAAGAGCATTAGCAACAAAGATGAGAAAGCTGTCTTTCTCGGTCTGAGCCAAATGGACCTCATAGCATTTTGCCTTTTGAATTAAAATCCTTCAAACATTTTTCCGGTAATGCTTGTTTCCTTTCATAAAACACAAAATTATTAAGAACAGACATAACTTTGATGTCATCTCTTCATCTCCTATACATAAGAGTTTTTTTTTTTAGGTTAGAATCTTTGGTGATATATTTTGGTTGAGTGTCTATTTAGGGGTGGGGCATGCATGTACCATGGGGTATCACAGGTAAAGGTCAGAGAAACTTTTGGGATTCAGTAATCTGCTCCCAGTATGTAGGACTTGGGGATCAAATGCAGGTCACCGGGCTTAGCCACAACACTCTTACTGGCTGAGACATCTAATCAGTCACAGCAGAATGTTTCTTTTTACTAACAATTTTTTCAAATGTTGCAAAATTATTTCTTATTCTTTGCAATAATTTATAACTTTAAAAATTATAAATACACTTTGCAGTGCTTTGGTGAGCTGTCTAAACAGCACAGATTTTCTTTCTTCTTCTTGTATTTGCATTTGGCTCTATCTTTCCATCATGCAGATCTCAGGGATGCAACCCAGGCCAGCATCATCCATAACAAGTATGTGTCTCCTGAGCTATCTGCTGACTCTCTCAATGAGGTTTGGTTTTGTTTTGGGCACATAATTTTATGAGGATGTGTAGGTGCCTGAATGTGCTGAGGTATGCATGTGTTTAGGAGACTAGTAAGGAGAGAAGAGTAAAAAGATTCCCTGGAACTGGTCTTCTGAAGGTTGTAAGTTGCCATGTGAATGCTGGGAACTGAACCCAAGTCCTCTGAAAGAGCAGTAAGTACTCAGAACCACGAAGCCGTCTCTCAAGACATTTACCTATAGTTTGATCAATATTTATCTTTTAATTTTATCTCTTTCTAGGGAACACTAGCAAAAAATTAAGTGTCTATGATTGGTGATTTTATGTAGCATTAATAAAATGCAGTTGAAATTTATTATAATTTCTTAAATTAACGTTTTTACATAATTTCTATAAAAATATTTAAAATACACATTGAAAATTTATGGTGGAGAGATACAGTTTATTTCATTTAAGGATTAAATAAATGCACTTTTGTTTCACATTCAGTTGGGTATTCAGTTAGCTTTATGAATTAATAATTACAAAATGTACTTTGCTATGTTAAAATGTGGCCTTTGGAAATTAACATTACATAATAATATACTTGAATAAAATATAAATTATTTTAAAATAATTGTTTATTAGTGACTTTGTTGACAGTAGATTAGTATATTTGATTATTTAAGGAAGCATTTTGCCCAAAAGTTTATTATGAGAAGCTAATATGAGGTAAGCAAATGGAGCAGTGTTCATGTGATATCTGTCTGGCTGCATTCATTTATAAGTAAAAAAAAAAGACAGATTAACTCTAAGACATTAAGTGTGTACCCCATATTTCTGGCTAATGGTAGGCAAATTGTATTTAATATGTATAAATTTTAGCCCAAGGATATTTTATTTTTATATTTAAGAATAAAACTTGTGAATATTCCTTTAAAAACTATAAAGTATAAATATTGAATCAAAATATGTTTTGGGGATCCCAACTACAATTCATCACAAGACAGGAGGCTCAGCAGGGCAGAAGGAAAACAAGAGAGTTTATCCCTCGTAAGTGTGTGAACAAAAATGTAAATGGTCAGTCCCTGATTTGTATAGCCTGAATACTTACCTATATGGTATTCACCTGACACTCAACACACATTCCTGCTCAGCATATTTGTTTAAAAATAGCATCCCTGCCTCCTCTGTCCTGCTTTGTTTCATTTTGTGTTTTGTAACTTTATATTGAAGTAGCTTTTCTTTTTCAGCACAAACGGTGATATAAATAATCTGGTTCTACAATCTGAATGCTTAAGTCAAACCTCGATTTGCACCATTCTCTTGGTACAGGGTATAGAAGAAGTCCTTTAAAATATTTCATTCTATCTATTTAACTTTGAATGGAGCTAAGAGTATCACGTAGGAGTACTATGAAGATTAAATGAATTACTCTAGTGCATACAACACTTTCATAAAAAAGATTGGTCACACCACAAATAATGGTCACATTCTGAGATAGAGTATATTTAAATTCAAATTGGCCAACATCGAAAGGGCTACCGGGAGTAATTTATTCCAAGTCAAATTCATTAAAACAATAAGTTTTGCATAAGTCTTTAAGAAACTACCAGTTTTCCTTATATGGGAATGAATGTTTCTGTTGCTCCACATTCAGGGAGCAAGTGCTAGTGCCAGGATTCTGTATTTTGCCTTTTGTTATTATTTAATTTCAATGTGTCTCTACAGATAAGATGTTGGAATCTAGTTTGCAATGACAGAAAGTAGAGATCCAAGATGTGATTAGGTATGAGGGTTCTAGAAGGAGGAGGTTATTGGCACCCTGCTGAGTCATATCGGTCTTCATTAAAAAAATAAAACAAGATAAAAGCACCTTCCACAGAGGGGGACACAAAGCAAACATCATCTAAGAATCAGAAAAATAGGCTCCCACTAGAAACCAAACACCTTGATCTATAATTTTCCAGGACATGACACTGGAAAGTCTGTTGTTTGCAGCTTGATAGACAGCACTGAACAGACTGAGATGCCAGGTCAACAAATGTGCTTGTGTCGGGCTGATTCACTGTCATTTCCCCGGTGTTCTATGATGGGAATACCATCTCCTCTCTCTTTGCCAGCAGTGCATCCCTCTTAAGGACTTTGGGCCAGTTTACATTCATGTTGTGAGTTTTAAGGATTTACGGTATATTTTTGATCAACAGCATTTTATCCGATGTGTCTACTGAATTGTATTATGTCTTTACATTTTCAAGTTCTTGTCAAGCAAACATTTCCAATGGTGATGACGTTCAGATTCTCAATTTATTTCTTTCTCAGATGCTATATCAAAAAAGATCTTTGATGCTACATCAAAAACGTCACCGACAAGAGCAGGGTGACAGGTTATCTGAATGTTCTACTATGTATTAATCCCAAATCATTTGAGTTTCCTGTTTCACAGTTAAGCCCAAAATTCATGAGGAATTACGATTTGTGAAGGGCATGCCTATATCCAGACACTTTTGCTTGGCAACAAATTTTTGAATAAAAATTCCAACTTGTTTTATTCAAATGTAGAACTGCAGCCACCCTGCCATCCTACTAATTAAAAAACCACCAAAAGGAAAAATAACATGCACTATTTTTATTATGTTTATTTTAGACAAGCACTGATTGAAACATCACCTGTTCGAGAATTCTAGGAATTATTATTCTTATTCTGTAGTGTAAGGGTAAACATAAAGTCTCTGGGGCAGGATTGTTGAGTGCAGATCAAAATTATAGCTTATTTTTCAACCATTTTGCTTTGCGATTTACAAGACTATTTAATTGTTAGGATTTCCCTTGGTCTACCACTGCTACTGATTGTTTAGAAGATCAAATAAGATAGTTGAGGATCAGTTACAGCTCTCAAACATCCATGTGTATTTTCATTGTGTACCCTTACAGAAAGAACAGACCAAAATGAGTTATCCTTAAATTAAAATTAGTAAGAAACTTTCCACTGAGATAGTCTTCTCTTTTTCATTTACAGCGTGGTATAATTTATAGAGTGGTATAAAATCACTAGAAAAGTATAATTTTTCTCCCCAGTAAAAAGGGTTGGGGTGAGTCCTATGAATTCTCGTCACATGTCACTCTTCCCATTTGTAAATTAGGATGATCTATCTCCTGTTTGAAGTAACTTAATGAGAAAATTTTCTAATGATCCTAAAAGCATTCTGAAGTGATTAACCAAAAGTTCCTTCCAGATAGGTGAAAGGCCAGAAATCACAAAGTGTTTATGCCAGGCAATGTATTTGAAGCTGCTCACCCAAAACAATATTGACTGTAAAATTTGTCCATCTTTTTCACTGAAGTAGTGGTATATTCCTTTATGACCTACCATTTATGGAAGTATTCATTGTAGCCCAAGAAGTTTTAAATTCATCCAAGTAATGTTGACTGCCTATTTGTGGTAGTTCGTATTCTTGGAGCGAAATTAAAAATTCTGAAGAAAATCACTAATTATTAACTTGTTGGGAAAACAGGATTGTTATATTTTATTTCCACTTGAATTTAGAAAATCCTAGTATGGTCCCTCTGACTTATACACTAATATACATACATACATACATACATATATATATGTGTGTGTGTGTGTGTGTGTATGTGTGTGTGTATTATATATACATATATAAACATTGCAACTCCATAGAGAAGCTCTCTGGCTAACAGAATGTACATGCCTTATATACATAATTTATATACATAATTGCTACGATACAAACCATCTAGTTCAGTGTTTACAAATAGTACCTTTTGAAGATGTAGAGATGTAAACCTATATAAATGAGAGGAAACTTTGTTAGCTAAGTCATATCCTAAAGTAAAAGGTACATTTACCATAAAAATACTTCACTACTCCCCTTATGAGCTCTACCACAAAATGAGTAAAAATTCCTTCAGGAATTTATTATGAAAATCTAATGAATCACTGATATAACTTCATAGATCTATGGGGTTATTTTGGTAATATACTCTGATCATTTTGTTTATAGAGATTTCAACTCATAGCCACAATTCTTTATTGATAGTTCATACTTTTATGACTACAATTCAATATGAGATTTGAGACATGATGCTGGACCATTTAACTGCATGGTTCAATTTGACCGTATGCAATTTAAAAGTAGCAGTATTGATACTTTGGTGATAAGCAATTTTACTCATGACCAAAATATGAGATGTAGAGGTTCATGACAACCACTGTTCTATGCATTTAGGTTTATTTACAGCTTGAGAGTCCCCAAAATTCTTTTTGTTAAAATATTTGTTTTATTTTTCATTGTGTATATGGAGGGAAAAAGTAGGTATGAGCAAGAATGAATGTGGATACCCATGGAATTCAGGTTGCCGGGACCTGGAGTTTCCAACTGATTTATATGCTAGAAAATGAACTCAGAAACTCTGCAAGAGCAATGCATGCTCTTAACCATTGTGCCATCTCTCCAGCTCCCATATTTCTGACTCTGTTGATCTGGATGAAAAATTTTTGGGACCTAGCTAAAAGTTTATTTTGTCAAATATGCTTCCTCTCTATGCTAGGGCATTTTTGTACTCGGTCCAACATTCCTCTGTCCTTCTCTATCAATACTTGATTGCATTTGTCATCTTTACTTTCGTTCTATTTTGTACATCATGATATTTTTAGAATCCAAACTTGGATTCTTGGACATAAGTTACTAGAGTTTGACTTAAGATGCCAGATCCCATGTAGTAAGTGTCATTGTTTGTCAGGAACAAGATGAACAAAATGATAAAAGCAAAAACCTGAGTGCAATGAGATGATGGACTGTAAAGATGTTTCTCTATTCTATTTATATTTCAGGATGAGTTGAATGTACAATTTTTGTGAAAAATAATAATGAGAAATGGCAAGGCCAATGTTCTTTATAACCAAGAAAAGATAAAAAAGAAGCCAGTAATTGGAAGGTGTCTATTATAGTAATGGACTTACAAATATACCACAGAATTCTGTATTAAGCTATTTTCAACGATCTTCATGTGGATCTTCAAAACATCTGATTTTATGTCATGTATGGTTCCTTACTTTGTATAGTTTTATATTATTCCACATACCTGGAATCTTTCTTCTTCTATATGCACAAGATAAAGAGTATTTATCTACTCTATCCATCTATCTATCATCTATCTATCTATCTATCTATCTATATCTATCTATCTATCTATCTATCTATCTATCTATCTATCTATCTATCATCTATTTATCATCTATCTATCTATCTATCTATCTATCTATCTATATCCTTTCTGTTCAAAAAACACTTGTCATTAGCATAACATTTTCCTGTAATAATGGGGTCTCAGTGTCAAGTCAAGTTGGCTTCAAACTCATGGTCCTTCTGTATCTGTTTCATCAGTACTGCATAACAGGTAGACATCACATTGCATGAATAGACTTCTGAAATCAAATTAAAATTTTTATTCATATTATCCTTATTAACTTTGCATAAGGTTATATTTATATACGTTTATGAGTGGTATATCTTTAATAAGATTGTTTTATCTTTGTATTTTATCAGTAATTTTTATATATTAGTCTGTACATCAATGTTAATTTTAGTACATCAAAATGAGCTATTCACTATCTTACACTCATAACTGTTTTTTTTTTTAGTTCTTTGTTTTCATTCAATTTATTTCCATCACCTTAAAAACATCCTCAGTCGTCTTTCAGAATGGTGAATGTCTAATGCCTTCAAAATGCTGTGCTGGATAAATACTCCTCATGGCATGCAGAAGTGAACTTCTGTACTGAGAGGTGCATGCCCAACACTCAGGTTATATGGGCCTTTGTGCTTCATTAGCCAGTTTTATAATTTCTTAGTTAAACATAATCCTAAATTCTTGTTTTTAGAACTGATTTCCGTTTGTTGATCTTTTAAAATGGAGTGTTGCTTTGTTTCCCATGCTAGCCTCAAACTCAGGAGAATCCTCGAAAGTGCTGGGATTACAAACAAGTGCCAACATTCCTGGGCAATTCTTCAAACTTTCTAACAGGGATAAGCGACTACAGTTTTCTACCATGTCTGATGCTTTTGGTACTTAGACCAATGTCAGCTATCTGCTTCAGCATCTCTGGGTGCTTATGCTAAGATTAGCACAGAGTAAACCAAGTTCCAACTTATAGCTGAATGCTTCAACACCATTATTGGCTCAAAATTACATTCTCAAACCTTTTAGCATTTTAGCTTCTGCTTTATATTTCGTGTGTGTGTGTGTGTGTGTGTGTGTGTGTATAATCCATTAATTGTTTTTGTTATCTTTCAGTGTAAAATGAATGGTCTGAATTTAATTCATAAATAATCTTATGGAAACAATTCATGTTGACATCATATCTTTGTTCTACACAATATAAATGTTCATCTAATAAATCTATGTAAACTGTCTTTTTAAGTAGTTAAAAGAAGAAAATTAAAATTCATAATTTTGAAACAAAAATACTCTTAAAGAGTGTACCTACATTTCAACTTATAAAAATAAATTTAGAAAAAAACAAATACTTTAAATCATGAAATTCTTGCCAGTGGTGATGTCACTAGACCCCAAGTTGTACGACCTTATATTATATTTTGAAGCTCTGAATTCTAACATACCACTTTACAACAAACTGAATATTGTATTGCAGCTTAGGTAGCCTTATTCATTCCTAGAGCTTTGCCATTAGTCATTATGTAGGCACTGTAGAAGTTTTACAAGTTCCCAAAGGATTTATGTGAAAAATGTTACATATGTGTGGTATCTTTCATAATATTAGTACATTCTAGTGGTCATTTCATTAAAAAGAAAGGAACAAATACAAATGAATTCCTAACAGATTGTTACTGTTTTAGATTCCAGAGAGCTCCGTTTCCCTAGAGTCAACTTTATTGACTGCATTACTAAATACTATTTTCATCTCCATTTTATTTTTCCTAGAAATAATTCACTGTGTATATATATGTATATGTGTGTGTGCTGATATTAGAAGAGTTCACAGTTAATCACACTATTTTAAATAGGTATAGAATTGTGGAATTTGATTTAAATAATGACAATTTGCGATAACAAAGCACGTGTGTGATCTTAGTAATCTAACAACTCTTCTTTAACTCAAAGCCTATTTGTAAGTTATCTGAACAAGGTGTTGTACATAAGCATTGGTTATTATCTCTGATCGTAGTAACTGATCTTAGTTTTAAATTATACCCAGGAACTAGTCTGTTTTATTCCTTACTTTGATAACCTGTATCATCAGTGTGCTAAACTTGGTCATTAATTTATTTGGCTATCACAAAATCAAACCAGGCTTTCGAATTAAAATAAAACAATGAGAAAAACCAAAGGTTTGACACCCCTCATTACACAAGGCCCATGCCAAGTTTGTACATTGGAATTTATTTTAAAAATGCGTAATTTTTAAAATTAGATACTCAATTTATTTATTTTTATTTATTTATTTATTTATTTTTATTTATTTATTTATTTATTTATTTATTTATTTATTTATTTATTTATTTATTTATTTATTTATTTATGTGTGTGTGTGTATGAGTTTTGAAACTCCATAAAGATTTTCCATGGTTGAAGAATGATATTTAAATGGTCAATAGAGCACCAGAAAAAAAAATGACTTGAATGTGTTTATCAGTCTTATTGAATCTATTTTAATATTAACATGATAAAAACCTATCTAACAGATATTTAGAGTTGTAAGGTATGATGACTGGGACATGTGAGACTGAAGACCTGACTCACAGGTTCTGTAGGTGCTACTTGACCTTGGATCCTGAAAACTCAGATTAACATAAAGCCTGTTATAATCAACTAGAAATGTTTTCTAGGATAAATGAGAGACTGAAAAATACTGAAAAGAATACAAAGTTCTAGTTTTCCTAGACAGATTTACAGTTGTGGATGTTGAATATTTTCATGGAGTCTTTTGCTAGTTATGTATAGAAGGGAGATAGCATGAATTTTGACATGATTTCAGGGCTTATTCTCCCCAAACCAAAACTGCATCAGTGAATTTATTTAATTTATTCAATATTAACTATTACTTCAATCACTTTTGCCCTTTATAGTGTCATGTCGAAGATGCCAAAACAATTATATGGTATCATTTTGAAGCCTGATATCACAAAATGAATGTATTGATTGGTGTCTGGACTTTCTCTCTATATTTTTTCACTAACATGTTTACCTATCTACTTTGTGCAAGTGACACAAAGCTTTGAAAGTTAAACTTTTAGTCTCAGAATCCTAGTGAAATGTACAGCTTCCTGTGAGTTCACCCTGAAATACCAACTATTTCGTAGTCATTGCATCCTGAATTTCTACCATGTTTCTATGGATCTAGAGTTTGTACAGTTTGGGTTGCCATTGTGGAATATATAATGTTATCCATTCAGTTCATTACTTAACTTTGCTTATGCACAGAAATTTATAAGTTGCCCTGAGCTTGATTATATCCACACTAAACCAAGACTGCCAAGAGGTTTTATAGAGCCTATATTGTTAAAGAATTCTGGTACGATTATGAGGCCATCTGCCTTCTACAGAATAAGAAATCCTGCACATACAGCTTTCTCCTCACACAGATGCACAGAGGTATCTGGAGTAGGCTCAAGTCATCACACTGCAGACGTAAAAAGAGTAAATAAAGAGTTTAAGGGAAATTACAACAAAAGACCGTACATTAGAAGCTGGCTTCCTCCTCCTTCTGCAGACTTGGCTAGGTTTGATTTACCCATTTTCCAAATTAGACACCTAGGTGTGAATGAAGAAGCAGAACAGATAGATTCTATCAATGACAGAAGAAGACTAGAGAGCTGATATTTGTAAAAAATCGTTTACAAGTTACAAGAAAAACAATTCTGAAAAATGTTATTTTTCCATTTAGTTTGTTTTCCTAATCTTTGCTTAATTTGTTAGAGAAATATTGATTTGTATTTTTAAAAGGTCAAAATCAATCATTTTTATCAATCAAAACATAAAATCATTTACATCATGATTCACTTTGAGATAAATTTCAAGTCGATAGTTTAGTCACTGGAAAAAAAGAGTATTTTTGCCCTCCCCATATTTTTAGCAAGTAGTTACAGAATTGATGTTTTCTGCAACTTTTTAACAACTCAAAAGGTTGCTATATTTATATGTAGCAAGTCTTTCTCTGTTCTACCAATCCCAAATATTGTCATGGAGATAAGAAAGTTCAGCCTAAGCTTCCAAAGTCCAGTAGAAGAGTGGGAGGAGTGAGAATACAAACAAAGAACTCAAGACCATGATGGGGATACCAACTGAAAAGCTTACCTGAGCTAATGGAAGCCTTCCAAATCTGGCTTGACCAAACTAGGACCTCTGAATGTGGGTGACAGTTTTATGGCTGGGGCAGTGAGACCAGGACTTATCCCTATTTCTTGTTCTGGCTTTTTGGAACCCATTCCCTCTGGAGGGATATCTTACTCAGCCTAGATATGGGAGGAGGACCTTGGTCTGCCTCAAAGCAATGTGCTAGACTTTTTGACT
>JAQHUG010000019.1:4424315-4437230 GCA_028555095.1 Dicrostonyx torquatus | reverse complement strand
GTGTGTGTGTGCATCTGTGCATATGCAATGTGAACAAGGGCATATGCATAACGCAGCATGCCTGTGGAAGTCAAAAAAACAATATTGGGGGTTCGTCTTAACCTTCTATCAATTTTGCTACAGAGACTCTGTTTATCTGCCTCTGAGTAGGGCAGGCTAGCTAGCCATGAACTCAGAAGGGATTCTCCTCCTGTCTCCTACCTCATTGTAGGATTACTGGAAGTGCAGATGGATCTTATTGGCCCCAGTTTCTGTGTGATCTTGGATGTAAACTCGTGTCCTCATGCTTGCACAAAATGGGCTTTACTCCCTGAACCTTCTTCCAGCCCCAAAAAAGCCTTTTTACTTTACATTGAGTCATCCAAGGAAGCCTTCATGTCATGCACATTGTTAAACTTTTGTGTACTTAATAGCAAAGGAAAAGGGGAAAATCAGTACTTTATCATTTAACAAAATAGTTTTAAAGAGAACACATCACTACTGTTCAAAACACAGGGTCATGAAATAAATACTTAAGCAAACAGACTTTTCCCCCATTGTATCTATAGAGTTTGGCTTCACACACTCTCAGATAAAGTAGTGTTTCTCAAAAAGAAAGCTATCCAGAAATATAGCCCAGTGTTCACAGTTTGATGACTCCTAAACGCTTACTTCCAATTGAGAGAGACAATTGCGAACAAAGGCCTGTACTAAGAAAACAGAGAAAACCTGACTGTGGAGGGACAATAGACCTGAGCGTAGCTTTCGAAACCAGAGTTGTAATCCAGTTTGTAAGAAAATAAAGAATGGACATATTGGTCTAAACTCCAGTGAATCACAGAAGCCTAACACAATACAACACCCGAGACATCTTTTTTTCCCAAAGAGGCACAAGGCTCATTGAGTCAGGCAATTCAATTACCCTCTCACCCTGGGATGAACCCCCTGCCCTGTTCAGGTCCACTGGCAGAGCAGGGTGGGACAGCCTACACTGTACACTGCCAGCTTTGTCTAAAAACCTGCAGAGTTCAAAGAAAATAAATCTTTGACCCTTGATGATTAGTACAAATGATTTCTCGGGAATACACTACTTTAAAAAGTTTATCTCCAGCCTCACCAAGGATGAAAGTTTCAGTAAAAGATCTTCAAAAATTTAATTAGATTGTGAATATGTTTGAATAAATAACAACATACAGATAAGAAAATGGAAAAAGGTTGTTTCTCTTGTTATTTGTTTTCTAATATTCATTTCTATCCTCTGTCATGAGTATTTGGCCTCTATGTCTGTATCTGTACCACATATGTACCTGATGCCTGTGGAGGTCAGAAGAGTATGACATATAATGAGGAACTGGCGTGTTAGATGACTCCAAGCCACAATGTGGGTCCTGGGAAATTAGCCCTGATCTTCTACAAGAGCAGCGAATATGCTTAAGCAGGGAGCCATGGCTCCAGCCCAGAAGAGAGGGAGTTTGAACAACAACAGAACAAAGAGACCTTTCTCACATATCTCACACAGGATAGCAGCCCTTCAATGATATCATTCCTTTGTGTCACTTTGCTGCGAATTTGCATAGATTTCTGTATGAGTAGGTTTGTTTAGCTTCTATTGTGGGACAGATCAGACACAACTGAGTTAGCACGCTTTCTAGATTGATGGCCATCAACCAACCCCTTATTTCTGATAGGAGTACTGTTTAAGTAGGTATATGTTTTAGCCAGAATATTTTAGACTTCAAACTTTACATATTTCGGTAAGATACTTTTTAAATGAACTTGATTTCAAGCACATTCCACTTGGTATTATTTAACAAGTAAGACAAAGTTCTTATGATAATGAATATTTTGGATACTATGATATTTAAAACCTGACCCTTTTCAAGAATTCTTCCAAAAATACAAAGCAGATTTCCCAGTCCCTAAGAGATTAAGACTTAAACATAGAATATGTTATTTGTGGATTTTTACAACCTAATCACAACTGATATGTCTGCTTCCATTTCCTTTCTCCGAGGTATCGTGGGACTGTTTACTAAAGCTAAATAACATTTCCTCAAAGAAGCAGCGTGCATGTTCACATTCCTTCTTTCACACATGTTGCATCAACAGTCTTTCTGGGTTACATGGAATGCAGCAGCATCCAGAAAATACTGTAACTGGGTATTTTTAAAATGTGCCTCGATTTATCTTTCATTATGTGTCATACTTCATTTGTATTTTAATAAATAAAGCTTTCCTGAAGATCAAAGAGTAAAATAGCCCCACTGGTTAGCCTTACAGGCCAGGCAGTGGTAACACACACCTTTAATCACAGTAGCCACACACACAACTTTAACTACTTTAATCACAGTAGTTTGCCATAGAAACCGGCGGTAGTGGTGCATATCTTTAGCCCCAGTACTTGAGAGGAATATAAGACAGGAGGAGTCAGCTCTCACTTATTTAAAGTCTTATTTAAGATTTCTGGAGGTAGAAGGTAAGAGCCAGTGGTTGGCTGTTTTGTTTTTCTGACCTTCAGGCTGAACATCAATATCTGTCTCTGGGTTTTGATCAGACGTTCTACAATTAAGTATTATTAAAATGATGATGCTGACATGGCCAAAGCAAGTACATCGTAACGCTCGGTACTGACAAACAGTAGGTACTCAGTACTCACTATCAACAGCAACAGCAGAATCACTGCAGCTGCAAGACTTGCCACGTTAAACAAAGAGGGACAGTAATAACTACTACACTCAGTATTTTGCAGCAACTTTGGAAGACTAGTGCTACATTGCCTCATAGAAGAAAGTGACAAGGTCATCAGTTTTTACTGATTATTATCAAGCAATCAGACTAAAAATTTAACACTTCAAATCCTATGAAATATGACCATGAAAACTAAATTCATGTCCTAAAACCTCAGTAGTAACCACTGATTAGTTCAAAACATTTATAACATTTTTATTAATTCCTTCATAATTCCACTCATGCAGAAATGGTGTTTTTTTTATCATATTCACTGTCCACTCCTCCAAATTCCCTAACTCCTCTCTATCCTACTGCCAACATTGTCTCTCTCTCTTTTTTTTTTCTTTAACCCTTTGAGTCAAATTCATCCTATCTATGGTTTCACAGGGCTGAGCCCATCCAGTAACGCATAGTTAACCTACTTAACGGGCACTCCATTAAAGAATACTGACTCAGCCAGGCGGTGGTGGCGCACGCCTTTAATCCCAGCACTCGGGAGGCAGAGGCAGGCAGATCTTTGTGAGTTCGAGACCAGCCTGGTCTACAAGAGCTAGCTCCAGGACAGGATCCAAAGCCACAGAGAAACCCTGTCGCGCAAAACCAAAAAAAAAAAAAAGAATACTGACTCTCCCTCCCACAGAAGCCACCCACTGCCAGTCTCTCCTCAACTCATGGTAGGGGCTTGAGATTGACCCTCATGATCAGATGCTGACTGGCTTGTTCTTGTGCAGGTCTGGCAGGAGCAACCACATCTGCTGTGAGTTTGTGTGTGCTGTAATCTTATTTTGGCCATGACCTCTGAGCTCACCTTGTTGGCGATACTTGTGATGAATGACTTAATATCAAGATTTGTGGGACAACTCTTCTGGCAGGGGGCGTCTGCACATTTCAGGCACCTAGGGAATAGAAAAACTGTGTTCAAAATTACAAAGAAGATGACATCATCTCTCTCTTTTATTTTTTTATTTTAGACCAACGCAGAGTTGACACTTAACAAATACAAATAAAATTGAAAACCTTTAAGCATGCATTCTCTAAGGGATACCATAAATACTCAGTCTCTATCTTCTAAATTTTTATGCCTCCTGAGATATGTGGAATAGTGACCTTCTGGTACTTAGCATCCTGTTCTCCCAGAACTGTCCCTAAGTTTTAGAAGGTGTTAACCTAGAGATACATCATTCACTCCACTATGGAATCTCCCACTTTTTGATATATCAGTACAGTGTTTAATACATGCAATATTTTATGACACAGCTTGTAAGTCTTAGAGACCACAATTACTATTCAAATTGAAAGGAGATCTATATCGTAACAGTCACAATGTCCTTATTTTCTCTCTTCTCTCCAAACTTCCTGCTGTTCTCTATTTCCTTTCCTCCCTCCCCCTTAATCCATTTCTCTGTTGTCTTGAAGCATATAGTCCAGGCATAGCACCAGTGAGTGCTGTA
Organism: Dicrostonyx torquatus; assembly: GCA_028555095.1. Classification (NCBI taxonomy): domain Eukaryota; kingdom Metazoa; phylum Chordata; class Mammalia; order Rodentia; family Cricetidae; genus Dicrostonyx; species Dicrostonyx torquatus. The sequence goes on along the minus strand of JAQHUG010000019.1, from coordinate 4,433,070 downwards.
ACAACTGTATAAAAGAGTGGGAGTGGGTGGAGGTGTGTGAGGGAGAACTGTGGTTGAAATGTAAAATACAGAGAAAAAATAAAGAGAATTCTAGCAGGCAAAACTCTAAATGTAATAAACAAGTGTAAAGAAATAATAATAATAATAATAATTGCCCAGATTCACTCCCTTCAAGAACAAAGCATTTCCTTCTCACAGCTGCCTTCACTTTAAGGGAAAGGAATGAGGTCATGGTATCCTTGCTTGGGGAAGCTCTCATGCAATTGCAGGTCAATGAGAGGCTTAGAGAGACGATGTGGGGTACTGCACCACAGCGATCTACTCTATGTCCAATTCTACTCCCTTCACTTCCCAATTTTAACTTAGAATCTTCTTCATGGGGAACCAACAGAGATATTCCTGAAGGTTAGTATACCTAAGTGACATTTTGTAAGATGATAAATATACTTATTTCACCAAGGAACTCCTCGTAATTCCAAGTTTCTAGTCCCTGATGTGATATTGATAACCATACTGTAAGAACCACCATGTTACAACACTTTTGTGGAATAGAAACAGATGCAAACACTGACTGCACTATTCTTAATTTGTATATGGTGTGTGTGTGTGTGTGTGTGTGTGTTCATTTACTCATTCCCTCTATGACAGACTGAGCTTGTCAATAAAGTTAGGAGTTTGGTCTTCAAAGAAAATCGTGCAGGAAGGTAGAATAGAACCTTCGACAGGTAAAGCCTACTGAGAAGAGAAGTTATTTGGGTACTAGTTTCAGAAAAAATTGATGAGGTTGTGTTCATTCTTACAGGAGACTCCATACAGAGGAGTAAGCCTTGCTCCATCCTTGCCTCCCTATGACTTTTATTTTTAATCTTTTAATTTTTCATTCAAAAATTTGCACTTCCTCCCCTTCTGCCAGTCCCTCCCACTCCCCCACTATCCCTCCTCTGTCCCCCTTCTGCAGACTGAGAAGCCAACGATAATGGCACTGGGACCTATCTCTTCTGCATGTATTGGCTTTATGGGAACCTAGTCTACTTGGATGCACACCTTCCTAGGCCAGGGGGGAGGGGAGAGGGCCTTGGACTTCCCACAGGGCAGGGTACCCTGCCCTTTGACTTTCTTTAATGCCAAATGTTATCTCTCTCATAGATGTATAACCCATCATAGAACTCACGTGATAGCCTGTGCCATGTGATTTGGGCTTTTATCCTCCCAAATGGTGGACTAAATATATGTATTTATTTTGCATATAATTCAATCTTGGTTATTTTTATTACAGTAACAAAAAGGAATGAAAGATATGAAGAACATAAACATAGTGGTTCATTTTGTGAGGCATATAGTTAAAGGAAAGTGCAGAAATACAAAGATCACTACATGTTTCAAAATGATCAATGTAAGATTTAACAAAACACGACATAAAGGAGTGTATTGGAAGTGTAGTAATCCTGGAGTAGGAATCAGGAAAGATTTGGTGAGTGCAGTAATACTTTACCAAAACCTCAAAGATGGGAGGATGTTAAGGCAGCAAATAATGGTAGGATTGGCAGCATAGGAAAATAAAAGAATGGCTCCACAGTGGGAGCAGTGAATGCCAAGGTTTGCAGGTGAAAGAATATGTCAGGGTGGGATTTAGTCTGACTAAAGCAAGAGAAGGTGATAAAAGATATTTTGCTGGAGACAGAACTTCAGACAATATGCTACTGTTATGTGTGTTAGAAGACCAGAATCCTAAAATAATTTGTCTAAGAATGAATTCTACATTATGTACTGGCATAGGGATGAGGGCCCTCGTTTTGTATCCACTTCCAAGTGTGAAGACCTTAGTTCATTTCCTTCAAGAAAACAATAGCCATCTCCTTGTCACTTCTTTGTATAGCCATCCCCTGCATTGTCTGAAGCAATTTCTCAGAACCTAATTAATATCTTGTTTTTAAATCTGGTCTCTTTTCTGTGGCTTATGCCCTTAGCCTTCTCTCTAAATTAATTTTTTCACAATGAATACTAAAGGCTTTTCATAATCAATTGTCCTCTGTGAAATGTAGTCATTAAACCTCTCCCCTGTCATTGCTCTGAATGCCATTGTTAGATTCACATCTGTCATTTTGTTGGATTCCTAACTACTCAGACTTAGGCTTTTAGAATGCTTTGTTTTCTATTTCCCCCCAATACACTCTCTGTGAGGAAAAAGAAAAAGAATTTTTTAGGAGTACATCCTGCAATATACATCACAAAATTATGTTACAAAAGAAAAGAAAGAGAACAAAGAAAAAAAGAAAAGACTCGACCAATGCAATTCTTGGAGTTGAGGTGAGGGAATGCAATGTGAGGAACGGCCATGTGGATAAATATGGTGGGCATTAATAGTATTGTGAATGTCTTTCTACCAAGTACCAAAGCAATACAGTCAAAACCCTAGCAAAACATTCTTCTCACTTAAATGTCATCTTAACAGTTTAAACATAGTTGCCATTAAATATCTAATTAAGATATATATATATATATATATATATATATATATGCTAAACACACACAGGACAAACAGACGCCTAAAGGGAAATACGGGAAGAAAGAATGGCACTAGACAGAGAGACAATGTCATACTGATTCTATTTATCTCTAATCAAGTTTTCTGCATTTTCTCTTTCACATATCCAACTTGACTAATAAGGCAACTAAAAATGACCTTATAATGTCAGCAAATATAAGCGAACTGAATTAAGATGCAGCATGTCTTCCTGTCCTTCCAGAGAAATCTTAAATTCAACGTAAACAGAGTCACTTAACAGCACTGACAATGTAAGGATTTTCCGTTGTGGTTATTAAGCCTCTTTACCAAATAATTCTCCCTTTATTATTGAGCTAGTTCACAAATAACAGCTGTTTGAAATGTCAGATGTTAATGAAGCAGGGCAATGCAAACCTGAATTGTAGCATTCTCTTTTTTTTTTCTTTTGGTGCCATGAATATGCCAGAATGGGCAGACTCTGATAATAATACCATCTTGCAATTCTCTAAGCGCTCTGCAGACTAAAGTGCATCAGGCTGCCATTAATCCCACTTATCACTCTGACAGCTCAGTAATTACACTACTGCTATAGCCAGGTAGTCCTAATAAAATATCAACCACTGCACTGGAATGCATACTGGTGAGACGCTTTATTAAACTTGTGTGTGGGGGGGTGATCATCAAGTGACATTATTGTTGACCTATTTTTCTATTTGACAATAAATTATCCTTTGACCATGCCATGATAGATATTACAGAGTATATTTACTGTACCAAATTGGAAAGGTTGAGAATTGTAATGATGTAGACAAATGATGTAAATAAAATAGCAGAAATGTACATCCAGATGTTATTTCCTAAATTGCTTCAAATGATTGATACTACGAAGAAATCAGAGACACAGTACTTAGGGGGATTTGTCAACAATTATGGTAAACCACAGTGCTCAGTAAATTGTTCCTCAGAAGTAACATTTCAATTACAGTCGTTTGCATCTTCAGTCATTTAGGAAACCCTTTCTTGCAGAGTTACTGTGCTATAATAAGGTTTATTTTTAAATTCACTGTAAGGGGCAAAAGTTAGTTGAGATAAATAATTATGTAATATTTTTAATCTGCAGATAATTAAATTCATACTAAACTTGCATATTAGATTATCTCTAAAAGCAGTGAAACATAGCATGTTTTATTACTGATAAACTTTCTATTTTCATATTTAGTACAGGGTATACCAACAGATTTCATTAAAAGCAATATGTGGGATGCTTAGTAAATGTTAATCCTTTGTGATTAACAGGATTCTCAAAAGGCATATGGAAACTTTCATTCTGTTACTTGAGGGACCAAACTATTCAGGATATATGATTTGAGATCTTTCTGTAGGGAAAACAGATACAATGAGGATGAGTAGTTTTATTTCATAATAAATAACTAAGTTGCATTTTGTTTTTCCCACATCTGAAAGAACAGAGACATCATTCTTTTACTAGTAAGCATTCACAACAGTTAGAATTGTAAGCTATGCTTCTTACAGAATTGTCCAGAGCTAAAATGATAATTTTTCAGGAAACACAAGCTCATCCAGGAGCACCCACAATTACACACATCTATTGAATAATGCATAAACTCAATATAAATTGTCTTAGTTTTGCTAATTTTGACAATGAACCCAGCACTGTTCTATGGATAACCAGCATTAAGATATGAATTAATATAATAGGATTGGTCAATTTAGTACTCATATAAAGCATTTTAATATTTTCCCAATATTGATATTATTTTTCTGCAGGTTTTTGTAGTTTGTTGATTATTTGGAAGATCTACTAGTTGAGACGCAGTATGGGTCTTCCTCTTCCTCACTCTCTTCCTTGCTCTATAGGCACTAGAGTAAACAAATCTATACACCAGTGTTATTTACTAATGGTGGAATATTTCCACTGAAAACTGGGTGGAAAGGCATATGAATCAAGTTTGCAGTGTCATAGTGCATCTGAGTTCCACAGCAGTAAGGTCTGATACTCAGCAACTAGAAGAATAAAACATCTAAGATTGATGGATTGTATCCTTAAAAACATGATTCGACTAATCTCATGTTTTGATCCAGCAAACAGTCAAAACAGGGAACTGAACGTCACACTCTGTTTCCAATAATTTTCTGGCTATTGGTTGTAGCTCATTTTTCTCAAGACTCCCTTAGTAACACTTCTTACACAACTTCTGATGCTGCTTATCTGGTCTATAGGGAGAATTTTCTTGGCCATGGGATAGCTAGCACTGACACTCAAAGTTAATAACACTCTTCTTGGCCCAGATACTAGATTCAAGCTATCCAATTAGAAGCTATGATAGCATCATTAAACATAACTGAATTTATTTTTTTATAATTTTTTTATGAAAAATAGATTATTTTCTCTTAAATACATCACAAGCACAGTTTCTCCTCCATCCACTCTTGCCACTCCTCCACCTCCACTCTCCCCCATAATCACTCCCTTTCCATTTCTTCTTAGAAAACAAAGTCCTCCAAGAGGTAAACAGTCAAACAGAACAAAACAAAATATGAGACAATGCAAAAGATCTTATTGAGGCTGGATTTAATGATAAGTATCATTGTGTTTGTATACATCACCTTTAATTTCTAGGTTTTTAGCCTTTTAATAACTAATTGCATATAAAATATAATATAAAATACAATTTTTAATTTTTAAATATCTATAATAATACATAGTGCATATAGCATATGTAGCAGGCAGTTGTACATATTAACTCAGAGAGACTATGAGACCATACATAGTACTTAAGCCATGCCAAATCCCAAAGTTGGGCACAAAATCCCACCACTAATTGAGGAGCTACTGGTAATTGTTATTTACTGGGGGGGTAAGTTTTCTCTAAAACAAGTCAACTTGACATTTCAACCATGATAAAGGAAAGAAATAATAAAGAAGGAAGAAAGAAAAGAAAGAAGGAAAAAAGAAAAAGTTGCATGGGAAAGAAAGCAAGAGCAGATCTGGAAAGAACTGGGTAAAGGAAGATTAAATATGATCAAAACTCATATTAAATGCTCAAAAAGATAATACAAATATTTTAGGTATATAATTTTTACTTCCTGCATATTCTCAAACAAATGGACTTACACTGAAGTCAATATTGTTCAATTTTCCTATATGATAAACTTTGTTTAAACAATATACTACTATTACCACCTTTGCAATGATGTAAGCACCTCAGAGAACAGTGGCCCTGTATCTGAAAAACCTTCTAAGGCATAGTTATCCTCTTCAACCATGCGCTGTCATAAACATAAAAGAAAGCAAACTAGAACTTCCGAAGATGGTATGTTGGATGGGAAAAAAAAAACCCTCAGCCTTTAAAATTCAAGCATGAGGACCTGAAAGTTTGGTTCCCAAAAACCACATGAGAAAAAGATCAGAAAAAGCCAGCTATAGCAGTACATATCTGTAAATCCAGCACTGAGGTGGCAGAAACAAGTGGATCTCTGAATCCACTCACAACTCAATCTATCCAGTTAGAAAGTCCCAGTATCAAAGAACAAAGCAGGCTACATATAAGGGATGACCACTGGCATTAACTTTTTAGACTTTATATACATGTGGACTCTCACAGAAAACACATGCAATTCACACATATACAGGTACTCATAAAAGGAACATATACACACAAAGTATTTTACTAGTTCTTCTTGGCAGCACCAGTGCTGGCTTATTAGAGTAGTGTGAAGACAGACAGGGACAAACAAGCAAGAGCTCATATTAGGATGGTCTACAGCATGATCTTTCGTGGAGTCCAACTCAGTTTAAGAAAAAGGAGAAGACAGTTTTCTTGGCTTCCCTAAAGGCCATCAAAGTCAGACCTTGAGGAATTAATTCAGGCTGTACTGGGCAATAGCCACTAGTCATAAAGAATGCTTTAGCCCCAGCCTAATGGTTCCACTCCACCAGTGAAAATAGTATAATCAGGTATTGAAAACAATCTACTCTGCTTCCAGTCAAACCCCAAAAAGGTCTGTAACACAGTAGTAACTACCTATGTATATACACAGATCCCCAGATCTCTGAGTGTGCTTAGCCTTCAACCTTTATCCCATAGAAAGGCTGAGGTCTGTCAGTCTTCTAACAAAGCAGCCCAATGTGTTGAGATCCAGTATTTCTGATTCTCTGACTCATTTTTTTTCTTTCGTTCATAGTTTTAAGACATCCCACAGTGTGATGATTGACCCAACCTTCACAATTATCAAGGCAAGGAAACAGGACACAGGAGATAGAAGTGACTTGCCCTGATATTGTCAGTATTCAATTAAATTGTTCTCTTCTATCCCAGTACATATTTCTTCCTATTATGTAACCTTGACTTTTACTTAATTAGCAAGCTATTAGTGGAAAAACTGTATGTAATATTATTTTAATCTATGTTACATTTGTTTATGCTGTGAAACATTTGTTTTAATGATGAAAAGATGTGCTATATTCTTTATGTTGCCATTTGTTTCACTCTGAAGCTGTAATACTTTGACTGTCTAATAAAGTCAAAGTCTGATTGGTCTAATAAAGAGCTGAATGACCAATAACAAGACAGGAGAAAAGATAGGTGGACCTGGAAAGCAAAGATAATAAATAGGAGAAGAAATCTAGGAAGAGAGGGTGGCATAGCAGGATAGGAGAAGGATTCCAGGGGTCAGACAACCATGTATACAGCAAGCCACAGAGTAAGAATTAAAAAAAGGTATACAGAAGCACAGAGGGAAAAGGTAGATAGGCTACTTTGATTTTTAAATAAATCTGGCTAGAAACAAGCCAAGCTAATGTTTGGCATTCATAAGTAAGAGTAATATTCCATGTGTGATTTAATTGGGACCTGGATGGTAGGCCTCTCCAAACAGCAAAAGAGCAAATAATTAAAAACAAAATATTCAACAAAAATAAACTTTTTACTGTAATTTTTAAATAAATTTGGTCTATCCATATGTATTGGAATAATACCTTTGTGGTGTGGGACAATGGTCTATATTATGACATTTATATTTTAAATAAATACTGATTGGCCAGTAGCTAGGCTAGAAGTAGAGGTGGGACAACCAGATAAGAAGTAGAGGTGTGTCAATGAGAACAGGAGAATTCTGGGACAATGGATATCCTATTCTGCAGTCTTTACCCATCTGCAAAAGAAGCAAGATGTGACTGCCTCACCAAATAAGGTACTGAGCCACGTGGCTAACTAACACAGACAAGTATAATGGGCTAATATAAGTTACAAGAGTTAATAAGAAGTCTGAGCTAATGGACCAATTAGTTTATAACTAATATAGACCTCTGTGTGATTTCTTTGGTACTTAAGGACTATAGGACCCAAGCAGGACAGAAACTCAGACAATAAATAGTGCCCACATGGACAACTGCATCCATATAAAGCCTGAGAGAGCTTTGGGAAGTGGTATGGGAGGCCCTTCTGTATTTGTGTCTATTTTATTGCTTAAATAAAGAAACTACCTTGACCTTTTGATAGGGCAGGACTCAGAAAGGCAGGAAGACAGAACTGAATGATGGAAAGAGGAAGGCAGACAGGGAGAGCCGTCATGAAGTCACCAGGTCAGAGATGTGAATCTTTCCTGGTGAGCCACGCCCTCATGGTGACACACAGATTAATGGAAATGGGTTAGATCAGGACATGAGAGCTGGCCAAGAGGAGGCAAGAACTAATGGGCCAGGCAGTGTTTAATTAATACAATTTCCATGTGGTTATTTTGGGGGTAAGCTAGACGGGCAGCGGGAAGCAGCCTGCCGATCCTCCTTATTACAGAGTGGTGTCCAATGTGGTAAATTGACTCCACTTAAAATCTGAGAGAGCTTCAAAAAGAATACAGAGTTTAACACAGCTTCATGCTGTTTGCTGGTGGCTTGCTGCAGCTTCTTTAAGAGAGGTTTTCCTGATTCAGCTGTAGCAGAAAAAAATGCCATTTTAAAACAAGGCTTCCTGGTCCCTGCCACCATTGCAATCTCTGGCTATGGAGTGTTTGTGGGCCCGGATGTTTGTATGCTCTCTCGGGGTCAGGAACAAAGTACCTGAGACAATGCCTGTGGCTTGGTGCTCCCTGCCTGGGTAGGCAGCAGGAGAAAGTCTACTAGAAAGTGGCAGTTTTGAAATACCAGTTTCTGGGCTGTGCCACTAACACGACCTCTGTCTCTTGCAGGAGACAGAGAATTTGAATGGAGTTTTGTGAGTAAAGTGCTAT
>JAQHUG010000019.1:4399914-4412702 GCA_028555095.1 Dicrostonyx torquatus | reverse complement strand
TATAAATAGCAGAGCACACAATGCTACTAAAATTGAGCCATCATAGATACAATTTATCTGAAATTTCTATAATCAGCATTAATCCTAAAGTAAGTATGCCTTTTCAAACACTTGTCACAGCTTCTAATATAGGGGAAAGAAGCTTAAAACAAAATAATTTCCAGTAAAGTTGTTGAGTTCAAGAAGAAGAGGAGGAGGAAGATGAAGACAGCAAAAATGACAAGGACTCATGATGAAGAAGAGGAGGAGAACAAGAATGAGGAGGAGTTTAAGTTTTAAGAAAATGACTATACATAATATCTCTTCTTAGGAGTGTAAGAGTCACCACTATCATTACACTCCAAGAATCTTTGTAAATGACCAGAAATTAATGAATGTGAATAAAAAGTAGATAAGAATATAAATGTTTAATCTTTTCAATTTGAGTTGCATCTTAAGGTGGGCCAAGGTTTCAGGCAACAGTATTGCTTGGAAAATGAGGTAATATGAAGACAATCTGCTCATTAAAAGAGGATTTTTGATAAAAAAAATAATACTGGCCCAGAAGCCAAAGAACACAATATTCATAGATAATATCTTGAACACAATCATTAAAATTAAGCTGCCTACAGCTTAGTATGATTTAAACTCTAAAAGGGGGAAATCAAAAGCTATCAACACATGGTACACAGTTGTGTAAATACAGAAAATTCCCTTCACTTTGCATCTAATGAAATGTATTTGAATACTGGCTCTGCTTTTAATGAAATGTATTTGAAAACTGAAATCAATGTCACAGGATGTCACATGCCGTATTACATTTATGAAAGCTAAATGAAGAATCTGAGTAAGGGTATTAAAACTTGAATACATTTGTGATCCATTGGATCTTAACACATCATTTCCATTCTTTCCTTTTTCTCTCTTCTGTCCTTCTCTCCTTCAGGTAACACTTACCCACAGAGCACTCACAATTTTCTTCAAAAAAAATCTAGAAGAAGGGAATACTATGATGAACAGAATATACATTCTTCCTCCCAGAAAGTCACAATAGAGAAAGTGACAAATACATACTTGTCCTCGGATATTATAGAGATGTAATGACAGAGAAAGAGAAGAGGTTTATAGTATATTTACTTGCATCTTGAGACAAGGAAGACTGGACCAGAACAGCTTAGGGTCTGGTTTTCCTCTATTCTTCCATGATCTGGCTCAGTAAATCATGGGATTCTAAGTTATAAAACCCAAATAGCCTGTTTTCCATGGTTTCCCATCTGCAGTATAAGTGAGTATTAAACAGCCAATACAGCATCAGTCCCTCAGAAGGCTAGACATCCTGGTTAACACTAACTCCTATACTTCTGTTCTCTATTACTGCCCAACTTCCATAATAAATATAGGTCTTGTCACAAGTCACATATGACTCTCTTCTGTCTCATCAAATGCAGAAATTTCGGTAACTCATACAAAGTACACCTGTTTGAGAGCATTCTTTTCCAATACTTTTAATTCCCCTCTCTGACTGTTAATCTCTTTTATTCAATTGCTCTATTTTATCTGTATACAACATTCAATACAACACAGGGATGCATGAGGCAATGGACGCTGGATTTAATAATTAGTCTTATGGTCAGGTGAATGTGATTTAAATATTTGTAGCCTAGTTTCCTCAACTAAGTTACTAATTATAGTCTGGATATCATAATATTACGGAAGACTTTAAGAAATAATACACATGAAACCGTCTGAAGATTGTCATTGCGAAGTAACTGCTCAACCTGTAGATTATTTTCATCTGTGGACACAGGAGGATACCATGAAGATATGAGCTGTGGGAAGCACACTGCCATGATAAAAAGTATGGATGATGATTATTATGTGAGTCACTGCAAAAATCAAGACATCCCTGTTGCATGAGCTGACTCTTTGGAGCTCATTCCTAGTGGTAGGATGCCTTGCTCAGCCTTGATGCAGCAGGGAGGTTCTTGAATCTGCCTCAAGGTAGTGTGCCAGGATTTGTTGACTCCCAATGGGAGGCCTTACACTTTGGGAGGAGTGGATGAGAGTGGGCAGGAGGGAAATCTGGTGGAGGGGGTTAGAGAGGAAGGTGGAAGGGAGAACTGTGGTTGGAATTTAAAATGAATTTTTAAAAGAAGACATTCCTGACCAACATCAACAATGTTCATGTTATACTATCCACTCAATTAATATCTTAACTATAATTAGACTATTAAATATAAATATGATAAAATATATTTAAATTTCAAAATGTTGTTTATATAGTTTTTCATGAAATAAAATATGTAAACAACAATCCCAAGGAATTAAGTTCATATGGCTTATGTTCATTAATGAGTCTTATAAAGAAAGTGGGAGCCATTCCCCACAGACTGATCTGTGTCGGCACCCAGATAGAGCGAAGGGTTAGATACTGCAACATGGCAAGCATCTTATTTCTTCAAGTGACCTCTTTTTTAGTTCACTCTGAATCACTCTGATGGGATTCTGCAGCCCCCAATTCTGCATGTGGTTGGTATAGGCAAATTCATCTGTGAGCAGTGGTTCTGAAGCCACAGGGGTGGGCAGGCTGGATGAAAATGATCCTCCTATGTAAAGAGAAACTCTCTGGCTAAAGTTTCATTATTTTGTCCCATTTATCTGCACATCTAATATGGGTATGCTTCTAACATATTAATACGTTCATACATGGACATAATAAATATATAAAATTCCTACTTTGGAAAACACATTTAGAAATAATTTCAAAGTAAATTTCTTATGTTTTAGCTTCTCATTCGTGCTGTGAATTTCCTCACCTGTTCTCTTCTGTATACTTTTTCTAAGTGAACTTTTCAGAACAATCCCACGGAGAGGAAATTGCTTTGCAAGCTAGGACGATATCAATCTGTTCTTCCAGCATAGTGGGTGCATAAATCCTTTTTTATTGAAGAGATGTTGTTAAAGTTCTATATGTAAGAGGACAGGACAGTATTGATTTTGTCACTGCTTATACAAAGGTAGTACTTTTAGTTAAAGAAGTTGTATTCTTTCAATTTCCCCACCATTGCTCTTGCTTATCCCTCAATACAAAAAAGCACAACTCTTACTCTCATCTGTCTGGCACGTTCCTGGCCATCCTTAAGAATGAAGCACTGTGTTTCGTCTTCATCTCATCAGCTCTTCAATTACTTCACCCAAGTGCAGTCCGGGTACCCATGTTGATTAACTTACCCTTACCTATAACTACAGTTTGAGGGAAACCAGAACCCTCTTCTGGCCTCCAGGGGCAGTGAACTCACATGCACGAATCCATACAGATATACATGTATTTTTTAATTAAAAAAACAAATAAAATCACTTCAAGTGTAATACAAAAACAAATAAAAAACAGAGCCCAAGGTTAATGCCGTAATTCTGCCAAGGAATATGCGGTGTCATAACAACACAGCTTAAGAGCCGGAAGGAATGAAAATAATCTGGCTATGCTTTTTAGGTTTTACTTTGTGGCTTTATGAAGATAGCGTTCATATTTGAAAACTACTCTATCAATAGTTGTCTTATTCTTGACTTCAGTGTTTCTCTGCATTATTGCTATTTTCATCCTTTGATTCCAGTACACCTGCCAAAACTCAGTATGTCTTATTTCTAATAAATTTTCATATCTATCCCAGATGTCAGATATCTGGGACCCCAAGTTGCCTGAAGAACTGAGGTTATCTCTAACATATTATGTATCTTTAACCATTCACTTCTTCCTTCTTCCATATAAGTATCTTCTTCAATTTTCTCTTAGTCATCATTTTTTGAGAATCATCTTAAAAGCCTCCAGGATTTTTCAAGTATAACCACCAAAGTATCTCCTACACCTCCCAAATTAATGCTAATGCCAGATCCCCATAATAGTGAGAGAAATAACACTATTTCAAAAGCAAAATGGGCCCAGACCTAAATTCTGAGGGTACTACCTTATTGAGTGTATGAGGAAAAACTCTTGCTATAAGCATCACATTTTTTAATGGCTACAAGCACAATCAAAAGCCCAAACCAAAAGGTCAAATATACAAAATTCAGCAAAGTGTTTATAACACAATTTAAAAAAAGTATTTGTCCCTCCTCAACTCAGCCATAATAAACACATTTTCCAGTATTCCTGAGAAATAGCAATGCCTCTGATGGGCCTACACGTTTGCTCTTTTAATATTTGGACATCTACTTAGCAGAGCTGTGCACAGTATTTCTCTCTGGGTCACTCTCCACCAAAAATAGTGTCCAAGCAAATCAGAGGGTAGCCATAGCCATGCTAGCTGTGCACATGACTGTCGCTATGGTCTGATTTACTTTCCACTCACACATGCAACTAATGCCTTCTATAACCACACAACAGGAACTTTTAAAATTATCTTTAGTTTTCATCCCCAGTTTGCATGTTTTGTTCTTCAGAGAAAATAACACATATATTCCCTCTTCATTATCCCCATCAAAAAAGAGCTGTTCATATTTTCTGAACTCCTCCATTCAGAAAGGAAACATAAAGGATAGAGATGGCCATACACTAACATATTCTTGTTCCCTACCTTAGGTTCTCAACCATTACTAGAATGGTTTTGCCTATTAATTGAAATTGGTTTTAGGAAAGCTGTGGAATACATCATAAAAGAGGCAATGCATCTTTTAAATTATTACAATTTATTAATTTGATTACTTTGATTTGTGGAGAGGGTGTGAAATGAAGATTTAAAAATACAAAAAGGATATTCAGAGCCTCAGGTTTCATCCACACATCTATTATGGATCTTGTTTCTCTCTGAAAGTGCATTTCACAGAAGCCTAATTAGCATGCATTTATTGTGTGTGAAAACATCCTCAAGGATTTTTCCTTTTTTTCCAGCCAGTTCATAATTGTTTGTACTAATAGCTGCTACATATTTTATTAATTCAGAGTGAGCATAAAGTGGAATATCATTATTGCATTCAAAAATAATGACTAACACTGTTGATGGAATCTCTTGAGGCAAGAAGAAACACATGAGAAAGAGAGAGGGAAGTGGAGAAGCCAAAAGAAGAGGAACTGACAAGGCCTAGTGGGGAGGAAGATGGCACCAGAGAAACAAACAAAAGCCAAAAGGAATTGCCTGAGAGTTGATTATAAATGTAGAAACTTCAGATAAAAGAGAAAGGAAAGGAAATTCCTCCCCTGAGTGAATTTTCTATAGGTAAGTATAGGGCTAAGGATATTCAGGACCATTTCTTCATACACAGCCTAGGAAAGAAATTAGCACCTTCACAGTAGTCAGAGATAAGAAACTGTAGAGCTTCTTCGAGACAAGTAGCTGAGAATATACTCTCAGAGAATGAACAATGGGAAGACTCAAAAACGCCTCCTACATTGGCCCATGAGGGAGTTTATAACACGTTACCAGCTTGATTTCAGACTGTGCAAACCGGTGACTGCTACACACCTGATGAATTCAGTACTTTATGTCATCATGAGGAACTGGATTTGACACAACACTAGGGGTGGACAATGCTCCGACGCATTGAGTGGCAAGAGAAAGTATCTTTATTCAAGGAAAAATGTTTATGACTTGAAGGAAGTGTAGTTTTAATCGGTAATTCACAAAATTTTTCAATTGACAAAAATTTCTCTCACCTGTCCTTTCGCAATATGACTTTATAACTTCTTCCTTGCAAAGCAGAACACATTTCTCCACTTCAAATTAATCCGATTCTGTGAAATGTTTATGCTAAGAGATTGTAGCATAACTGGGGTGTACTTGTGCTAAACCTAGACCTTGCTATAACTCAATGCAGGAGTTTAGACACACCAGGTGTCTTTGGAAGAATATTGATTGTTTTGCAAGGATAAAGGATCCTGGAAACTTAAGAGCCATAAGAGCAACTCCAAGCCATTGCATTTAGGGGTCATATCTGAAGAAGTCAAATAAAGAAATTTATGGATCATAGAGTTTTATAGCAATTTTTTTGAAATTCTTTGTTTGTTCTTTATTTTGCTCTCATATAATACATCCTGACCATAGTTTTCCCTCCCTCCACTCCTTCCATTGCCCCTACCTCCCATCTCCCCTAGATTCACTCCTCATCTGTTTCCCTTAATAAAACATCTGACCTCCCAGGGATATCAACAATAAGTCCAGGCACAAATCCTCATATCAAGTCTGGACAAGGCAACCCAGTAGGAGGAAAAGGGTGCCAAGAACAGGCAAAGGAATCAGAGACACCTCTAACCCCCACTGTTAGGAGTCCCACAAGAACACCAAGCTAAGAACTATAACATATATTCAGTGGGCCTAGCATAGATCCACACACAGGCTCTGTGATTGTCAGTTTTACCTCTGGGAGCCCCTAGAAGCATTGGTTAGCTGATTCTGTGGACAATGTTCTTCTGCTGTCCTCGACTTCTCTGGCTCCTATAATTCTTTGTCCTGTTCTTCTATGGGGTTCCCTGAGATCCATGGTCAGAAACCTGATGGAGATCTCTAATTTGGGCTCTCTCTATCTAATATAAGGATGTGGATCTCTGTATCTGTGTTGCTGGAGAAAGCTTCTCTTATCTGCTAATAACAAGGCTATGCACTGATCCTGTTTGTCTGTCTGAATCTGGGCTACCTTATTCAAGATTATTTTTTTTCAAGTTCCATACATTTGCATACACACTTCATAAAGTCATTTAACAGCCGAGTAGTACTTCATTATGAATATATGCTACAATTTCTTTATCCATTCTTCAGTCAAGGGACGTCTAGGTTTTTTTTTTCTTTCCAATTTCTGGCTATATGAATAAAGCTACTATGAATGTAGTTGAGCAAATATCTTTTTGATAGGATGGAACATCCTTTGGGTCGATGCCAGAGTGGTACAGTTGGGTTAGAGAGATAGCTCAGACACTAAAGGCTAGGATCACAACCAAACCAAAAATGGAAAGTTATAGATTCATGGGTGGAAGCTTAAGAGTCAAGGGGAGAAGGAGAGATTGCCCGAGTGGGTGCTTGAATAGAGAAGTTAGCAACAGGAGGGATGGAGTCCAGGAAATGGGATATAATTGAGTTCCCAGTCTGGGAGCTTTTTCAAGAATTTATGGAAAAAACTATGGTGAACCCGAGAACAGAATTGTCGATCAGTCCAGTTTATCCACTCACAGTGTATCTTCTCAGTTTCACTCATTCAGTCATGTACAATCTCTAGGAAGAGACATTTATTAGGCAATGACAAAGAGACTGGAAGAACTATTCTCTGACACTCTTGGCCTCTAGCAGGGATACTTTGAGAACAGCTGCTTTGGGCTCACTGCCCTACATGACCCAGTTCCTATCTCCTATTTGAATCAACCTCACATGATCCCTAAACCTCTCTTGTAATCCCACCATTTTTCTTTGAATACCTACAAAGCACCTAAAATAGAGGATGAATGGACACAGGGAGGAGAGGCTAGTTGTTGAAGCTAAAATAGACTGATATAAACAGCTGGTTCTTAATATGTAGAACAACTTAAGCCAAGACAGCAGAACAACATACAGAAGTCAGTCTTCGAGGCATTCATAAGTAAATTTGCTAGAATTAACAACTTTGATTGTTTTAAGCCACTGAACTATGGGATGGCTTGTTATACAGTAGGACCTGAACACTGCATTCTGATGCAATGATCAAGGGTAAGCTCAGAAAAAAGTTTTAATAATGTCTCAATTTGCTATAAATAAAGCCAAAACTATAACTTAGGATCTATCAACTTCAGATGTTTGTTGTGTTGCTTTCATTCCTGACGACGCACCAAGGAAATACTTGCCAAAGCTAAGAGAGAAGACCCACATTTATAATAGAATATTGTCGGATTTTTACTTAAATGTCTCAAGAATAAACTCATGGGTAGTTAATTTCATCAAGATTACCAGGAGAAGCAGCAAGCTATTCCTTAGAAGTCTGAGGAATCTGAGAAGCATTTTCTCAAATAGGCACATGTATCTCTCCATAGCTCAATTCCTAATAAATTTAACCTGTTCTAGAATTTTCCGTTTTCAGAGGTCACATGCTAATAGATTACATGTCATATGTATGCTAATAGATTACATGTGCCCATATATGTATTAAAACAATAACGAAAGATTTCCTAATTTTAAAAAAAATCCATAGACCTAGAACTCAGTAAACATGAACTTTTTGAATGTACTCTGCTCAAGGCTGATTGCAATGTAGGTTGATATAATTACCCTTTTGGCACAAGCATTGTCAAACATCACAAAGTAAGCAAGAATTTCCCACAAATCACACTGATTGACAGGAACAGAAATGCACTCATCCTTGTTATTGTCACTTCAGAGGATATGCTCAGATCTGAGATGATAATGGAAAACCTTAAGCATTATTTCACATTCAGAAAGTAGTCATTTCCTTGTAATTTCGGCAGTTGAAAAGTCACTGTCATGGGAAAATTGCAATAATTCGATTACAAAAGCTGACTTTCTGGTACAAGATGAATAAATGTTCAACACTTTTTTCTGTAAGTTAAAAATTTTAATTCATGCATAGGCTTCAAATCAAAAATATTTATTTTAAAATGGATCTTTTTCCTAATAAGGAAAAACACACATAGAAAGAGGCTAAATAACAGCTATTTTAATGACTCAAAGTAATTTGTAATTTCACAAAAGTGAAATAAGTTTTAAAATAAATGCTTTCCCTAACAGTGAAAGAAATGGGAAATAAAATAATGTTTATATGGTTAACAGTGTTGCAATCACAAAATCTTTCCGAAGTTAAAAAGAGGAGTATTACATTCTAACAGTAAAAATTCTATTCAGTTTTTCCTATGATAATACAAAAGAAAAAGCGTTTACCAAGGTGTGACTTATTAGAAGTCTTTCTGCAGCTATTCATCCCCTATTGACAGAGTGTCCCAGATTCTTACAGACTATTTAGAAATTTCTGGTCACACTTTGGTTTCCATTCAGTAGCAGTATTCTGTAGGAAGGAAAAGAACTTTTGGAAGGGATAAGGTACTCTCTGGTCTAACAATTTCCATTCCCAAAGAATACAAGAGCTGGATACAATTATACAAATTTCTCTAAAGCAGTAGAGAAGCAATTTTCAACTAAGTGCTACTAGGCTTTTTGACTCTGAAAAGGCATAAATTTATTTCAAGCATAGAATAATCTATCATGCATTTGAATTATATTTGAAAAGATCATACTGGAAAACATTTCTCACTAAGCTCAATTAACTAACCATGAAATTTTTTTTTGTGTGTGGTGGCTAACCCATTGGGTTGTTTTCAGAATAACGAAATTATTTTGTTCTAAATATTTCCAAATGTGGAGCAAGATCTCAAAACTAGTCCTCAAAATATTTCGTTGACAATATCTCACACTCAAATATGTTTTTAATTATTAAAAACTCCAATGTATCAGTTTATCTCTCCATCTGTGTGTGTGTGTATTCATGTACTTTAAAACTTCAACATATCAGCTGTTATGTCCATAAATGTCAATGGGTTAAAATATAAAAACATTATTTATCTCCATAAATTATAACAGCCAAAATCATCTAATGATCCAAAAAAGTAAGAGATATTCAAATAAAATCATCATTCTACTTTAGCTTCAATTTGGGATTGAAAGGGTGTCAGAGAAGAATTGAATCTTCTCTTGAACCTGCAAAGAACCTAAACCATCTGTGGTTAGAGAACTGGAGGAGAGACTGCAGATGCAGAGGTCTTTGCATATGAAGAACCCTGTACTACAGTTCCCAATTCAGGGACTGTATCCTTAATTGTTTCCTTGGGATGTTATCATCCATTCCACTTCATTCTCCTAATCTGAGATTCAAAAAGTAGATGTTCATTACACAACTTTAGCTACTAGGTAAAATTTTGTAGATGAGTGAGTATGCTGATTTTACCCATGAAGAAACCTAACACACTATGACTTTAGAAACATTGACAAGAAAATGTCCAATGCTTTGTGATGATTAATTCTAACTCAAGTCCTTTAAGCATACAACACACACACACACACACACACACACCACACTATAGCTTGCATTCTTTTTTTTCTATTACCATCCATATTTTTGCAAATCAGGCTATTAAAAAATAACCTTTAGCATGGTTAGTGCCGTGCATGTGAATGAGGAAACTCTGTGTGAATCATAAAGACACACATCTTTGCTGGCTAGTTATGTCAACTCGGCAAAAGTTAATCACTGGAGAAGAGGAAAACACAACTAAGAATAGTGGCCTGCAGACAAGCCTGTGGGACATTTCTTTATTGATTGATGTGGAAGTGTCTAACTCATTGTTGGCAATGCCAGTCCCTGAATACGTGATCCTGGAGCACAAAAGAGAGCAGGCTGAGCCAGCCAAGGTGGGCAGGTGAGTAAGCAGTATTCCTCTATGGCATCTGCTTCAGCTCCTGCCTCCAGGTTCCTGCCTTGAATTCCTACCCCGACTTCCATGGATGCTGGACTAAAAGCTGCAGGATAATATAAACTCTTTCCTCTCCAAGCTGCTTTTTGTCATGGTATTCTATCACAGTTGAAGACAAAGTAAACGGCGGTCAACTGAGAGCATAGTTGTGTGACTCAAAAACAAAGGATGTCTCTGTGCGTGTCATTTGGGTATGGCTGGATCAGGCAACATAAGAATCACAATATTCTTTTCATATAAGCCCCTTTAAGTTTTACATCCCAGCCAAGACATAAAGAAATACGTTGTAACACGATCCAAAATCTCCATGTCACAATTCATTTGCTGCATAAGTCTAATTAAAACAGTTAATTTTCTACTTTTCCTAGTTCTTAAATACATCTTAAGGCAGTATGTGCAACATAAAATGTGTGTGTGCATGCACATAGGAACATACATATGTGATGTTTGCAAATAAAATAGATAAAATATAATTACTATTGTATATTGAAATATTGTATATGAAAATTACATTGATCCAATATATGAAAAACCACTTACTGTAACAGTTAAGGGAAACGTTAACTGAATTGCAAAGTAATTTTATCCAGCAGAGTTGGGTAAACATTAAGAACAAAACATTGAGGGTTGGAAAATAGGCATGAAACAGATACTTCAATATGCTTTTAGAGGTCACACAAACTTTATAGGTGTCTTTTCGCATTTCTTTATGTGTATTGTGAATCTGCTGTGGTATAGTGGTGCAGCCCATAACTGCAGCCCTCTGCAGGGGAGAATATAGGCCAAGGCCGCTCCACAGGAACACACTTCTCAAAGAAAAATTTATCAACATTAAATATATTTTGCTGTCCTGTTAGACAGGAGTTTTAGACTATGTCCTGTGAAATACCTATATAGGGCATAAACACAAATACACAAAAAATGACTTCAAATGACTAGAAGAATAAATGATATTTTAGATGCTGGAGAGACTACAAGAAAGCTATGAACTCATTCTGCTTCTGCAGAGGTAGAATTTGGTTCATAGCGCCCACATCAGGCAGCTCACAACTCTCTCGATGTGAGTTTCAGAGACACCCTCTTATTGCCTCTGTGGGTAACTGCACTCATGTACACACTCACACAGAGAACATAGACTGAACAGATGAATAAAATACATCCTACAGTGAGTTTTATTTTTATCTGGTTTAGCTTCTTTTGCTGCCTCATAATATATTAAATTATTTTCCATGTCAACACAATTAATTGTGTGCCAAAATGTCGATGGGTATTTATTGTGACAATCCCTGTAACATTAGGAAGATTTAAATGGTCTCCAAAATTGGGTATACAGATCATTTTGTTCCTGTTTATATCTTGCTATTATGAATAATAATGCAAGAAAAAATTCAATATATATATATATATATCCTTGTATATCTGACAGATTATGACCTTTATAAATTTTGTTTTATAACTATATTAAAAATTATATAATTTAACTTAATTTCATTCACCACCATCTTAGAACTACACTGTAAAAATGCAAAGCTTTGTAGAATGTTTTATTTTCTTAATGTAAATGCTTCTTGGTTTATTTCTTTTTCCAAATAATTGAAAAAATTAAACTCTATTATTATAAGATTCTTGAATTTGCTTTACTTCTAAGTAGCTCATTTTAAATTAGTAAAGGGAGTGCCAATAGTACATACATAATAGGGCTATTGAGAGAACTGTATGATTGCATACACAGAGGGATTAGAACAATTACTGCATGCAGCAATGAAATATGTAATATTATGTCTATAGCTGATCCTGAAGTATACCATCTAATATATAACATGGAGTCTAGACAGAAATGTAACCATCTACACATCTGTAGAGTCACAGCTCATTTCTCTGAGGAACCAATACACACAAGTTAAACAATGATAATGTGATGTGGGATTTCTCTCTGTATGCTGTGATTACCATTAATGAATAAAGAAACTGCTTTGGACCTATAGCAGGGCAGAGCTTAGCTAGGTGGGGAAAACTAAACTGAATGCTGGGAGAAGGAAGGCAGAGTTAGGGAGAAAACATATAGCCTGCCTAAGACAGATGCCAGAATTTTACTTCGTAAGCCACAGCTATGTGACAATACAAAGATTAATGAAGATGGGTTAAATTAATATGTAAGACTTAGCCAATTAAAAAGTTAGATCTAATGGGACAAGCAGTGTTTTAAAAATATGGTTTCTGTGTGATTATTTCAGGGCTGAGCAGCCCAGAATGAAACAAGGAAACTTAATGACAACAAATTGCACACTAACATGTCCAATTAAAATTCACTTAAAACCTGAGAGAGCTTGAAAAGTAATGCTAGACACACACACAGAAAAACAGTTTAGCACAG
>JAQHUG010000019.1:4381643-4392666 GCA_028555095.1 Dicrostonyx torquatus | reverse complement strand
CCAACCCCTCCTCCATCTCTGGGCACTTATGGAAACCTATCATAGCATTATTCCCTCTGTGTGCTATGATCCCATATGGATGCACATTATTTCTAGGGGTTTGGAAGAGGTTAAGTGTTAGCATACAGTGGACATGCTACCTTTGTTGTGTGGTTACTTTCCTTGTGCAGCTAAGTAGCAGTTGTACACTGAGCCATAGTGACACAACAGATCAGTTTGACAATCTGCAAGTTTTTCTTCCAAAGTAAGGTCATAGAGGAAAATACTGGAAACAAAAAAGAACATATTTTGGCTCTATGAATAATTTTTAAAACTCAGAATTTAGTAAGCCCACCCATAAACATCATCTCATTAAATCCTTCAATGCCCTTGCATTATATTGTCTACAAATCAGTAATAAGAAATACATATTTCAGAGGCAAAATGACTGGCTCAGGTTTACAAACTAAACAAGGGGAAGTCAGGAAGTTAAATATAGTCTACTTCATTAGATGTTAAAACTTTTTCTACCACTTCTCCACAGACTTACGCTGTTTATCAAATCCTGACTAAATGCACCTGTATCTAACTCAAATCAAATGGAAATTGGGACCATCACAAAGAAAATAAAAGAACTAGAACCTAAAACACACTCCTTCAAACATGCAGCTCACCTACAATATCTCACGAAAGTGGTGGCAACGGCTCCGTGATAAGGCGTGTGACCTCACTCTTGTGCCCTGTGCACAGCCACAACAGGAAGGAAGTGGCTTTCATTTGTGCTGTAGTGAATGAAAGTAATAGATGTATTTGCTAATGATCTCTGGCACTGAGAAAAGTAAAAACTCAAACAGTAGTATATTGAGTTACATACACCCTAAGTAATAGCTGCTCCATTTTCCTTTAAAAAAGAAAATAAAAGCTGAGTGGTTTTTGTTGTTTTTGTTTTTGTTTTGTGAATCCTCCTCACCATTGGCTAGGGAAACACCCAGTGCAAGAAACTACTTTTACACTGACGGTTACCATTGAAACATACTGCCACCTTATGACAATTCTTTTCATATCGTAATTTGTAGTATACTCCATTAAAAAAAACCTCATCAGGAAAATAACTTAAAGCATGAAAATAATATATAAATTATCTGAAACCTAAATGAAAAAAAAAGATATTCACTAGATCTATTGGATGCAATCTGAGAGACAACACTCTGCATTACAAAACATTTTTAGATTTTTGAATAAAACAGTAATTTTGATGACATGATGCAAGCATTTTAAAAACCAAAAAGGCTGGATATACCCAGTCACATTGGTCACATGTTGTCATTGAACCTGACAGTTTTTAATCACTTTCCACTTTTAGATTTAGTGGTTAGAGTCAAAGCAGTTTATCCTTATTGTGCCTATAATTTTACAGACACAAACAGAGGATTAAAGACCACACAGACATCTAGAT
Source organism: Dicrostonyx torquatus (assembly GCA_028555095.1). NCBI lineage: Eukaryota > Metazoa > Chordata > Mammalia > Rodentia > Cricetidae > Dicrostonyx > Dicrostonyx torquatus. The sequence goes on along the minus strand of JAQHUG010000019.1, from coordinate 4,391,231 downwards.
GAGAAGGAAACTTATAGAAGAAAAATGAGGAGACAATAGTTACAGTAATTATAAGGTACACTGTGAGGAACTCAGAATAAATCAAAGTTAAAGATCTATAAAATACTAATTTTTTTTCCAAAAAAGTACCCTTTATTTTTATTGTACTATAAAATGTATCCTTCACCCAGCATGAGTTCATTTCCCTTCAGGGATCCACTGAGTCATGGTTGTAATGGTTTCTGTGTCTCTTTCTGCACTAGCTGCTAAAAGATGTGCAGACAATAGATGTGTCATCTCCACAAGGTACATACGAAATCATCGCACACTTGTGTGCACTAATATCATTTCTGACTACATGTTATTTTTCTGCCTTATTTTCACTTTGGTTAGATAGTAACAATGGCTTTCCCTTTATACACAGGACACTATAGAAAGCCTGTGGATTTTGTAAATTAAGCAACCAGACTTAAATTATGCACGATTTAAAATCTGAACTTCTATATAACATTTGTTACTGACTCTACAGCATGATAAGCTATGTCAAATTTTGGGATAAGCTATGCATGTGCTATTTATAAATTGAGGCAAAAATACCTTGAAAGATACCTAATATTGATTGGTATGGACACCTGATACATAACGACTGTGGATATAGTCTGATCTAAGCACTGTTTGATTAAAATAAAGGTTGTGGAGTCATTATATTTTGTAATTACATTTAAAATGGAGTTCTCAAATAAATGATATCTTAGAACTCTAAGGAAACAGTATTAACTTATTGCCTGTACTTTTAAAATCACCACAGGCTCTTTAAAATTAAACAAAATTATTAACTGTTAAAGACATGCTCAGCTGAATAAATTAGAAAATAAAGACAGAAGGAAGAGAAATAACATTGTGGTTTTGAGAAGAAACTGGACAATTTACTAGTTTGTTTAAACTTCACAAGCAAGGAAACAAATCTAAAAAAAATTAAACATAACATATTGCTTAGTTTAATTACTAATTTGCCATTTGCCCAAAGTTTAATCAAGAGAGTTCTTACATGTGGCTGACAATGGTGACATCTGTAAAAGTTGGTGCCACATTTGAGTCTTCCAAGCACAGCAGCACCTGGTGACACTACAGGGAGGCAATCGTGGATACTTCTGGAACATACTGCAACAGCTGTCGGCTCAGAAGGAGGTATATTCTAAGTTCTACCAAGCAAGTAGTACTCTACAAAACCTCACCCTGCCCCGTCCTTTAACTGAAAGGAAGCCAGATGGAAACAGGCAACTTGTCACGGCGCAAATGAAGAATTACTACAAACCCCACGGCATGCATCTCTGAATATGTAGCACTGAAAATCTGCCAGCTCAATTTTCCAAATAACTTCAGTGGCATTTTTAAGAATCCTAAAGCTGCTCAATATTGTGTTTGGTAAATATGATACCTTATCTCTAAGAGAATGCAATAAAAGTTAACATTGGGGGAGGGTAACTAGAAAATAGATAACACAGACATTGTTCTAGAAGGTTTTGAATGCGGGGTGAGTATGGCTGCTTCTCTCACAACAGCTCACTGTGCAATCTGCTAGGAGACACAACCAGAGAAAACCAAGAAAACAAGCTGTATTATTCATGATGTATTGGCTCTGGCTAACCCTCCACCTGCACCTCCATTACACACCGCTATTTCTATCCACTGTGTAAAATTACCATAATAACTTTAACTAGATCGTGGGCAAATTTAATTGTGAATGTACACAAAGACCAAGACTAGTAATTTTGTTTTGTATTTAGGTACAAAAATTACTTGTAGTTTTAAAACCACCATGAGGCTTTTCATAAAATTGGACAGACATAATTATTTCATGTTTTGAGTACCAGCCTTGCTATTTGTGAGATGCCACTGGGACTGTGTGGATTTGCTCATGTGCTCTCATATGCCTACATAAAGACATTCATGGAGAGCCTATTATATAACCGCCACCATGCGTTTTATTTACAAGGAGTCATTCCTTAAACACCACCAAGCATTTCTTTAACAGCCAGTGTTTTGTTTAAAATGGGGGAACACCTTACACATTCTGAAAGAAAATCATTTGTATCAAGAGTGAGAATCATATCATGCACGGCTCCTTTGACTATGACATCCTAACAATGTGACAGAGACCATTAAGTGTCTTCGAGTTATCTGCTCGCATCTCTCACAATGCTCTTTAGTACATTTTCCTGGCAGCTTTATAATGATCGACATTATCTACTTCTAAATGAATCCCAACGATGAAACACAGTATTCTAAATTCTAACAAGCAATTCCCATTCTTTGCCAATAATATATTTTAGTATAGTCAACTAACACTAAAAAATGTTTCCAAATGCTTCTCAACTTATAAGATGTTTAATTGGATGAGCTATACTACAGATAACAGAAGAAAAAACCTGATCACAGTGACTTTGAATTCTGTATAATACTGTAAAGAAACAGCTGGGTAGATGGAGCAGATGAACTTAGGTTTGCATCAAGCCTGTATCATGTCATAAACCACTTAAAGTCTTTAGGTGGAAAACATCACTACTGAAAGAAAGGGAACCACTAAGCAGCAGAAAGAAAGGAGAAAACACAGACACACTTAACACACCATTAACACTTTCCCTTCCTTTCATATTCAAAGCGGCACAAATCACAGCAAGCAAATCTCTGTGGGGTTCATTGGCCACACTGCCTAGATTTTGTGAATGGCATTGCCTGCAATGGGAGAAGTACAGGCAACCTGACTATTTCCTAATTCTTCCTCCACAACAGGTTTCTTTACTATACCTTGGTCTTCCAGCCCACCCTTGACTTTGCTTCGTTACCAGATAGCTTCCATGGTTAACTGTTACAAAGGCAGTAGTTAAGGCAGCTTGCTTGAGCTGGGATTTACAATTACTCATCCCCTGACACTGTATCTTGAGCACTAGAAGCCAATCATTCTGAGCCCCTGGTAGGAAACCTGCACAAGGAGCTAAATACATAAGGGATGGGGGGGGTGTTTCTTCTCTTTCTTCTCACTCTTATATAAGTTCATTAGACTACAGTATTATTTATAAAGAAGATGACTAACAAGCATAAGTCATAAAACTCACATTAACTTTATATGAACAGTAGGAAATTTTTACTAAAATGCAAAATCTGAAGAACTAACAAAAGCCTGATGATGCTTTTACATTTTTTAGACAAAAAAGAAAAAAAACAATTGTGGAGAATATAAAGCTAGTAGATATTTGGAATAGGGCACTAAATTTTAGTATATTCTGTAACTACATCATAGAAATTTATGATTTTTCACAAAATTGTTATTTGAATGAACAAGATAATAAATGATTAGCTTTATCTGGGATAAAGTGAACAGAATGGCCTTTATCAGCACGGCCGGGTAGCAATCATTCAGTATATAAATAGCATGGGCTGGTGAGACAGCTCAACAGATAAAGCTCCTGATATAATTTCCTGTGATCCATCTAAGAGAGAGAGAGAGAGAGAGAGAGAGAGAGAGAGAGAGAGAGAGAGAGAGAGTGTCTATGTCTGTATATTGTCTTCTGATGACCACATGGGTGTATGTATGTGTGTATATACATACATTCAAACACACAATAAATAAATACAATGTAATAAATACTAAATAATGACATTTTTATAGAAGCAGAATTCTACCATAGGACACTAGAAAGCTTGTTTTATTAGAAGAGTTTTGCTCCAAGAAGGAGGTTGTTTCTAAATGAAAGACTCTCCATTTTTCAATTTAATTTTCAAGCCAGGATGAGAAGACATTCTTTTTTGGGTCTAATAAAGCCAACAATAAAAAAGTAGGTTGAAACAAGTGGAAGGCCACACTTCAGCTCCCAAAAGGACTTGATCACAAATCCTGAATCTGACTCAGAAGCATGTAATAAAAAGCATCTTGTTTTCTCTATAATCCCACATACTTTTTTAATAAAATTATTGTTCCCATGACAACAGATGGTATCTTAGGAGAGGTAATGGCAGAGTAGAAATAATAAACTCTTGGCTTAAATGTGATGCTGACAGCATACTAACAGTATTATCTCCTCACGTTTTTTGGTTGAAATATAGTGAGAATTCATAAAACATAAATCTCATTATGGCAGAACCAATGTAATGTACAGTAGTAGAGTTCATTCGAATTTCTATTCTAAACAAACTGAGAAAGTTGAATATAGGAGGAACACCAAATGCAGAGGTGAGAACCTAGGACCCTTCCAATATCTGCTTTTCATATTCTCTCTCCAGTGTTTTCTTGTATGAAAACCATACATTTACTCTTTAAAAGTCTTTCTTTTTATTGATTTTTATTGACTCTATATTTTTTCTGATTAAAAATCTTTCTTAGAATGTAAATAAACCAATTTTTCAGTTCTTCCCACAGTTAAGAGTGTAGATTTCAAAGCTTTAGCAATTGCTAAGTGGTTAAGAGTAGTGAACACTCTTGCAAAGAATCTGGATTCTGTTCTCCACAACCACATTGTGACGCATAACTACCTATAAGCCCTATTTAGGGGACCCAGTACTCTCTTATACCTCTGTAGGTGCCTGAGCTCATGAGGTGAATATACATACATTCATAACGCTCTTACACACAAAATAAATCTTTATTTAAAAAGAGACAAGATGTCTAATTGGTAACCAGGTTTCCTTGCGGGAAGCTCCAGGGAATATATGAAGCAGATATTTAGAAAAAACAACACATAGAACAAGACAGCGTATTTTAAATGTCTTAAGAAAAGGTACAGAGTTGTACAAGTACATCTATCGATAGCGAATGAAGAGCACAATGTGGAAGGAAGACCAGATTTTATCCCTATTCCTCTCAGCTCAGCAGGGAATCACCTCTGCCATGCAGGACCTAGTTCACAGATGTCCACACTACACCATCCCTTGCTTTCAGAACATTCCTTCTGCTTTTTGAAAAGCAAATGGGTGACAGATTTCATCACACAGAGAGGACAGGTACCTGTTCTCTAAAGTTAGAGGACCCTGTTTGTGATGATGATTTGTTCAGTTTCTCAATGTCTCTGTTTACTATAGAATGCATTTATGATGTAACCGATTCATAAAGAAGGAGAAAACAAATCCTTGTTTGCTGATTTTTAGTGTCAGAAAAATGTACTATGTTTCTAAGCAAGAAAATCAGTAATAAAGTACATGTAAAATAATATTTTTAATTTCATGTTTTTTTAATAAACTCAATTATATTTATCAAGGGCTTACATTTCAAGGAGAATTAGATCTACACCTCTTTGCTTGTAAAGTCATTATATGAAAATATGGTCAACTGGAAACAGTAATTTGTAGGAGGAATGAAAGAGTCCAGCAAAATTATACTGTTTCAACAAGTTTACTCTACTGTGGAATCCACTACACACTCATTTAGTAAATATTCAAGTTGCATTGGGTATGTAGGTAACACTTAATGTATCTTAAGAAACATATCAATAGGAAAAAATACCAAAATTTACCCTCTTTTGAGTATGTATAGTTGATGCAATGTACATTCTTCCTCTGAGCTACACGTTTCCTCCAAGAGGACAGCATGAAGCAGCAAGAGCCATTATTCTATGGTACTCACATTGTTCTACTTGAACACTATTTAGAACAGTATTTTACAGTGGAAGGAATTGATACTCACTTACACATTTGTGGTTCAAAGCTTCCGTTTAGGTAATGACACACATTGATCAGCAGGTGACTGTTTTTATAGCCATTCTCTAAACCCCACAGGAATCAGAACAAATGCCGTGGATTTTGAATCCATGGGCTATTCCAAGTGTCTTGATAGGTCTATCCTCAGGCATAAATTAAAGACCAGCTCACACTGGCAAGCACATCACAACTGTAATGATGTTTACCCAACTTCTCTTTAACAACATGCCTCGGCCAAATCTAAACACCAAGATAAACACTGAACTTCCTTCCCAACTAAGTCAGCCATAGAAAATAAATCACATTTAACTCCTATTGCACTACAAAGAATAATAGTAACATTTAGTAAACATTATTTTCTAATTTTACCTATTTTCCAAGAACCATAACCTTACCAATCTTGATGAATTTGATACTTAACCAATTAAAACTAATGATATTTCCAAAGAGATGCATGTTGTCACTTAAGTAAGATGGATGAAGAGGGGTGAGGTGTTATCCGACAATGTGAGTATTTGTGATTCATAATCAACCATCACGTCTACACAAAAGTCATCATCTTGCATTGTAATGGTCATTTACAAAACAAAGGTCTAAAGCATTCTTTCATCATGAATTGTTGCGATATATCTTGTTGAAAGCACAATGTGTCAGAGATTATTTATGGTAAGAGAACACCCATTATGCTCATCTTCCTGGTCCTAGACCTGCTCTCTCATCCAGATCTGAATCCTTCCCGAGGAGTCACTGGCATTAGTCATCTTATTAGCTCATCTCTGGATGAAGTGAAGCGGACACCTGGCATTTACACCTAAAGAACCACGTGCTTTTTAGTCTGTAGAGTGTGATTTGTGAGGGCTGGCATTAATTTACACATTCTAAGTCCCATCAGTTAACTTGTGCTATCTTAGCAACAAGTAGTTATCACTTATTTTGTCTGACCTAAAAATAGCAAAAATTTGCCAAAGGAAATCTTGCTGAAATACAACATATACCTGCAAAAATCTGAGTGGAGAAAAGAAAAACATTTCTGGCATAACTACTGAGGGAGAAAACTGTGTAAATTGTTCTCTTTCTGCGCGTGAGCTCCTAGCTTTCTACACTAGTTAATCACTGCTTCATATTTTATGTTTTATTTCTCTGAATTTGGAAGAAAAAATACACAGGTCACTGTGAACTAAGAACAGCCTTTAAAATATTCATGCAGCCTTCTTCTCTCCATACAAAAGCCATGAGAAAATTGAACACTTTGTTCAATTACAGGAAAGACTACCACAAATTTCAAGTTACTTATGCACATACAAAAATACCTAAAGTCTGGAAGAAAATAAAGACTTTCTCTTGTTTATAGATTTCTCAGCAGGATCCTTTGCATAGGCAGTAAAAATATTTGAAAGAATAACTTAATAAGCCATAATAGCATCTATATCCAAAGTAATACAGAATAAGAGCAACTATCTATATCTAAAGTAATACGAAGTAAGTGCAACTATCTCCATAAACAGTGGAATTGATCATCATAGCAATACTCTGGAGAGAAAAGAAAGGAAGATCCAAGATGCCATAGTCTAACCACTGTCTCCCACTGTCAATCTTCACTTAGAACAGTGGCAGTCATCCTGGCAAGGCGCCTCATATCACCTTCAGTACACCAAGAAGGGTGAAAAAGGCAATTTACAAGATTTCACTTACCCATCAGCAGAGAAGCAGCAAATAATTTAAAGAATAGCCCTCAGCAAAGACCACAAGACTAATGCAAACTAATGATCTTTTCGCAATTTTTACGGTTTGTTCAGTTCATTAAAGAGAGAAACAAAGTCCTGGAGGAAAGTGTAAACAAACAGATTAGGCTGAATAAAATTGTGGAAATAACTGGACATGTTTTTAATCAAGAGTTAATAATTCTTGAAATCTTATTTCCTGAATCTAAGGGAATGCTACATAACATATAATATACATGCGAAAGTGCATTTGTGTGCTACGGTGGTGGCACGGCAATAGTTTCTGAAGAGACTGCACTTCCACTGCCTTCTGTCACCTTAGGTTCAACATCTGGAAGGTGCAACTGCATGGGCTACCACAAGAAAGAGTACAATATTATAGAAAATTAGGTCGTTGAAATAATTTGTAGCTACACCACAATGTAAGAATGATCTTACTTACTCCTATTGGTCATAAGGTAGAAGATTCCAGAAATGCCTCTTGTCAGTCCTTGTACCTGCTGTTTCTCCCATTAGGAAGAAGTGTGTGCTCCAGCCTCCTTCAACTGGACTGTCTGTGTGGGTGCTCAGGATCTGTAAAATGGTGGCAGGAATGATGCTACCTGGTCTTAAGGCTATTCTCAAACAAGAATGGCAACAGTCATATTTGTTCTCTTAGGATCTAGAGGCTCTGCCGTGAGATACAGTTTAGTCTACTGAAAGCTGAGGAGCCATGTGTGTGGGGGAGAGAGAGAGAAGACATCTCAGCCAAAGACTTCCACCAACTGTCAGCCATATGCGTGAGGCCATGTCACTCCCTCCAGCACTGGCTGACATCCTGTGTCCCCAAAACCATGTGAGTGAGCACAATCAAGACAAGCGGAGCTGCCCACAGAATCCAGTCAAAGTGACAGAACCATGAAAAAGAGGAAAATTGTTAAGTTTTGGGCCATTAAGTTTTGGGGTGGTTTGTTGCTCAATGGTAGATCTCAAAAACGTGAAGTGACGAGACCCCTTTCACAGCCTACGAAGGCTGAGAGAGTCTAACCTGATTTTGTCCTAAGTAATAAAATATTAAAAAGTTAAAAAAAATGTTCCCCTGAGCTCTTACTGAGGACAGAGAGTGTAAAGAAAAGCTAAAATATATTCTTAATTTGACACAAGAATCTGAGTCAGAATAAAGTTCCACTTAGCAAGGTATTACATGTATTTCTGGTATCCAAATACAGTAATAAGTGCATGGTGGTTCAGGATAGCCAAGGCTCAAGTAACAACCCAAGTTTGAAATCTATCCCTGATTATTCAGTATTTATAAACTAAAAGTCACTAGACTATTCTACTAATCTATGAAATTAACACAACATGCAGCTGAACCTCCATCAGAAGTGCTTTATCCACAACAATTTAACGGTGCAGCTTCTGATGGTACTGGAAACATTGATCTCTTTGTACAACGGGATGAGAAACTGCAGGTCACATTCTCACTATTGGTCAGGAAGATACAACACCCTTGGTGCTACATTTTAGCAGTCTGACTTCTGAGAAAATACATTAATAAAATGAATTTTAAGCTGTTGCTTGTAGAAAATTCTTATTATTTCTTAATGAAGTTAAGCAGATTTTTACAGCCCTCCATCCCGTCTATTTCTTCTACTTTGGTTTGATTAGACTTACTTCGCAGCCAGTGGGATCTGGTGTTGGCCTGAGTTACTACTCTTCTTGGGCACTTTTCTCAATTCCCCAGAAAAGTGATATTTGAATTTCAAGATGAAATTGAATATAAACATATCTTGTAAGGCCTACCTCCCAAGAACTTGCTCCTACAGATCTCCCAACTCTATTCCTGAATAAACACAGTGCATCTTTGAAGACTGCAGATCTTGGATCAGGTACCAAGGAAGCTTTGCTATGAGCAGATGAACTAACGTACTGCTTTAAGCCTTTGATGGATGGAGAGCTGTATAGCTTTACCAGATGAAGGAAGGCAGCTGGGCAGATGATGGCTCTGTCAGTAAAGTGCGTGCTCTATAAATGAAAGGGTCTGAGCTTGAGACCCAGAACCTCTACGTAAAAGGTCAAATGATAGTACATACTTGTAAGCCCAGTGCCCAGGAGATGGAGATAGGTGACTCTCTGCAGTCAACCTCGCCAACTTAACAAGCTCGAGGCTTGTGTTAGACACTAAGAAACTACTCAAAACGTGAACATCTTAAGTTAA
>JAQHUG010000019.1:4326105-4367975 GCA_028555095.1 Dicrostonyx torquatus | reverse complement strand
TCTCCCCATAGTTACATTGATGAATATCTTGATCTAATTATTTTCAATGTGGTCATCTAAGCTACTATTTGTCCTCCCTCACATAGTTGACCTTCCATATACATAGACCTCTTGTCATAAAAAAAATTACATTTCCACAGATTCATATAATGAATGTTTTGTTTATATATAGGAGTCCTATATATGGCCTTGAATTTTAATTTTCAGAATGTCTATCCTTTGCAATATCAAGGTGTGTGTGTGTGTGTGTGTGTGTGTGTGTGTGTGTGTGTGTGTGCGTGCGCGTGTGTGGTTTAGCTTTCATTCAGAGAACCTACAGCATCTTCAGACTCATCAGGACAGTAATAAATACAGATCTACAAAAACTGATTCCAGTAGAAGTAATGTTTAAATGGTTCAAAGTTTAGGAACATGTCTTCCTCATCCATGTTCATCAGTCTTTTCGTATGAGCACATTATTTTCTCAAACCAAAGGTATGACATTATTACAAGAAAAGCAAATTAAGTATTTTAAATGCCATGTGATTATATCATTTCTATGGCTAAGGTTATTAACTTACATATGATATCTCTAAATAATTCCCATTTGCAGTCACATTTCACACTGCAGCGTTGCTGCACCAGCAAGGAGGAATGACACAGACCCTGCTGTGCTAAACTTACTGAAACGAATAGACAAACACTTTATCGTGCTTTGTTCCTGTTTTACTATTTTGTAATTGCACCACCCTCCAGGAAGTACTCTTCTTTCTAATAGATCATTGAGTTACTGTAATAATCTTGTCATTTCAAGCTCTTACTTTATATATAACAGAATAGTTTGTGCATGATTATTTTATGTTAAGGCTAAAAAAACAAAATAACCCACCAAAAGTTAAAGACATTAATCAAAAAGGTGTTTCAAGAAAAATGATGAGCTTGGGAAATAGCTTAGTAGGTTAAAAAAAAAATATGCCTTATGGCAACAAAGGTGAGGTCTTGAGCTTGATTCCCAGAACAATTTTAGAAATTGACATGACAATGTGTACCTATAATCCTGGTATTGGGGAGGTGGAGATAAATGGATTTTTACCTGGGACTTCCTGGCCAGTCAGACTATCTAAATCAACAAGCCCTACTTCAGCAAGAGATCCAGTTTTAAAAAATAAGAGTTTATAATAATTGAAGAAGACACTCAACAACAAACCCTGGGCTCCATCTGCACATGTACACACACACACACACACACACACACACACACACACACACACACACACAAGAGCTACTCCAAACAGTATAGTTGAATACATATATTGACAATGAAAACATAGGTGTCCATGATTATAATATCTTTTAAATATGACTACACAAAACAAAGAGACGAAAAATACTTCAAATGTTATCTCCAATTAAAATATATACATTTTGTTATTTGAAAATTGTGAAGTTAGTCTTCCCCTACTTTTATTAATACATGTAATATGGCCAACAGTCTGTCTGTTTGAATAAAACAATCATCTTGAAATTCCTCCCTAAATTAGGCTGATTTAGAACTTTTGTCATCTGACTCCCACATTTGTACTGCTGTGTCACATATACACAAAAAATTAAATATATATATTAAATATTATAATTCATTTGAATGACTTTTAAGTTAAGTAATTTTTTGAGCAACAGTATTGGCAACAAAGATTTTTATTCCTCTAGTCAGTGATGAAAAGTTTACTACATCATATTAAGGATGATTTTTGTAATGTAACTTTTCTTTCCGTAATTCCTATTTGTATTAATGTAGATATCCTTGAGTATAGAAAGAGCATATGTCATGGATATTATTACATCCAGCTTGAAGCTTTGTATAAACAGTATCTTCTCTGTGAGTTTCATCCTTATCTAATGAAGGTTTGATAATAAAGATACAATAAAATGTTATATCACATAAAACACATACAGAATTGAATCCAAAACAGACATATCTGTGAATGTAACAGTACAAAGTTAGGAAGCAGGGTCTAGATAAATGGCTCAGTGGTTAGAAACTTCCACATTGTGACTTACAACTGTCTGTAACTTTGGTCCCAGGGGATGCAATACCCTCTTCTGGCTTCCATGGGCACTAGATATGTACATGGTACAAATGTACACAGGTAGACAAAGCACCAATTAAAAAAACAGATTTTTAGAAATAGGAAACAATTAAATATAATCATGCAAATTGCATCCTATAAATAACATTCTAAAACTCTATTCTAAACCTCATTATCTGTGAAATCTTGGGATTTTAAGACATTGTGCAAAATTATTAAGAACAAATGGATGTTTTTATTTCATAAAACCTTAATTAGACAGTCCACATTGTATCTTTTACTTTATCTCTCCCTATAGAGTCTCTGTGATATTTATCTTCCTAAACTAAAGTCGAAGTCATTTGGTTGTGTTCACCCAGGTGGAGCACACTCAATGACACAGAACTCTCTCCAGAGAAGAGGGAATTAAAGGAAGTGGAAGATAACAGGTTGCATATTCCAGCTGTAAAAACATACCTTCGGAAAGGCAAGTGCTTAAGTGGTCATATAAAAAGCTCAATTAAAACTAGTCTAACTTGGCCTCTTAGGATTTGTTAACCTACACTTTGAAGCATCAAGCCAACCTGACAGGACCAGGTTGTTCTTAATTTCTCTTTACTTAACAAGACCAATTAATAACTGATTCTGACCAAAGAAGTGAATTATTTCTTTATATGCAGTATCTAGAAGACACAATAGTATAGTATTAATTTGGCACTAAGTAAAACAGTTTGCTCAAACAAGGAAAATCACAGTTTTATAGCAACTCAAATGAGTCAAGTTGAAAAGTATGGCTCACAGAGCAAAGGAAGCTTACTAGCTTTATAGTCAGTCTCCAGGACAGCACCAAAGTGAGAACATGGGAGTGCAGGAGAGTAGCTACATGGGTAAAGGGAACAAGTCATGGTTTTTCAGATGCTGAGTTCAAGTCTGGAGAGGACACTCAGTTGCCTGGGGTTTGGAAGTGGGATCAAAACGTAACACAGCCACAGGAAATAGTGGTACATATGCCTTGGATGAAGTGCAAGCAGGCATATGAGATCATCAGAGCCAAGAAGGCAGATAGGAAAAATGTTTGAATGAAATGTATCTTGGTGAAAATACGAAGCAGAATAAATGATTTTCTTGAAATGAAAAAAAAAATATTTTTTTTAAGAAAAGCAGTTTGGGTTTGCTTTAACTTTTAGTGATCAACTTTGTTGAACAAGCTGCGTGGCATCACCGTATGCTTAGGTACACACGAAAGGACTTTTTCAGCTTCTAGACAGAATGTGTAATGACAAGGGACCAGTCAATATTCTCAGCCCAAACTAGAGAACCCTGAAGAAATAAAAAATGACTCTAATGGTATAGGAAGTTTGAAAGAACAAGAGAATGAAAGCTGTGCTTCCTAATAGAAAAAACTTCCTTAGGATGAAATATGAAATCAGTAATTTTTTTAGTGATCACTGCCATAAGGAGAGAGCTGCAGAAATTGGGAAATGAAAAGAACAAACACCTATGTTTCCCTCTGGAGGGAAGCGATAACAGAAAGGGTACAGGTTACTAAAAAACAGACAAGGAAAAAAAAATAAAGGGAAAGAGGAGGGTGTGACATAAAAAACAGTGAGAACTTGAAAGGAAAAAGAAGACAAGTCTCTAGCTTATCTAGAGGTTTTCCGAGATGGTAACTATAGTTGCTTTCTGTACCTATAAGGATAAATCTGGAATATACAAAGATGGTCTCTTATGAATTATGCTACACTGTGTGTGTGTTTTGCGTGTTTCTACATCTGTACTGAATATGCTGTGTGTGTATGACTATAACTTTGAAACATGAAGGAGTCTTATTGTGTTTCTGTAAAGGTCAGTTTTAGTAATGAATATCAGAGCAGTAATACAACAACATAGGCATATCCAAGTATGGGTAGCATACTAGGTCACACACTCATAAAGATATAACGTACAACATGTTGCACAGATTTACTCATGATCTTAAAAGGTTTATCAGTTTGTTTACTCACTCCATTTCTGTAGGTCTCCATATTAAATGAATTTGCTATTCTTCAGAGGCAGACAGGATGGGGGCAGATGGTAATTCAAATATGTCTAGAAATTCTTAGTTTGCCAGTATGAGTTTCAGGTTTGTTAATAATGCAATATTCCAGATATATTTCTAAAATAGTTGGAGCATTTGTGAAAATATGTGTGACAAAAATATTGGTTATGGCCCTGAAAGGCAAATATTTTAATGCATTACAGTAAGGAGTGTTGATTTTCATGAAATTTTACACAAGGAAAAGATTGTGTAATAATCCCAAGTGATTATGAATTACAACAAGTTTTGTATTGATAAAAAATAATGATGTTCTTTCATTTTAGGAAAAGGACTCACCTCAAGGAATACCTGCCAGGCTACAATTAATGGAAACAACTGGGTAACCAATATTTTTAATTTGTAAATATGTTTAATTCATATGGGATCATTTATCTTCATATGTCAAATTAACATTTTCTTTATACGCTATAAAAACTGTATCCTTGTTTCACTATTAAATATAAGAATGTATGATTTCTCAAACATCTTTTTAATCTAAGATTTTGAAATGTTAAACAGATTCTCACTTTTGGGCGAGAATATCTCAAGAAATCTTCCATAACAGAATACAGAATTACAAACAACTTATAAGGGAATGAGAGGAAAATGAAATATGAAGGAAAAATATGACAATGATGAATACAATGCCAGTAAGTAATTCAACCTTGCTGTAAATTGTTTTTTCCCCATCTACAATGGGGGAAGGGATTACTCTAAATGCTCCTGAAAGCTAAAGGAAGATACAGGGGAGATAATTGTTTTGTAAGCATAGCACAGATATTGACTGAAAGGATTACCTTTGTGGCTCAGTGACAAACACCCATCTCCACCGAAGGCTGACTTTATAGAAGACCTCTAAATAAAATCACTGCTAATACTTCTACCCTCAGCCGAAGTAATGGGCCTTATATAGGGAGAGGAATAATTTATGGCAATAAGGTCCAAATTTTGAAAGTGCACTAAACAGTATTTTAGGCTCCTCAGAAAACATAGGAATGATTGAATCTCGAAATGAGTAAACATAAATTCATCATCTATTCATTTGAGTATACAAACACTACATATTCATTTAGCTGCGTGGTCTTTAGGTATATTACATATTATTTAATAAAATACATACAATTTCATTCCTTTAATGTAGCATTTCTCTAATACTCTAATATTTTAGTAGAGTGCACTGTTGTAATAACTTTGGGCATAAATATATAAAATTTCTAAATTTCTGAGAATAAGATTTCCAAAAGAAATGAATCTGATTTAAACTCCAGCTTTCTAATTTGGACCATATGCTTACTTCTTTCATGGATTCTTTAGCTGGTCCCTGTTTAACAAGGAGAGACTAAAGCTGGAAGTTTAATGACAAGAAGCATGGAGGGGAGACTGGGGAGATGGCAAGTTTAGTAAAGTACTGTACAAGTATGATGTCATGAGTTCTGAGTCCTAGAGTGCACTGGAAAGCTAGTATAACATTGACTTTCCAATAGAGGAGTCTAAATCATATGACTTCCTGGGGCTTGCTGGCCATCCAGTCTTGCTAAGCCAGTGAGCTATGGGTTCAGGCACAGACTCTGCAAGGATAGATACTCCCTACATTATCCTTTAGCCTACATACACTTGTGCACATGTACACACACACACACACACACACACACACACACACACACGCACATTTCACCATACACCTGGATGTAGTAGCACAAGTCTACACTCCCAGTATGGAAAAGAAAGAATGAAGATGATAAGAAATCAAGGCAGGCTTGCTCTACAATGTAAAATCATACCTAAAGAATAGAAAAAGGGGGAGGCATGGAGGAAGAGAGGGAGGGAAGAGACAGAAGAAGGGGGGGAAATGGTTGCAGGGAGGGGAAAAGGAGGGAGGGAGAAGAAGGGAGAGAGGCAGGGACAGAGGAAAGAAGGAAGTGAGGCAGGGAGGGAGAGAAGGAAAGAAAATAAACCAGAACCTAAAGAGAAAATGGTAAGAATATTTTATTTGATTTTTGAAACACAAAATAAGTATGCATACTTGTAGAAGATTATTTAATTCCAAATCTGGGATGAGTTACAGGAGAGGGGTAATTAAGAGATTTTTGATACAGCTAGAAAAAACAGGGTTCTTGCAGCAGAGAAGGGCCCCGCCTTTCATAGGAGCAAGCCTTTCACAAATATCATACAAAGAAACTGTTACCAGGAACTTAGAAACAGAGCATTGGTATTTTGCATCTTAAGAGCTTTAAAAGAGAGAGAGAAAGAGATCAGAGTATTCAATGTGTGAACTTATTTCACTCTAAAAATATAGATAAAACATTTGTGCCCATTATTATCTGGTTTATTAAATAAACGTTTAATAATTAGATTTCTGGAAGCGTGTGTTTAGATTGTACTAGGGTACATAACGTGTACAGGAGTTAAAGCCCTGGACAGCAAAATGGATCCCAAGCAGCACATCATGAACATCACATGAGGTGCAGCTTGTGACTCTCCAGCTAAGGACCAGAAGTACCACATAGTGCTGAACTCTGCTAGTTAGTAACTAACTGCTTCACTGCATGTTTGTTTCACAAAAGTACAAACCACATACATAGGACATAAAATTTATGCCCACTAATTCAGGAGCCCTGATACCTATTCTTTACCTTGATTGTATATTGGTAACTTTATAAAGTAGATTATATCATTTATTGTTAAGCCTGCTTATTTTCTTGAATGAATAATTCAATTAATGGAACGTCCCACAAAGTAAGAGATTATAACACATATTCTAGTGTTCTTCAGCCAGGTTCTTACTGAAATTAGACGAATTCACAGTGTTTTAGCCATTGAGATATCAAAACCATTTTAATCCCAACCAAGGAGGATAATACTACACTCCCGAAGTCAATGCAGCTGACTGTTTGTTTTTAAACAATTCTCTTGGAGTATGAACCAATCTCTCTTTCATGCGGCTATGGATGCTTTGCTTTACTGTTGCCCAGCTACAGGAAGTGAATGGCCCAGGATACTGAGACTAGATACTATGTAATCTTTGGTGTAAAACTGCCAGCTTACTTCTGTTTTGAACTATCTGTTGTTACCTTGTCTTTCCAGTAAGGCAACAAATTCAAAACAATAACTGTAACTTACTAGGTATCTTCACTGTTTGTCAGAATGGAATATTTGTTACTCTTAGAGTAAATTAAATATCAGCAATGAATAATTGTAGTATGCATCATAGTAACTTGAAATAATGGGTAAAAATATTAATTTCCTATTCGGTGTTACACACTGATATATGAGAAAAAAGATGCTAATATCCAGAATTAAAAAAAAATCAGAACTTAAATAGCAAATAAACAAAACTGATAATTAATAAGTGGACTAATGAATTTTTCAACAGTAGGGATACAAGTGGTCGAAACTTACTTTAAAAAGCAATCAACTTCAGTAGCCATCTGGGAAATACAAATTAAAAATACTCTGATATCCCACCTTACTCCAGATTAAAGGCATCAAAAAAAAAATGACAAATGTTGTTGAGAACGTAGGGTAAGAGGAACGCTTAATCACTGCTGATGAGGTTGAAATTCATACAGTCGTTATGAAAATAAGTTTGGGATTCATCAAATGTTTTTAAAAATAGAACTACTATATCCCCTAGCTGTTTCACTGATGGAAAGATGCTCAGAGCACTCCATATCCTGCCACAGAGATATATGCACCCCGTGTTCATTTATTGTTGTTCTGTCACTAGAGCAAGGAAATAACTAAAACCTCGTAATCCATCTATAGATAAACAGATAATGAACATCTATACATATAAAATGGAACACTATTGAGCTCTAAAGAAAAATGAAATGTCAAAATTTCTGGGAAATGTATGGACTTAGAGTGTATAACCTTAAGGGAGGCCACCCAGTCTCAGAAAGAAAAAAAGGGAACACGTGTTCTCCCTCATATGTGCATCATAGCCCATCATAAATACATATGCATATATATGCAAACAAATATCTGTGTGGATATCGCGTAGCATGTAGAGAGAACAATAAAGTGTAATGCTGGATGATGAGGGGACAGAACACAGGTGAAGGACACATGAATCATAAAAGAGGACACGAAGCCTACTATTCTCCTAGTGTGCACTCTGTCGTGGACTTTCCATTGTTCCTCCAGACACATGCATGAAAACGTGGTTTATAGTGAAAGTGTAAAAAAAAAAAAAAAGATGCTTTATGGATTCCGGACTCGGAACGGCTACTCTATGCATATAAAAGTTCACCGAGATGTATAAAGTTTGTGTCTGGGAAGGAGCTTATATGGGCAGCTGTGTTGATACAGTTATGTGATGTTTCTGGTTTGCAAGTTCTTTATAATAAAATGAGTTTTTTTAAAATCAAACTAAATATAGTAAAAGAATGAGATATATATGGGGTGTCAATGTAAGTTGTCCATAAGCAAAAACATTGGGAATTTGTGAAATCCAATCATTGCATCTTACCACATTATAAAATCCACCCAGATTGACTATAATGGCTTCTTTAAAATGTCAATGTATACCTAAACAATAGTTTATGATCTATAAATCTATTCTATTATTCTCCTTAAGTTGTAGAAGATGCCAAATACAATTACAAAATACATATTCAAAACATGTAAACCACTAATTTTCCACTTGTAAAAGCCTGATTCAAAAAGCAATTTACTTTATGGTTTACTTAAGCTCTGTAACTACATTAAAATATGATAGTATATACACAACAGCTCGTTAACAAGATTATCAAAACATTAAAATTATAATGCGCCACTTCAATTATAGATCCTTAAAATTAGAGCTAATCCTCACAGTACCAATTTTTATCTCCTAAACAATTTTAGCTATTAGCTGCTCATTCAAATCCTGTATCTCAGATGATCAGCTTTCCAGAGGAAACTCAGCTCTGCAATCTTCTTTGTTAGCAAACAGAAGCAGCCCCTTTTTTTCTAGGCCAGCAGTTCTCAACCTGTAGGCTGTGACCCTGCATGAGGAGTTCACGTATCAGATATTCTGCATATCAGATATTTATATTACAAGTCATAACAATAACATAATTATACTTATGAAGTAGCAATGAAAATAATTTTGTGGTTGGGTGTCATCACAACATGAAGAACTGTTTTAAGGGTCACAGCATTAGGAATATTGAGAACCGCAGGTCTAGATTGTAAGAAGCAGTCTTTGATAAGAAGAGGGAATTGGAATCCTTTCCCTGGCCTTTGCCTGGTGGTTTTTACTGATGTTCTTGTCAGTAGAGTCATTTCAATAAGTTATCCTAATGATGTGTGATCATTCTAAATATAAGTTGGTCATCAAATGGCATTCACAATATTAAGGTGTTTTTTTTCCTAAAAATGCTATTCTTATTCAAGGAGTGCATAGAACACAGTAGCCACACCAAGTTGAACATATCAATTTCATTGTCAGTTACTATAATAATGAATTTTATAAACATTTAAGTTAACCTGCACTTGAATTCCTTTGTTCTAGCTTTTCACAGAACTTATAATTGGTAATTATGTAATCAATATTCCTCACTTGGGACTCCTAATTAAATTTTAAAATAGTAAAAGCAATGCTATACGGAATACATTTATTCAGGGGCTAGAGAGATGATCCTGTTCCTTCACAGGATCTGGGTTTGATTCTCTGCACCGATATGGCAGCTCAAAACCATGCGTGACATCGGTTATGAGGAATCTGATGACCTCTTATGGCATTCATGAGCCCTGCAAGTACACATGAGCACATGTCCCTCCAGACAAAGCATGCATTAACATAAAATAAAAATAAGTTTAGCATATAATATACAAAATTTATAAAGTATATACAATTGAAACAAAATTTATAAACAATCCAGAAGCATTGTTCCTGAGCATGTTCATGACTTTAATAAGTATTAGTAAGTAATGAAATACCGCTTCCTATTTCCCATGAGTGCTAAGAATTAAACAGGCTATTTGTAATTGCTTTCAGTCTCCCCCACAAAGTTGAGTCAATAAAAAGTCTTAGTATTTATGCATGTGGCAAGCAGGTGATAGAAAACCGTGTTGCATGCAATGATCTTTACACTGTACAATTAACATGAAATTAATTAATTAACCACACAATTAACTATATGCATTTGCTGACTGTATGCCAATGATGCTTATAATAACATATATATCATCTATAAATATAGCAACAATATACTTTGTCTTCAGATTCCACAATATCTAAAAGTAGCCAGCTTGAGTTTTTATTTATGAATTAGATGACAGAAAACAAATCAAAGAAATGACTATCACCCTGACAATACCTATTTATGTATAACAGAAATGATCACAAAAAGTTGTCCTCTATGAGGGGATACTTGCACTCTGATAACCTGCGGGAAGGGCTTTAGTGAGATCCTGTTGATGCAGCCAATGGAAGAACAGTTTGAAAACAAATCATTACTATAGTCTCAAATTTCAATTCAAACAGAAGAGCAGCAGCATTTTACCTACAGGCCTAATTACAAACATTTTATATTCTTCAAATGTGTACAGATGCCTGAATATTTCTGATTACAGGAGTGATGTGTATTTATTCCTGAAATGTTAAACACAAATATGCTACAATTCCAAATAACAGACACCATCATATAATATATTCAGAATTTTAGAAAAGAAGATTTCCTTACCTTCCATATTATTTGAAAAACATACCAATTTCTATATTAATTCAAATTTATCAGTATATTTCATTAAAATTAATTGAATTATAACTTTAGTTATAAATGTTTTTGTTAAACCTTTCTTATTCATTTGGTATTCTTTTTGAAGCCTACTTTAAATGATCTCAATTTTCGAGTTATTTACTACATTTTGCAATTTGCTACCCTCAGATATTAAAAAATTCCTTTTAAAATTATAAAATAATTTATGGAACCTGATTATATGTTTGGAAACAATAAAGAAAATTCTAAATCTATACATGCTCTCATACTGAGAGTTTTCATCGAGGTGGAGGAGAGATTTTATATACATACATTGTATGTATGTATATATATATATATATATATAATATACTGAGCAAACACAGACATAATGTGTGATTGCACATGCATATGTACCCACGGGCACATGTATGTTTATCTCAAAAACATAAAAAGTAGGACAGTTATAATGTTCTTATTTAGATGGAGAAAATTCTCAATAAGGTAATTCTTTGCTCAAATTATGGTGGAGAGTGGGTTTAAGAAATTCTAGTTTAGCAAATGATACAATACAATGATAAAGTAGTGGTCAAGTCCAACCACACAGTAGAATGACTAGGGCATTAGATAGCTACTGGTCTCACCATCACTGGATATTAACAACAGAGTGAAATTAAAGACGTTCTTAGATTCCTACATTGACACAGAATAGACTTGGAAACCTGAATAACGTGTCCTTATTTGGAAATATACTGTGGACTTCAATCTTCCTATATGAAATTTAGGTTGCTATTTATATTTCTAAATCAAGCACATTACAGAAAATTTAACCTTTTAATTCAAAAAGCATGTACACTAATTATATCTCCTAGAAATAATTCTCTAAGGTGACATGGTTAGAATGTATTTTTGGACTCTGCATCTATGCTGAGTTTCTGTTGCCCCTTCAAATACTATTACACACACCAGGAAAAAAGCCAGCAAACAGAAATTGTGCAACTCAACATCTCCATCTAGTGACAACAATCTCAACACGTGATGAAGCCAAGAAAAGAGGAGAAGACTCAGTTCCTGAGGTTCTGGCAGCTCCATTCCATGATAAAGACCCAGAAGCAACAGCCCTCACCCAACAGTCAGCTAATCTTAACAGAACACTAACTTGAATCTGGACACTTTGATTCTCCAATAATGGTCTGTTAGAGCTAGGTCCTTCAATCCAACCAATTTGCATTTCTACACAGTCATTAAGTTCCTTAAAATTACTTCCAAAACATTTTACCTTTTTGTTTTTCTCAATGAAAAATATTATCATATATCACATTCCTTTGCAGAATTAACTTTTATGCTTCCCTGGTTGTTCAGTTCGGCTGTCTATTATTTCCATGGACCAACCACCTATATTCATTGTTCACTTCTGCTTCTGGGACTCTGAGTAGACACATGTATGAAAGAACCTCTCTTCCCCCCTTATTCTCAGCCTTCATTACATGGTCCAAGACAGGCGCCAAATATTAAAGTGCAGAAATCAAATCACCTTGAAGTGGTGACAGAGTAGAATCAGCTGAGCTAAGCAGAAAATAGTCTGAAAGGGAGGGAAGAATTTACTGCTAAATTCATTATCATACAGTGAACCAAAGACTTGACCTGGAAAAGAAGGATTTTTTTCCTTGTGCTTAGATACATATCTTTAATATAATCATTTTCACAAACTTTGTAGAAGGTCTCCACGAAAAAGGAGCATGACGATGGGTGATATATAAGTACATACGTCATCCTTTTTGCTATTTTATGTATGAAGAAAACAGTGAAATTTCCCAATTAGTTCCACAAACATATATGACACAGAAGCAAATTATTTTAAAGTTACTTCATGCTATTAAAAGAAAAATAAACACAAACATTGTAACATTTGGTTAATAATTCTTCCTTTCTCTTATTGTCATGTCTCACATCAAGTCTCTGAAATGTTCAACCTTATTGTAGAGAAAGGTGACATCAAACTGATAATATGGTTGATGTTACAATTGAATCTTATTCAATTGGATCAATATAGTCTATTATTTAAAAAAATCTTCATGTTTTCCATAATTTCTATGGCTTAAGCACAATGCATTTATAGATGGTAAATTAATATGAAAGGGCATGTTTATTTTAAGGCTCTTAGTGTTTATTGGCACTTCATTCCTCAATGTATTAGTAATTTCCATTCCTCATGGGCTCTGAGAATGTAAGAATGGCTATCTTAGCACTCAGAATTGCTCGTCCCACTGAACTGAAGTAATAGCCATTTGCAAAGAATTTTACAAACTTTTAAAGTATATATCTTTTGTCTGCCAGATCAAAACATTGTTTGACTATTTTGGAGCATCTCAATCACAATTTTCCAGTGATGGACCAAGTTCATTTTCTGATCTGTTGTTCAGGTGGTAATACAGTTAACTGAAGCCTTTAAATAATACTAATATTTTCCAATGTAATCAGAGCTTTGTGATTATTTCCAATGATATTTAGTTTAGCTTCACTCATCAAGCCTCAAAAGTATGGTCACTTTACAATACACTGGAATCTGGCTGTTTAATTTTTATTTTATTTAACTCTTTAATATGTAAGAAGTTTGCTTTGACCATTTGAGGTAAAATAAAGTAATTTCCCCTTTCAAACAACAAAAGTTGATGTCACTTATTAATAGGTTCAGCATACTCTGTATAATTTGGGTACTTTATCTGAATAACTTCACTAGATCTTTATAGAAATTCTTGTCAATGATAGCTACAGACAGGCTATTTTAGAATTCAAAAGCTTTTATTGGTATTATAAACTTATAAGTGGTTTTTAAACATAAAGCAAAGAAAATCAGCCCACAAATCATAATCCCAGAGAACCTAGACAACAATGAGGACTCGAAGAGAGACATACATGGTTTTAATCTACATGGATAGTAGAAGAAGACAAGATCTCCTGAGTCAATTGGGACCATGGGGACCTTGGGAGAGAGTTGAAAGGGAGGGGGTAGGCAGACAGGGGAGCAGAGAAAAATGTGCACCTCAACAAAAATCAATAAAAAGCTAAAACATCAAAAAATATCCTAAAATTCTTAAAAAAGATTCCTTGAATTAATTTAAATTATTTTCACAGAACACTAGATTCTATCTCAAGTTGAACTGTACCACATGCTACCAAAAATCTTTCCAGTGAGCCTCCTGATGCCAGTCCCTTGGCTAACAGAGGCTCCCATAAGCTGTTTCTACCTGTCACCCAATGCCCCAAACCTGCTCTGCGGTCCTCGAACTCAGTGAAACTCTGACTGCTCCATTTGTACTTATGAATTCATGACGTAGAAGAGACCTAGTATTGATCAAAAAGAAGTCCATCGGCATGCACATTTGTGATTAAAAATAGTTTATTCACATGAACACAAAAGCTTGCGTTCCATCAGTGCCTTCCTGTTTGTAAAGGCCACCTTCATAGTGCAGCACCCCCTCTCAACTCTATACTGCTCTCTCTGCATATAACAATCTCCTTTAGCATCAGTCAAGTTCTTCACCTCTCTCAGCCAGGCGTTTGTCCAGCCACCCTTCATATGAAGAACTGATCACAGATGAGAGAGAAATGCATTGTTCTCCTTGAAAGTTCTTGAATCACATTGAGATCTCTTCTGTCCAGATGTGTTTTTTTCTTGCAAAAGACTAAGTTACTGATGTATTAAAAAACAGAAGGTGCCCATGAGTGATACACTACATCGTCTAATGCCACTGGCTGCTAAATTATTTCATTGCATGTATAGAGTCCAGACATTCATTCATAGGTACACTGTGGATGTGGACACATGAAATATTCAGCCTAAGTAAACAAGTGCATTTCACCACCATGTGATTAAATTCTGAATTAAATTATCTGGGCTGTTGCCCTACTCATTGCATGGGTGGTCAGAGGTCACTTCCAACTAGGTAATTAATGCTGTTTCCCCACCCCCATCCATTCATTCCTACTTCTCCAAATGCAATCTTTCTCAGTATGTTCTAAATATTATTTACTTTCAAAGAAATTGGCAAAATTTTATAATCTTTTTATGTACTATTCTCCTACAATTCAACTTGTTTTTCCTTGAGGACAGATCCTGTGCAAAGCTCACAAGTCTTTCTGTTCATTGTGTTTCCCTCACTCACATCCACATCCATTCACACGGCCCTTTCAATTCTCTCTGTGTTTTTAGTCTTTAGTTCTTTTATTCAAAAGCATGGGAGCTGGCATCCTCTTTGTCTTCCTGTTTGCCTATGTATTTATTTCAAGATGAATAGAAATTAAATTACCAAAAAAATGGTTTCTAAATAGATATTAGTATGCACAGTTCACATATTCAATAGTATAATATAAGCTCTACATAAATGACATGTTCCATTTATTACAGTGTGGTAGTTCTCAATAAAGAATAAAAATCATGTTTAAAAACAGGAAATCATTCATAATTTCTGCCCTAGACTTTTCTACAGTATATTTTATGCCTCATTTTTAATTTACAATTATTTTCAGTAACTTAAACTTTGCTAGACTGTCACTGCATTTTATACAGACACAAATTCTCTACTGCGTACTCGGTTTTATTTTTCCATCTTTTTTATTAGCAAAGACATTAACAATAAAATAGGTTCCCTTGCTCTGGCTGGTAATTTCTCCTGCACACTAGTAATATATTATTCCCCTTTTTGTGACATCATAATCATCTATACAGAAGTACCATGTATCTTTGTGTAGAAGCTACTGTTTCCATTAAATTTAATTACCTCCCCCTGTGGTTTTAAATAGAAGTGGCTTCAAAATGAGGGCAGCTTCTATTAAATTTAATTACTTTCTCCTGCTGCTTGCATGGTAAAAGGGAGGCTGCTAAATGAGAGTGGCTTCTAAACTAAAGTATATGGTAGCTCTGTGACAGCAACAACAAAATTGTGTTTGAACCACCAGCGAGGCTGTTAGATTTCCTGTTTCTCATATTTTAACTTTCTATACCTGAAAACCATTTAATATAAGTAAGCATTAAGATAACTTTTTAAGTCACATTGCTTCCCGAGGAAAACAAAAGAAAATACACCATTTCTTTGCACAAATGCAGATTGGGCCACTGTGAGGTTCACATTGGGAACTTTTAGGGCTAATGCTGTTTGTGACTTTCCTGTTCTAAGGACGATAAACTTATTGCTCAGAAATTGTTCACATACTTAAATTTTTCCTTGATTCTAACCAAGTGAATTTAAAGGATGCTTTGCTAAAAGTTGTTAAAAAGATAGCAAGGCTGGTTGAGTTTTGAGAAAATCAAAAGAGTAATGTTAAGTGAAAAAAAATCAGGCTACTTAGAGGTATTTGCATCCAAAGAAAATGGTTCTGTGTTTTGAAATATTGAGAAAGTGTAATTCATTTTAAAAAATAATTTTTAATCTTGTAAAATATAACGAAAGATGAAATTTTAAGTATCTCTTTTCAAGTTATGTATTAATTAGGAAATGGTATTCAGCTTAGCTACCTTCACACAGTGTTTATTTTCTACTCACAAACAGAATTTAGATGAACAATATTTTCATTCAATTGCACAATTTAGTATAAATATAAAACAAGACACCCCGTAAGCATTTTAAGTAACAAATTAAACATTTACATTTTTTACTGTGCACTGAGGCTTAACATTTATGCAGCTTCAAAACCAAAGTACAGCCTCAAGGGAAGTCTCTCCACTGACAAATTAATACCTTAGAGAACAGAGCTGAATGGTGGCAATGAACTCATTTGTTCCCCCAATAATGAAGAATGACTTTTTCTTTACCACATCTGTGACTGTTGCTATGGTGACCCAGACTTACCTCATTGCTTCTCGGAGAGCTCCTCGCTCACCAAGAGTCGTGTGCTTGATGTCATCAAAATTATTCTCCAGCTTCTCACAGCTCTGCAACACATTAAAACACGGAATTCATCTTCCACACCCTCAGAAAAATTACATCTATGCAGTTATATAAATGTAATCGATTGTATTGATCATAGACTCATGAAAAATAGGCACAATGCTTTAATTGGGTAGGATTCATTAAAATCGACAATGAAATTCAACAGCCACGAACTCACGAGTCTTATGATGCAGCTGCGAGAGAATTCTTTTCATCATATTTTTTTTTCAAAATTGGTGTAAAAAAATTGAATGTTACACAAAACTAACCAAACTGCCTGGGATCAGGATAGCAATTAGTTTCCTAAAATAATCTCCAATTAATTAAAGCCCATGTAAATTCAAAAAGAGAAAAATCAGTAAATAAGTTCAATATAACATAGGTAAGTGTATATGATGATGATGCATTACAAAGGTAAGTAGTGTGTACTAAAATGAATCAGCCTAGTTGCTGTGATATCAAGTATTTGAGAGATACTAAATCAAGAGCCCACACCACAGATTATTAAAACTTTAATAACTGTTTCTACTAAGTAGCAAATACATAGTACTAGTGTACAAGCTTTTCTAAAAGTAAATTTAAGTTTTTGTTGCAATCATTAATTTGGTGGTATATTTTACACAAACAATTGTATATAACATACCAAGTTTTAGGAATATACACATATCTGTTAGACTAAATGGGCATTTATTTTAATCTTTTTACACATTGGTGTTCTATAGACATTTAAGGCAACAAAAAGAAGTTTGTGGATTCTTATTATTGGTTGTGTTTGGTTTTGTCTTTTATTTTCAATTTTAGAAACAGAATAGTTAAATAATAAAATTTAATTATTAATGTATCATTTCTATTCCCAAGTTATAAATAAACATTCTGGATTTCAGAAGACTGAAACTTAGATTATTGATTTCCACTGTACAAGAGTTAATTAATTTCCAGCCCACTGGTGTCCAATTCATCATGCTCACTGTTAGTTCTTTGGTTTAACTAGATCAAATTAAGGAAAAGATCATTTTAATGAATAATCAAATCTTGAAATTTTCCAAAATAAATTCTGAATTCTTTGAACTGATCTAAAATCATTTGTTGGGCACATGCATTGGAAATTATTTTATGATCTTGATTGGGATTTTTTCACATTTTTCTCACAAAGAAAAATATAGGTTTGATGGTGATGAGTATATTATTTTTTTTCTAATGTACAGTTGGTGGTTTTTGTGGCCCATTTACTTGAAATGTTCTTCAAAGTCAGGAAAGCTTCCTTTAGTATTAATCAGAATGCTTTGCTATTGTGTACCTCATCTTTTAGTGAAACATGCCTGTGAAATGATATTTATATGCTTTAATACTGAAAACCACACCATATAGATAATCAATGAAGTACTATTTCCCTTAAATACCATCTGTCATTTGGAGTCATTTTCCCATAATTAAGTTTCAGTGCCTACAAAGTCTATTTCTCAATTGTATTCTGATCGATTATCAATTTTCCATACTTGTGCCAGTACCACACATCTTAATTATATATTTACACTATAAAAATAAATTATTCCTACAAATTAAGATAGGGTAATCACTAAATAATAAGAGACAAAAGAATTACATAATCTTTCAGGAAGAAAATTCAAATAGTCTAACAAAAGTCAAGTCTTACGTGTTTATTCAACAGTAAAATGAAAATTGAAGCCACAAGTAAGCACATCTATGTAGTTGGATATGTGTAAATGTAAAAGTAGACCATACAGGGCTGTTGCTCTTGTTTAAAAAGCACTACACTAACCATAGGCCTGTAAACTTGTACAGTCACTTTGGAAGATGAGGGCTGTAGCTTCAACAGTCACTCATTCGCTTCTCTGGCCCTACTGTTTTATACCCGAGAGTAAAGTATAGTGTAGTCACCCAAAGTCCTGTGGGAAAATATTAATATAAACATTGTTGCATATTCCCAAAAGCAAAACTGTTTCATACTAAGATAAAGCACATGGATGCAATACTTTCATACTCTAGGAAGCTGCGTAGCACTGAGAATGAATGACTACAACTATGACAAGTAACATAGAAGCACCTCAAATACCACAGATCCAAAGGTACTCAAAGATGCCCTCTTATACTTTGCTTTATAAGTCCCAGGTAGCAATCCATCAACAAAAAAAAGTCAGGGCAGGAAATCAAGGCAGGAACATCAGGATGGAACTGAAGTGGAGGCCATGTGGAAAGCTGCTTATAAGCTTACCTCCCTGGCCTATTAGCTACATTCCTCATACAGCTCAAACTAGTTGCTTAGGGATGGTACCAATCACGGAAGGAAAGCCCTCTAAGTCAATTACCCATTAAGAAAATGCACTACAAACATGCCCACAGGCCAAGCCAATGAGGGCAATATCTCACATAAGGTGATTCCCTCTTCCAGGAGTGTCAAGTAGAAAATGCAATCTAATCTATGACTTACCCCATTTGCATCAAGTTGAATGATTTGTCAGGTTATAATGAATAATCTAAAAATTGATACTTTCATTTGGAGGCACATTATAAAGAATGAAATGTTTATGAATAAGTTGAAAAAATAACTAAAACCTATGAAAAATCACAATTTTTAAAAAATTGTTTTTAATAGGAAAAAATCCCAGTGCCATTAACTGGAAGACTTCCTTTTGCTAAGGTGGTACTATTATTCTGTGGATTGAGCCAATAACCCCTTTTATTAATAGTAAAATTCCACTTGATTTTTTTCAGAATTTGAGAAACACTTCCAAAGTTTACCTGATGCCAGAGGTTAGATATCAAAAACATGCATGGGAAACAGAATGCAGCTAGCAAGAATTAGACCTCCAATTTCAACACATTTTTACCATGAATACAGTTTGTGTAATTCTGGCATATTAAAGAATAGAATTGAGAGTACAAATGGGCAGTAACACTTATGGTCCATTCAATATTGAAACGTGAACGAAGAAAATTCAACATGAGTCAGGATGGATTTTGCAAAAGGGACACATGAGCATGAAGTAAGACTTGTAACTCATACTCAATTCAAAACCAATTCAAAATTGTCATAGACCTGAACAAGAGCTAACATTCAAAGGGAGAATTCTGACTTTGAATTAATCTATGTAAACCAGAGTTTTCATAGATCCAAAGGGGGGGGGAGGAAAACCCAAAAAAATGGTATTTCATAAAAGAGTCATCTCTAGAATATATAAAAAACTCAACTCAATTAAACAACTTCTGCCTCCCCCTTTTAAATGAGCAAGCACTTCTCAATAAATAGCTTTCCTCAAAAAATACAAAATGGGCAGTGAAAATGCAAAAGCTTCCACATAATTATTCTTCAGAGGAATCATGGATCACTAAACTCAGAGAGAAGGGTAATAATACATTTTCACTCTGTCGCATGCTGGCCATGTGAATGTGGAGATTGTGCCACATTCACAAACATTTGGTGCTGGCGTAAAATGGTAGCCGATGAACCAGACAAGTCTATGTGAACCAAAACATGCTGCCATGTACAATGTACATTCAGATTTTTACATCAGCACTATCAATAACCAACACCAAGCAGAAACAACCCCCAAAATTAGTAAAATGACCAATGGATGATCAGTGTGGAATTTCCATACCACAAACTTTTGTTGTCTGTAAAGAGTGAAATCACACACATTGTCCACTGTGGATGAGCCATGAAACATTATGCTAAGTGGAAAAGAAAGTTATATATAAATGATAGCAATTTATAATTCCATTTATAAAACACCTAGTCTGGGCAAATCAATAGAAAGCAGATTAGCGGTTGCCAAGGGCGGTAGAAAGCACGAGGTGGGGTGCTGCTAATGGGAATTTGATTTCTTGGAAATGAGAAGAAATGTCCTGGAATTTGTGGTAATTAGGATGCCACTTGTGAATAGACTACAATTATAAAATTACACTCTGAAGAGGTGAACTCTATGTTGTGTGTGACTTATCGTAGCAAAACTCTTATTTTTAAAATAGGCAAGCTAATCTACAGCCTTGCCGCTATCCGGCCTAACGAGGGCTAGTAGGGGCTTCTAGGCCCTGATCAGTTAGCTTCCTGAAAGTTCACCTAAGTTTCTATATGAAATTATAAAAACAAAAAGGTTTCAAGGAAGGTAGAAGGAATTTGCTTATCTTGACTTAAAAATGATATAATACATACACATACCAAAGCATCATGTTACTTAATTAATACACAAAATGTGTGTGGCTTGGGATATCACCTAAAAATTAAGCTTGAATTTAAAAGATATTTTTTCAAATGAAAAATTCATAAGAGTTTTAATTCTGGCTAAGAATCATAATTTAATCTTGTCCAAATAGACTTAAAATTTAAGAATTTAAAATGATTCAAAATATCTGACAGCAAATATTTGCTACAATTTAGCAGGATTGTACTTTGGCTTTGTTTTTTATTGTTAGGGTTGTTGCTTAGGGCTTTTTGAGACAGGTCCCACGCGTGAGATTTTTCTGCCTCAGTCTACCAAATACTGAAATTAGAGATGAATATGACATCATTTGATTGTTGTTTGGAAGTATTGTTATTTATTGCTACTGTTGGCGAAGGTTCCATTCCTGGGACCGAATCTGAGTCTGATAAATGATTGACTCTGTAGTAAAGTAATTATACATATTTTAACTGTAGAAGGAATGTTTTCTTTAGTTTTTTGTTGTTTTGTTGTTCTTTTGCTTGGAGTTTTGTGTTGGCTTGTTTGGGGACAGTTTCCAACAATTCAGGTGGGTTTCAAAATTGTTACACTATTAAGGATGACTGTGAAGTTCTGATCGCCTACATCTACCTCCTAAGTCTGGAATTAGAGAAGTGCTGTCCCACACCCAGAAGTGGTGAATACTCAATGACAACACTTATAGGGTTGGATATACATTGAGCAATTGAATAATTTCATATATATGCATATATGAAATGTATATATGTATGTCCATTTCAAGTAATTATATATTTATACTATAGCGTAAAATGACATTTATAAAAGTTTTACAAAAAGTAATCAGTTTTTTGAAGAATCATATTCTACAGAGGTTCAAGTGCCATTTTCATGGAGTGGTAATTCAGTGGTAGAAACTAAATTTTCAACATTAAACAAGTAGTTAGATTAAGGACTTTAAATCTGGTAATTATACATACTTATCACAATGTGATTTACATGGAGTTTTTAAAAAAACAATGCTTCTATAAAAACATATAACAGTTTTTAGGGAGATATTTTAAAATTAAATATTATGATTATGAAAAACAAGTGTCTTAGTCAGGGGTACTACTGCTATAACAAAGCACCCTAACCAAAAGCAACTTGGGAAGGAAAGGGTTTATTTCGGTCACAGTTCTGCTTAACAGTTCATCATCCAAAGCAGTGAGGGCAGGAACCTGGAGGTAGGAGCTTATGCAGAGGCCATGGATGAGATGCTGGTGACAGGCTTGCTCCCCATTGCTTGCTCAGTCTTCTTTCTTATGGAACTCAGGACAACCATCCCAGGGATGTCTCCACCCACAAGTGGCTGGGCTACTCCATCAATCACCAATTTAAAGCATGCTCTATACCAGAATATTATAGAAGCATTTTCTCAATTGAGGTTCCCTCCTTTCAGATAAATCTAGTTTGTGTGTCAAGTTGACATAAAACTAGTCAGCAATCATCTAAGCTTTCTCCATTGCCCACACCACTTGTTTACCACAGCTGCATCTAGTGTGGTTAAAAAGTATTGCTGCCCTTAGGATGAAAACAAGAGAGTTTTTGTAGAGTTGTATCATTGGTTACAGTTCCAGCGAACTCAGAAAAAATGTGAAGGAAGCACCATAACTGATGATGTTGATAACTAGAATTTTCCTTAAATGCTCATAGTATTCCACTGAATTTAGGTGTGATTATTTATTTGGCTAATTTCAGTTTTTCTTTTGCATATGTTCTAATATCTCTATAAAAACAGGAAAGGAATTGATGTATGTAAATAAATTAAAGGATTAAAAAGTCTTAAAATAAAGAAGGGTCACTGTGATTATTCATTCAAACGAATTTGCTATTTAATTCAAATTACTACTTTCATCTAAAATCCATTCAAAGTGTGTGACCACTATCATCAGAGGTGGCATCAAGATTGAAAATTCAGGGTGTCTAACTCTAAATCTATATTTTTGCTGCCTAATTCAAAAATTAATGGAAAGCACTGTTTAATGTCTTCTTTGGTCATGTTATTTTTAACATTCTTTTCTTTGGAATTAGATTACTACAGCTAACTTCTTAGGTGAATCACTGTTAAGTGTGAGGTCTTATTTTCTTTTCAAACTTTAAATGACTGACTCCTGCTATGAAACCTCCTCTTATTTAATAAATGCCTTCTCGGAGACAGCTTCTTAACCAGACATGGAAACAAATACTTCTGTTTAATTGCCATGAATCCTTTTTTTCAAAAATATATTTTTTCACGCACATATATCTCTTGGTGACATCTATTTGTCTGTAATTTAACAAAAATCAATTTGTGTGTCTCACGGTGCTTTTGTTCAGTTGATTTTTTTTTTCTTGGGTAAGCAAGCCTTGGAGACTTTGCATTTTCCAATGGGAATTAGCAAAATTACATAGCGCCATACCTGAAGCTCTTTATTTTAAAACAATCATCTTCCATTTACCTATTGTCTTAAAATCAGTGGTGCTACAGGAAACATGTGGTTTAATTTTTAATAGCATTGGCAAGGCATGGTAATTGCAGTACTGTAATTAAGAGAGGATTTTGAAGATTGTAGTTTAGCCATCTAATCTTATTCCCTACACCTGAGCAATAATGCCAGAGACAAAATGCCATAAAGAAGAACAAAGATAGGAGGCTGTCTGTCACTACATTATACACACTGGCTTGGGCTCCAGAAACAGTAGGAGGACCACACCAAGCCTGTGTTATCAAGTAACCATGTTTGAAGTGCCTTGGGGAAAACTGTATAATAATATGAAATAAATTTGCAAGAAGTAATGCTTAATTTTCATTACTTCTCACATGTCATGTTCTTTTGGAAATGCAAACCGCTAATATCACTATTTGAAATAAGTTTATGTTAATATCCACAGACAACTTAAACAACAGAATTCTTGAGGAAACTTTACTCTTTGGCATATATAGGTTTAAAATTATACAGATAGTTGGGACTCTACATGTTGCTACCATAAAAAATAATAGAATGTGTATTTGTTTCAATTTTTAATACAATGTCATGGATTGAGACCATGACGAAAAATTGTAGTGCGGCTGGGATAATCCATTAGTAGGTAAAGTACCCACCGAAGTACAGAGCTTTGAATTGTGTCGCTAGCCCTGGAGTAAAGATGGGAACCATTGCACATGCCTGTAATCCTAACTTTCAGAAGATGGAAACAGAGGATCCCTGAAGCTTATTGGCTAACTCAGCCTCGCTGAAACCATGAGCTCCAGGCTCAATGAGAGACTCTGGCTAAAAAAAGCTACAGAGGGATGGAGGAAGACATTAACACAGAACTCCAGCCTCTATATACATTCACATACAGGCTCTGCTGCACACACACGAAAACATGAACATGTCCATATACCACATACACACACGAACACAAAATAAACAAGCTTTTATCCCCTTTTTTCTCTCCTCCCTTCCTCCCCTGCTTTCTCCCTGATGTTACCAGTTCCCCTACAATCCTCTATTCCTTCACCTTCTTTGTCATCCTAGTAAACTTTAAATTTTATCCTGTGTCCACCATGGTAGGGGGTACAGCTTATAAAAGAAGACACAAAATAATACAATTGTAATTATTTTCAGATTCATTCTGAATAATACTCTTCTTGACTGTTTCTTTTTCCCACTGAGACAGGAGATGAAAATATCTCTTAAATATAAAGATTTTAAAAAAATGACAGAGGAACAGAAGACCTGGAAGTAATCTCCCTTAAATACTCTATGACTCCAGAAACCATTAGGCTATCCTTCTGTTAGCTGAAAGAGAACATTCCAGAGTCTCTGAAGACAGTTCAGCATTTTAATGAAGACAGTCTTCAATGTTTAGTATGGACATTATCTGGAGAGGGCTCATAACTGCATCTTCTATCATGAGATAAAAGTGGAGCCTCACTTAGTATTAGGTTGACTCACAGAAAATGAAAGAATGTTCCATGTTGCCTACTTCTAAGCATGATTGAAGTTTATTACACTCAACAAAACACAGAGAAAATAATAAGACTATAGGTATTTCAATATTGTACCTTAGCCAAAATATTTCCATATCCAGAAATAAAAAACAATTCCAAGGTTATTGTGTTTCATGAATATAAAAGAGAATCAAAGTCCACAGGACTTGAATTCTATTTCTAACAGTATTAGGCTCTCTTCATATGTAACGCACAGCTCAAGCAACCAACACCGTCATCTGCTTATCTTCTGCATAAATTTAAGCATCAAAATTCCAATTGGTCAGAGGCACATAGGTTCCCTGTCACATTCTCCATCATTACCATCTCCCTGACATCAAGGATTAATTGCTACATAAAAATTGAGCCAATAGACTCTAACCAAAATCCTCCCTCAGCTCTGCTCACATGGGTATAGAGAAAAGAAAATTAAAAGCTTATTTGTAAATGGCAAGTATCTTTAAAGAAACTGTCTGTTATGTTAATGCAGGGTAATTTCAGAAAGCAATGTCAATCAAGCACAAGACAAATTATAGGCAACTAACTATGCAAAGTAAGAAAATTCCTGGAACCTCTGGAAAATACCAAAATGCAAATTCTGGAAGTACAAACAGTAGTTTGCTAGGAATGTCAAGCAGGGCACTTCTGTCTGTGTATGGTATATACATAACAGTGTGGAGAAACAAGGAATTCAACATACACATGTTTAGGCCAAATTAATATCCACAAATATTTAGCATGCAACAGTCTTTATTTGGGTCTGTGACACCACCATGACAAATATAATGAGCAATTAAATTCCCAAGTGTTCAGATTTTGGCAGCAATTAAAGGAGAAACAGGAAACTAAGCATCAAAACCCTGTTTCTGTGGCTTCTTGCCAAACGAATCCCCACGGGTTGAAGGAAGGTCTAGAGTTTCAAGTGTGGTAGATCTTATGGTGTTTTATAATTCATCTGTGTTAAGGACTAAATAAAATATAACAAAACTAATATGTAGAATACCAATATTGACACAAGAGAAAATAGTCACAACGTCCTAGGACTGAGAAATTTAAATAGGATAACTAAGTAAGTTAACCTTGTCTGATCTGTGCCAAAAAAATAAAATCAAGTCAAGCATATCTACTTGTCTACTCATTCATTCACATTCTGAATGGAGGTAGGGTGAAGCAAAGCAAGGACAAAACAAAACAAAAAAAAAACAAGACACTGCCATTTTTATTAATTTTATTATTTTATTAATTTTCATGGGTCTGTATGTTTTATTGGATAATCAAAATCAAAATATCATAAAAGACAGAGCTAAAATTTATATATATTCTATAATTTTAATAAATGAAAAGCCATAGGCATATGGCATAGCCAGAAGAACTCAGGTCCCAGATGACTAAGAAACTAAAAGCAAAAGGTTCAATAACCTTCAAGCTGAGGAAAAAAAAATCTACTATCAGCAAATGTACCAGGTAGAGAGCAATAAACATAAATATGAAAGATTTTTACTTGTTCCAATATTAGAGAGAAAAGAGACAACAGGTAAATTAAGCATGTGCCTTTGCACTGATTAACAGTTTTTCACATCAAGATCAAAGGCAGAAATAAGCTAAGCCAAAACTGGCTCTAGTGGAAACATCAACACTGTTGTCTCCTGGAGACAATCCTAGACTAATTACTGAAATTAGCTTCCTAGGTTCCCTTAATTATTATTGGACACGCAATATATGGTGAGCCAGGCATCATGCTTACATTTATAATCCCCAAATAGAGAAGCTAAGGCAGGAAGATCATGAGTTCCAGGCCAGCTACATAGCAAGCTCCACCAGAATGGCTTACATAACAAGTTCTAGGTCAAACTGGACTATAGAGTGAGACTCCATTCCATATAAACCAAGAAAGAAATTAAAGTGAAAGTGGAGGAAGAAAGGAGAGAAAGAAGGAATAGCTATGGGGAAGGGGTAAAGAAAGAATAAGGGGAAGAGTAAGTAAAAAGAGAAATAAAATAGAAGAAATGAGAGAAAGGGGGAGAAAGAAAACAGCAGAAGGGCACCTTGGCTCTTAGGCCAGAAATGATCAGCAGGATTCACCAGTCAATCACATGTTAGTTCAGTGTTTTTACTGAAGCAGTCACCAAAGTAAACCAATTCAGTTTGATAAGATAAATGGTGCAAAGTGCAGAGCTCCACATGCAGTGGAAGAAGAAGAATCAGTTGCCAAGAATAGGAACACATCCTGATAATTCCCGCTGCCGCAGGAAGCTGGAGGCCCGCAACACACTGTACTAAAGGGACCTTAAGGAAATCATCACAAATTATGCAAATAATCCCATAGAAGCAATGTCAGGTTCTTCAGTGGAAAATATGAAGACATCTTAAGTGAAATGACTCCCTTCAAGCTTTCCCATTGCAATAGTAAGGTATTTTAAGGTGGTGAATATGATGGATTGTGTTATGGGGATATCCCGGGAAAAAAACACAAATAGGTAAAATTGCGGAGGAATCAGAACTTCCAAGGATCATGTTCCTCTCTAGAATGAGTTGGCTATGAAGTGTTCATCCTGAAGAATGTTCCATTCTAATTGTTCCACTCTACTGAAGACCTTGAAGGTAGCCTCGCTGAAACTCTACACCACACTCTAGGAAATAATTATTCAATTTGGATTTCTTAAAATTCCACACAAGCATCATGATTGTAAGATTCGATTTCCAGCTCTCATCAAGAGATTCATATTTCAATAGATAATTGCTTTTCCCTTCACTGTGTCTTAACTAGCTAGTCTAATACCTTTCAGGGGACATTAAGATGTAATCATATTTAGCTAATGTCATTTCACTAATGGTGGCCAGCTTACAAGCAGGTCCTCTCTTGGAGAATCTTGTGAGTCACAGTGAAATGCAATAACATCGTATAAAAGGAAAGATCTGAGCTTCACAGATCGGGGATCTGTTCCTGAGTTCCAGTTTTGTAACTAAACTGCTTCTGCATTCTCGCGAAGACGATCGACCCCTCCATGGGCACATAGTCCCTCATAAAGAGGAAGGTGTGAAAGCAGTGATGCGTACACTGAAGCTGTCATTGTCAGGGTTAAGTGAATCATGTATGTGGACATATGTACTGCGTAAGAAAGCGCTGTTAGATAATATATGCTATATATCACTTAATATATATGATATATAATATATTCATATATATGTGTATGTGAATTATATATATTTGAAGCAGGGTTTGATG
This sequence comes from Dicrostonyx torquatus, assembly GCA_028555095.1. Taxonomy (NCBI): domain Eukaryota; kingdom Metazoa; phylum Chordata; class Mammalia; order Rodentia; family Cricetidae; genus Dicrostonyx; species Dicrostonyx torquatus. Next base: position 4,339,839 of record JAQHUG010000019.1, on the reverse strand, counting down.
CAGCCCAAGCTGGCCTCAAAATCATTGTAGCTGAAAATGATTTTGAATCTCTGATCTTACTTCTGCTCACAAGTGCTAGGATTACAGATGTGCACCAAAGTGCCCTTTTGAGGAGATGATATAGATTAAACCCAGAGCTTCCTGTAAGAGGAAGCATTCTACCAATTTAGATATATCTCTTGCCCTTAACATTCCACATGTTTTAAAAAGAATGAGATGAGCCTCTCCTTCATAGTATGCGCATGTATAAATGTTTGTGCTCATGTGTATGGTGAAAGCTTACAGGTCAGCATCTCATGACGTAAGATGTGCTTATAGCTGGACACAAAGACACTGTGATGCCAAAGGAGTGGATCCTGTCTCTAAACATAGCTGTGTAAAGACCTGACTTTACACAGACATCAATAGCACTGGACTGTATTAGGAAAACAAATGACATTTCACACAGCTCTAACAGACCCTCTGGTGATGAGTTTAAGTGAATGGGGCAAGGAAAGGTGGGGGATGGGAGGATGGGACGGAGTGGGAACTGGGGTTGGTACAAAAATAAAAAGTATATTGAAAAGTAATTTTTAATAATAAATATGAAAAAGGGACTAGCTCAACTGAAAGAAAAGAAAAACCTAATACTAAATATTTGAAGTATTCCCAAATAACAAGTCTACTGTACAGTTATGAATTTATTTCTATAAGACTGTGTTTTTAACCAAAAATATAAAAAATTATTGTCTTTACACCAAGAATAAATTAATTTATTTGTTTTAAAACAAAATTGCCTCTTTTCAAACAGGTTTTCACATAGTCAGGCAGGCCAAAAACTCATTGTTGAGCCAAGGATGGCCTTGAGTCATTGAATTTGTCTCCCCAGTGCTAAGGTTGTAAGCATGTAACACCCACCATACCAAGTAAGTAAATTAGCTTTGTTAATATTAATAAATATACTACCTTTAGTGTTTCATATACTTGCTGATATTTTATCATGTATGATTGATATCATCTTTGAGCAAGCCAAATGAAAATGACCACCAAGGATTTGATCCACTTCCATTGAGCTGTGTCTTCTGAATGTTAAAAAAATAAAAAAGAACTCACCATCTCAGAGAAGTAGATGTGGTGGGGAAAAGATGGGGGTTGGAGGACAGAAAGGAGAGGGATTGGTTATGTAAAATAAGATTGTTTTAAAAATAAGTAAATAAATCAGTAATAAAATTATCGGTAGTTTCTAATTTACAGATAATACTACCATTACATTAATCATTAGCACATAAACAAAAAAAAAACTATAGACACATTATCACACTTAGAAGCTTAACCTAAAGGGAAGCTGTGTGAAGTAATCTTGATGCTTTAAACTTAAAATAGTCCCCTGTTCTTGTAAGGTTTTGAGGTGAGGCAGTTGACAATTCTCACTTGGATACATGGTGTCTATGCAGAGAAACAAAGCTCTAGAATCGGGGACAAGATAGGACAAAGACAAACAAGCCCTTTTTTTTTTTTACCACTCTGAGGCTTTTCTTCATCTCACAGGTAATTTTATGAGGTTAATGTTTTCATACATTGTATTTGCTTTTAGTACTGCTATTCACTTAAGAATGTTAAACAAATGTCTCATTTACTGAATCCAAAGTGTGTGCTCATACATTTATTAATGACATGGAAACATTAGTTTTGGTATTCAACAATTAATTTTTAATGTCTCTTTAAATTAGCCCAAACCTATAGAACTACACTGGCTTGTACAGCTATGTAATCCTATGCACCACCACCCACAGCAGTTAAGCCGCAAAGCTAGACACCAGTCAAACTCACAGCCATGAACATAATGACTTCTTTAGCACTGAAAAGCACCATTTATTTCATTTTTATATAAAGAACTAATGATGGATGTCTATCATTCAAAGCTATCTTGGTCTGCTGTTTGGAAAAAAAATCCCTATGGATCACACCAAGGAGAATAAATTCAAAGAGAAAGAAGTAATTTAGTAAGTTAGGTTGGAAAGTTTAAAAGCTTTAATGTACCATGAATTTTAAATGTACATGACAAACAAGCATGCAATCTAACTAAACGTAAGTCTCTATCAGCAGTAACTAAATTGATAGCTGATTTTTGTTTATAAAAAAGTAACATTTTCCTATTTGCAGTTATGGAATTCTTGATATTAGATAGATAATCATACAAAAAAATCCCTAAAATAGAAAGCCTCATCATTATCTTTAAAGGCACATGCATTTTAAGTATGTGGGGAAAAGATTAATAGAACCATTGAAGTCCTTGTGTTAAGTTAAAATTCAGAAAAGCAGTCATTTTTAAGTCATGAAAGAGAAAGTCTTCTAATATTCTTTTGGTTTGGGAGGAATAAAGGCTTTTACTTGACAGCTACATGAGTTCATATCAAAAAGAGAATTTGGCAGGGGGTTCTGAATCTATAACAATTGTCTATTAGTCTGTTTTTAATAATTTTTCTTTGGCATGTAATCCTCTTTAATTAGATTCCACTCTCTGTTGTTTCAAGATTCCATAAACTGGTGTCTTATATACCAGCTGCTGAAGCAGGAGTTACTGTCTAAACGATATTCACAATGAGTATTTAGAAGGTTTACAATTATACCCTTGCTAATAAATTGTGCCATTTTCCCCAACAATTTTAAGTGCTAATCTTCAGAAGGCATTTTAAAATTAGCTAAAATTCTGTCAAGAGATTTACAAAAATTGTTAGCATGAAGATAATTATGTCACAGCCCTTGGACTCCAGCTCTGATTGTGTGCATAAATCAGAAAATGTCAGCTGTGTTTTCCCCTAATAACTGCCCCTGCAGCAATATATTACAGTCTAAACTCTTATTATAATTTTTGTTTCTCTTTCCTAAATACCAGACAGTTACTTCAAAAGTTTGGAACTGATTAAATAATTTATATTTCCCAGAATAGTAACTGATTATCAGTTCTGAAATTGTAAGTATCAGCATTAATATGTCAATATGGAAGGGATAAATACAGAGCAAAACTGTATACTACAGAGCAAAACAATTCAATGCCACATGATTTTGAAATGTTAATTAGGCATAAACACTAGCATATATAACGGTATGCAAACAGAAGTAAAAATTGGAATAAAATTCAAAATATTCATAATTTTATTTTAATGACAGAAACATAGAAGCAAAGGTTCCTGAAGCATTAACAAATATCTTAGCTGTTAATGTATACTACCCTACCTTATAGAATAAATAAGATCTTTCATCTCAGAAGAATTGAAATAAAAATCTATTTCCTTCTTTTATCCTAACAAACATAAATTACATTTTCTTTTGTTCAGACAAAATAGAGAAATGGCAGAATTTTGATTTAAGTTAATAAATGTTAAAAATAAACTTAGTAATCCTTATACTCCATTATCTAGCCTGGGAAGTATTTGATTTGTGAATATGTCTTATACTAGATCATTTCAGAATTAAAAGAGTAGCTATAGTCCTCTGAAAATTGTGATGCTGGAGGCAATGGCCATAAACTGGGGCTTGGGGTCGTGAGCATTGTAAGACTAAGACAAAGGAAAGCAAGTAACGAGTGCATTTTTTTTTTGGAACTATTTCATTAAAGATCCTCTGGGAAAAAGAAGTTTTTTGAAATGTCCTGCCACAACAATAATATTTTTTCTATATTACAGGATGTTGTGTCCATTCAATGAAATCTCAGAATGGAAAAATTTGTGTGCGTTAAAAAAGAGGAAACTAATGGCCGCAGTGTTGCTGCTCAAGGCAACACTGTAGCCTCCACAGTGACATGAAACGGCAGGACCAGAGCTACCACAGGATGTGTAAGTTGGTGCATTTAAACAGGCTCAGGAATTCATATTTGGGAAAAAAGATTTTGTTGTTGTTGTTGTTTCACCTCCATAGAAGAAAACAGATTTCTAAATAGCCTAGAAATCCAACCTTATTCCTTTTTGGTCAAAGTAGTGAAATATAACTTTGACGAAATTCTATCAAATTCTTCCCACTATCATTTTTTTGACAGCTTTGGTAATCAGCACCTCATAAAACAACCTTTATATCATAGTACAGTCTTCAGTATATCCCGAAGTGTTGGGGACTGCGGACCACCAGACCCTGAATTTCTTGTGAGCAACTTGTTTTCCTCTGCTCTGAGCAGCCTGCATCTGCTTTGAGCACCAGACCCTGATGGCAGGCTGCTGCGGCTGAAGCTGAAAGATCTGGAGAGCTGGGGCATGGCAGGAGCCCTATATAAGCTGCCCCTGAGCACCATAAAGTGGGCATTCTTGGCATTCTTGTCCCTGTGGCCCTGTCTGTCGGTCTTTGTCTGTGTGTGTGTATGACTTTAAATTTTCAGCCTAGTTCCTACTTGTGCATAGTGAGCAGAACTCAGAACAGAATTGTAGTTTTACACCAAAGGACAGCAGAGATGGCTCCGTGGGTTAAGGTGCTTGCTGCCAAGACTGCTTAAACGGATACAAAGAACCCGCAGAAAGAGGACTGCTGAACTTGCCTAAAGGTGAGATGATCCTTCAGGGTTCCTGATTCATAAAAGAGTCTGCGAGACATTCTGCAGGACACAAAAGAAAGTGACTGAACTGTCTTTGAATTTTCCTGCTTCATGGAAATGTCTGCTGGACGCTATGGGCCTGTAGGCTGAAGATGGATGCCCCAACGGTAAAGAGGAACTTTGGGTGACTGTCCAGGCAGTGAAATGTCTCTGTCACTTGTAGAGTTTTAGAAGTTGCTTATTTCTTATTTACTTAGGTAATATTATATCCTTCTGGAGTCTTTGATGGAATTGAAGAATGGATAGTTGTAGTTTTAGTTTTCCTTAGTTATGATAAAACATAAAACAGATCTAAATATGGTAACTGTAATTCTTACTTGATAACTGTTTTGTTATATGTAATTTTACTATGTTAAAATGAAAGCCTTTCTTTTTTGTTTAAACAGAAAAAAGGGAAATGATGTGGGAGTGTTCTCCTGTATTTTGTATTACTCTTATTGGTTGAATAAAGAGCTGCCTGGCAAAAAAAAAAAGACAACCTGAGTTCAGTCTCCAAGAAAAAAACGGTAGAAGGAGTGAACCAGAGAAAAGCCCCCTGCAATTTGTCCTCATGGTGCTCTCAAAAATATGTACATGCAAACAAACACACAAACACACGCACACATACACCAAGAGAGAGAGAGAGAGCACTCACAAACATGTGCATATAAACATAGATAATAGATATGGATGGATGGATGGATGGATGGATGGATGGATGGATGGATGGACGGATGGAAGGATGAACCGATAGATGGTAAGATAGGTGTTAGACATAAATAGATAGACAGAAAGATATTTAGATAGATGATATATAGATGATTGATATATGATAGATAACTAAAAATTCTTTATATGTCATGAAAGTCATGTGTGTAGCTGCCTTTCAATGAGATCTATCACTCAAAACATTCAGTAACATTTTTCAGTTAACATGAATATAAGATCAGGAAATGTACTTAAAATTGAGACAACGCTTAAAATTCCCTAATACATTACAGAACCTTATTAATAATAGAAATGCAATTTTCTGTAGCATTTTCTTATTACAGATAGTGCTGTAACATGTATCTGTGTGATAGTAACTGTTCTTACATGAGATAAATTCTCTTCTTTCCTTTTAATGTGCATTACTACATGATTTATTTAAAAAAACCTTTTAACACCCTGTGATGAAGTTGAGGATCTTTTTGGTTTATTGGCAAATTTTTATATCCTTTGTGATTTTTTTATCATTCATGTTAGAAACATCTCTCCAGTTATTTTCCCTTGGCTTATTTACAATAACATTTCAGTGCTCTTCATACTTTATTTGTAAAGGATATTGAGAACATAAAATAGCATTAAAATTAGTATCTATTAAAGTGAGCCAAAGTGCACCTTAGAAGAAACTTTATAGCAGTAAAATACTGATGTAGGACACAGAAACAAGGCATTAAGAATTATTTTTTATTTTAAAATATATAGGGAAAAACAGAAATTACAACTCATGGTTGGCCACTGAAATGCTAGAAAATGTTTGAAGCCTAAGGATATACTACTTGAGGATTTGTATATATGAACCTGTTCTGAAACATAAGAAATATTCAAGAAAAAAGAATGACTTATTCATGTCTTAATAATGAAGTGAAATACACTGAAAGTGATATTGTAGCAAATGGTGTGAATTACCTTTATCGTGTGTTTCAGGTGGTAGAAACACTTCTTTATTTCTTTTTTGTGTTGATACAATGTGACCCCTACCTCACTGCCTACCTAACTTGATGATCCCCAACCCCCAACAAAAGCATGAACGCAAAAAATCACAATCAAAACAACAAAAAAACAATATGACAAAAATATAAATCAAAACAAAGGGTATTTTGCATGCTACCAGAGGATAAAATAAATCATTAATATCTCACAGCTGTAAGCCCTGAGACCTGAAATAGACACCTGCCTGCAAGACATACTGGTAAAATAGTAGCAAAATCTTGCAGCAGTAATCAATCCCTTTCTGATTGAATTTAAGGTCTATTCCATGAGATGAAACCCATATGTGGCACCGCTAAAGTAGCTAGGAATCTGAGTACTATGCAATGGCGCCAAGTCTACTACTATTATTCTGCTAAAGAAAAACAGCAATAAAATGACCTCTAATGACACTGACTCCCAATGATATACCCATAGATCAATCAATAGCTCATCCTTTATCAGAGAAGCTTCTTCTTGCTTGCAATATGTGGCGATTAACACAGAAACCCACAAATGTACAATGTTCATAGAGTGAAAGTCCTTGGAAGTCTCAGCCTTAAATGAGATGTCTTTATCAAACAACTACCCTCGAGGCTTAGCGAAGAAGAGTCGGAAGGACTGTAAGAGCCAGAGATGTGGATAACTCCAAGTAAAGAATGCCTTCCAAACACAACATAAGTGATGTACATATGAGCTTAGAGACTGAGAAAAGATGGACAAGGGCTTCAAAGTTTCAGCCTAACCAATTCCCCAAACTAGAAGGGAAGGTAAACACAAAGTCCTATCCCTAAACCAGCAAGCTATTGTAACTGATACCTGTGAACTCTTACTTGGTATATCAACCTCACTCCATCTAGGCGTTACATCTAGTGGCAGGCCAACATCTTTCTGTTATTAATTCAACATATATATCACCTTCCAAAGTGCCATCAAACCTGTGAAAGACAGGAAGACTTGATGTGCACAGAACATAGACCAGGACTCATTGTGCATTCTAGGAGTTAAGCACAGCTTAATTTTCACGTTACATTTTGGCTCTACAACCGTGTCTTTTTTTTTTTTGATATTTTCATTTGTTTGGTATGAAAGGTTATTTTCTGTATTGTTGTAAATTCAAATTATTGTATCTTTAAAAGAATTTTCATGAAAATAATACAAAATCTTTAACAGAGGTTAAAAATTTAAATTAAATTAGTAAAAATTATCACTCATCCTTATAAACATATTTGCAAATCTGGCACAATTAAATAGTCTTATAAGTTGGAATAATATTCATTTTTAAACTATAAGGAAAAGGTATATTTATGGGACATGATCAAAATGCTGACATGAAGACGAAATTTGAAAATGAAATGAAGAGAGTTGATTATGTAAATTGCAAGACTCAGATCATTTACATGTGATGAAAATTACAGTATCATTTCTAAAATGTAAGGGCATTATCAGTCATCATTATTCTTGGAACTGGTCTTTTTATGAGATTATCGCGGAAAAAAAATAGAAAATTGACCAAGAGACTAGTGACACATTCAACCCCATGAGAAACCATCAGTGGTTTGACTCATCACCAAAAACCTACACAGTTTGGATTAGCTGCCCTTTCTCTGTCCTGGGTCTGAGTGTCCCTTCTTAGTGATTATTTTAATGTACTTTATAAGTGCTGAGCTCTAACACTTGTGCTTCTCACCTAGTAGGCCAGTGCAGCCTCCAGTGCTAGGAAGGCTGAGAAACAGAATCATCTCGTTGATAAAGCAAATGTGGACCGTGAGCACCTAACTGAACCCAGCGTCCTGCACCTGCCCACATCCCTGCAGCAGCAGTCTCCCACGAAGCAGAAGAAACGGTAGAGCAGGAACAATGAACACAGGCAGGTGTTCTAGAGCATGAGAAAATCCCACACTTCACTAGAATGTCACAGTAAACCACCGTGATGCCAATCTGATATGCTAAAATTGATATTTGCCTACTTTTTTCAATAGTTGTATTAGCTGCAAATGGGGCTACATTTCAGAAGGAGTTGTCCCTTGTATTATACATTGTACTTCCTCAGGACTTTAATGCCTGACACAAAATAGGTGTTCACTGAATGAAGAAAACCATACTAAACATAAATTACAAAAATTTTATGAATATTACACTTAAAAAAAGAAAAGACTGCACTGACACTTCTTTGCAGACTAAAGGGCCAGACAGTCTCTAATATTCAATAAAGTTCTTTTTACCATTAATTGGATTTCATTTGAAATTTGATAAGTTAATATAGCTAAAATATTACTTAGAATGATTGGTATCAGTTGGGAAAGTGGTAAACATACTATAATTTTTTATGGCCGTTAATTTATATTTTAGTTGAAAATAATAAACATTTCAGCTTGGTAAACTGAATAGCTATCTACTCATCCTCTTAAATGTGTCTAAATGTCGGCTGCAATCATTCAAATATTAGAAAGTCATTTATAATTAAATTGACAATGCATGTTAAGTTTCAAAGACAAATGTTCTTTAATTTAATTTAATTTGATTTAAATGAACATTAACTTCTGAGTGGAAGTTTTGAAGGAGAAGCAAATGATGGTACAGATAAATTATATCTGTCCACAAAAACAAATTCACTTATTTCCATTCAGGTTTATTACTATGCACTTGAATAATCCAAATATTTGAATGTATGTAAGAATTTATATTGCATGATGATTTCCTACGATGAGCACATATGCTCTCCTACTGATATTACCAGCTTACAGCTATCATAGTTATCATGCCAGTGGTTATCATCATCATAATTTGTTTATATGTTGACTGGGTTCTTAGAGAGCTCAAGCTATGTGCTTCAGACTGTTGAAAACTGGGAACTGGAAGGAGCTTTAAGAAAGCCATTGATATCCAAATTATATTGACACTCCTGCCCATGAATGGAATTATGAAAGAAAAAAATAGGTTTTATTAATAGACTTTTCAAAACAAAAATTCATAACCTCTCAAGGAATTAAAATCGTCACTCTCGATTATTCTTTAGTTCCAATCTAAGCCCTTGCGCTCCCAGCCTCTTGTTCTACTCTCTATGGAGATGTTCAATAAACATTTGTTACGTTGCAACTCTCATTCTGTACTTGGTGAATATGGAAAAAAAATTAGTAATCTTTCTCTTGTAAGAACCCTTCTTCTTTAAAGACTGTTACTAACTTCCCACTCTACTAGTTGCAAGCCTGACAAATCTAATTCTTGTGGCTTGCTTTATCATTCTGATTTGTTTAAGTCTCAATTTATTTTATTTTTTTTATTTATTTTTATTGTTAAAAGAAAAATTTACATTTACTCCCCTTGTTCCCGGCCCTCCCGCTCCCCCACTACCCCACTGCCCTCCCCCTGCTTCCTTATGATGGTGCAGGATACCCTGTCCTATGGGAAGCCCAAGTCCCTCCCCCCTCTGGACCTGTCTCATGAACCCTCTTCATGTTTTCAGAGTCCCCTCTTAAGAGAGATTAAACTTGGATAGCTTGTCTTGACTCTTCAGTCATTTCTATACATAATCAATCAATATTGCTACACAGTTTTGCCCTGTGACAGTCACCCACACTCTCAATGTCCTTGGCCAGGTGTTCTGAGGGCTTCTGAGATTGGAACTCACCAGAATTTCAGAAGCAAAGGCTATTTTACCTCAACAAACATCTTTGCCTGAAGTAGATTCAGCAGGATTTTATCATGATTTCCCTTCATCTAATCTGATTTCATACACACTGAATATCATTTTAAGGCAAAGCTTAATAGTGAAAAATATCATCTGGCATTAGATGATGGCTTTGAATAACTCTATTGTCTGTCTCAAACCCATTGTCTGTGGAGCCTACTGAACAATTCTCAACAAACATTATGATAATGACTTCATGAGAACTTTTTTTTTTTTTTACTGACCAAGTCGGAAATGCAAACTTGATTCTTTTTTTTAAGTGTTTATTATGACTGAGCCGCGCTGGTTTTGATGTAGTAACAAGATTAAATGATTGCTGTGCTGTTTTTTTTCTAAGAAGTTGAATATATATTCGTTCAGTGAGTTAGCAGTAGCAAAAACAGAAACTCTGCAATTATTTGTGTGTGTATCATTTAAACATATTTTCTGTGAACAAATTCACCATAAAAAATTGAAGTATCCTTAGATGACTGAAGATGTATCTCAGCAGTAGAGCAATTACCCAGCATGCCCAAGACCTGGAGTTCAGTGTTCAATCCCTAAGTCTGATAAAAAGTACTTTTAAAGTGTATTATACATGTTTTGACCCTCAGTACTCATAAACCTCATATGTTAGTGGATAGGAGAAAAATGATGCAATGTGTATTTTAAATTCTTTATTTAAAACATAGTATAGCTGGGAATGTGGCTCAATCAGTGATGAGTGTCGTTTCATGTGTGAGCCTCCGAGTCCTATCCAATAAAATATGTTAAATACAATCTGTATACTTACTTCAAATGTGTACATTTAAAAAAATCTAATAGCTTTAGACATTCATGTGTGGTGAAAGAAAGAAAAATGCTAACAGAGAGGAATCTGGGACCTGATACAATCAGAATAGCCACAAAGCCTTTCCAGGATGATAATAGATAAAAAAGAAATGTCCAGACTCCAAAATAGTTATAAGTCTGGGAATACAGAAAGAAAGAAAGCCTAAAGCCTAATAAGTATATAATAACAGCCCTAATCAAACAGGAGAGTAGAAGGGAGCAGATCCCATAGACGAACCCCAACCATTAAAATTCTGTGATAAAATTACAATGATACTTTGGCAATTATTCCTATTTCTTGGCACAGGGATACTTGAAACTTAAAATTTCTGAGATGGCAAGTGTTTTTTTGAAATCTGCTGCCCTATTCTCTCCAGATAAAGGGCCTGAAGGTTCAGTTAATAATGAAGGGCTGGCAATTTAATCTGAAACATGTACCTAATGAAACCTCTGCAAAAGTCCAAATGTTGGGACCTGTGGAGATACTGAAACTACAGTACACAAAGAGGGGTGAGGAGACCCATCCATTCCATTTGTTCCTGGAGTAAACCTTATTTATAATACTCTTAAAATCTATAAGTAAATTCTATACTTGAGTTCTATGAGATACTGTAACAAACATCCTAACCAAAGGAATAAATTTGTTAGGATAGGTTTTCTAGGGAACTGAACACTTACTGTGGGATCTGTTACTAACAACCAAATAGACAGTATTGGAGAGAAGGTAGTGTATACACAGTTGGCGTCTGGAGAAAATGGGAGAGCTGATGCTAAGGCTCTGTGCATCTTGAGTCAAAATAGGTGAATGAGGAGGGATGTTGTAAGTGAAGGTACAGTGAAGCCACACAATTAGACCACTCTGTAGGTAGAAAGAAAGGTTTATTTGGGAATCAAACTGGTAAGGCTGTCTCTTGGGGTCAGAGAGAAATAAAAAAGCAGGGAAAGCCTTGTCAGTTGTGGAGGAAAAGGTGGGTGAAGATAAGGGAATATGGGAGCCAGAATAGTGGGGGCTAGTGTGGAGATTGATATCCTGCAGCCTTGCTGGAGTTAATCAGGAACAAGATATTCCATTGAGGGGAGTAGTAGGCTGCAGTGAATAGCTAAGAGAAGCAATGACTTTTGCTGACAAATAGAAACCCATTGCACAATATTTCTGACAAATGCTGAGTTTATGTATCAATGCTTCTATTTACCTGAGTAGAGTCCTTGAACTGATCCTGGACTATCATTCAGGACATTGTCAGCTTCTCTGCAATTCTGGGAGCCCATTTTGGACTTTATAGTGGCCCGCAAAATCCAAGATAAATAGTTAAAATTTTCAGAGGTCTAATGTATATCCCATTGTCTAAAATCATAAATATACACAGAATTGCCTATCTTAAGAGATTTATCTTATATTTTGAAGCTATGTGTGTTTGTTGGGATTTAAGTACATGTGAGTGTAGGTCCCTAAAGGGGCCAAGATGAATAGATGAGAACAAACTTTGCCTCTCTAAGAACAACAAGCCTGTAACCACTGAGACATCTCTACAGATACACAGAGGTTTTGGTTTTGATGTTAATGCTAGTTTTCATTCAATAATGTGGTCATTCTGTGTCACAGAAAGAAGTTATGTAACATGAAAAGTTGAACCCACCTGATTGTGGTACTTACCGTATTAGCTCTAAATGTCTCATAACATTATCTTAAATACACTCGAAAATTTATTGAATAAAAACTGAAGAAAATAAGCAGTTTGAATGTATGTTCCTGAAGAACCTATAGCGTAATACTATAAAAATAATTTTCTAGTCCCAAAGAACTTAGAAATTATAAAAAAATAATACAAATGAATAAAGGTACAGAATTCTGAAAAATCTGTCATATGTGAATCATCTTTTAATTTGTATATAAATGAATATAAAAAGAAGGGTGATATTCCTCTTCAATCAATTAAAGTTACTTATTCCCATAGATTATTGCTATCTTTCTTTTACTTATCAATCTTATATTTCCAAATGATTATTAGAATTTAGAACTACACTATGCTGTTAAATGTATTTGAAATGGAACTTTTATGTTTTCCTCAAAAGAAAGTTACTTTCCTTAAAGAACATCAAATTGCCATGAAGGCTAAAATCTAGGAATCCAATTTCTTCAAAATTTCACTAGAATTCTTGTCCCTTGTTTCATTTCTTGAGTACAAGAATTAGAATTAGAATTAAATGACAAGAAAAGAAGAAAAACATGTTAGAAACATATGTAAATGTAACATAATGTCCTCAAAAATCCCATGAATCATAATGAAGATATTTTGTTTGAGTTTTCATACTGCTAAAAGAATAATTAAAAACCAAAGCATATTTCTAATGCCAATGTGTTCCGATCAGTAGAGAAATGCTTGTCATCCCTAAAGGCATGTACACATTCCAGTTGGAATGCAAACTTCAGGAGAGCTTCACTCACTTTATTAAGTAGTATACAGGCTTGCAAAAGTAGAACCATTCAATTAGGTTAAAAACTTAATATCAGATATTTGTAGAAATGAACTGTATACAATTTGTTAATCATGAGGGGGAAATGGGTATAATGCAGCAATTCCCAAAGACATGGTAAGAGAGTGAAGGATAAGACTTCATTTGCATCCAAGTCCAAATAAATCAATTAAACGGAAGTGTAAAATTCTTAAGGTTCTCAACTAAAAGAATTACAAATCTAAAATCAGAAAAAGGTCAACTCTATTCTACACAACAAACCATTCTAGACTGTAATCGGAGACTGTGCGGTCATTTCCTGGCCACCCAGACCTGAATAATCACACAAAACTATAGTAATTACAACTTTTTGTAATTGGCTCAAGTGTATTCCTAGCTTACTCTTACATTATAGATTAACCCATTTCTGTTCATCTGTGTGTGGTCATTGAGGCTGTGACTTACCACTAAGATTCTGGGTATCTATCTGACTCTGCCATCTCTCTCT